>PVIR01000404.1:0-182757 GCA_004026965.1 Petromus typicus
CAGCATGAGGCCGTAAGGCACATTTCGCCCTGCTGGTGCCCTCTTCACTCCAGCTTTGGCAGCCCAGCCCTGAGCTGCCCAAGCCCCAGAGGGTGCCGCTCTGCCCAGGGATTCATTTATGGGGCTCTCTTACTCTCTCTCCGGGGAGCTCACCCTCCCATGTTCTGTGGGCGCCATCTCCCCACTTTCCTTTCTTGGACCTCAGCGCCCAACATTAACCTCTTAATGTTAAAGAAAAATCCCCAGTTAGGTTTTGGTAAGCTCACAAACAACACAGCACAGAAAAACAGGGGTCCTGACGTTACTAGAAATTATCCAGTCAGAAACCAAGTCTGTGAGCACTGTATTTAGAATTGGCTTTAAACCTTCACATTTAAAGGTAATGAAGTTAGTGAGAAGCAGCGGGCTCCGGGCTGCGGAAGGACGGCGCCAGGCTCCACAGCTTCTGCACCACAGTGGCTGAAGCGCAGACGCCCCCGCTTTTAAGGCTTCAGGAATCAAGTGCCAGAGAATTCACAGACAAAGGAAGAGCAGCACATCCACTTCCGTCTTCAGGAATTTGAGTGCTGAGGCTGATCCCAAGGAGGGCCAAGCATCCCAACTTGGAGGATCCCAAGTTCAAGGGCCACTTGGGCCACTGAGACTCAGTCTCAGAAGAGGGTGCTGGGGATGTGGCTTAGGGATGCAGTGCCCCGGCGTGTGACCCTGTGGCGCTGGGGCGGGGAGAAAGCAGTCAGGAATCCGGTTTGTGCCTCTGGTGGGAGGTGGCTCAGCGCAGCTGGAGCCCTTGCAGGCCGGAGGGAGAGCAGGGCGGGTCCCAGCGTCCCCGTGGAGAGGGGGGGCGAGGACCTCTTCGGGGTCCCTGCGTGGCAAGGCCCACGGGGGCTTCCCAGGCACCGAGCCACAGCACAGGGAACTGCGGGCCACATACCACACGTGGGCGCTTCTCGGTCAGACTCGGCCGTGCCATGCTCCGTGACCACACCGGGCCGTGGCTTTGTCCTGGGGTGCAGCTCTGGGGTCTCTCTTCCTCCCTCGCTGTTCGACTGTGTACTGGGGACTGGCCCCGGGCCGTTGCACTGAGCTCCATCCCTCACCCCTCAAAATTTTGTATTTTAATTTGTGTTGCTGAAGATTTAACCCAAGGCCTTCCCACCGAGCAACTGCCTCCACCCTTTTAAAATTCTGACCTAAGGTCTTGCCGAATCACTTAACTGCCCAGGCTTAGTTCAAACATGTGATTCTCCTGCCATAGCCTCCCAGCCTGCTGGGATTACCGGCCTGCACTATCACGCTTGGCTCCTTCGCAAGTTTTTTGTTTTATCTTGCTAAATCATTCAAGTACTCAGACTGAGCAAAGATCCTCCTGCCGCCCCTCGAGGTGCTGGGATTAGAGTGTACCACCACACCCGGCCAGGTACAGCATTCTTTTCTTCAGTATTTAAAGGCGAGTCCCGGATCCTTCCTTCGGAGTCCCCGAAATCAAGGAGTACCTGGGCTTCAGCGCCCCTCGGGCGTCGCTGGCTCTGCGGCTGCCTGGCTGCCTCTCGGCTGAGTCAGCGTGGTCTGGCAGGGTGTGAGGTTTGTAGCTCTGCTTTGAAGAGTTTGAGCGATTGCATTTATGCTAAGGGGAATGTGGCTGAATTCCTGTCTGCGCGGAACCGCGGGAGCCACCTTGACTCGCGAGCTCTGGCCGTGGGCTCCGGAACAAGGTTCGGACCCTGAGGTCCAGCGAAGAGGGAGCTCGGCCTGAGTGTGCGCCGGGAACCCGCCTCCCAGGCCTGGCGGGGCGCAGCCCTGTGCTTGTCCCCAGACCTGCAGGCGCTGAGCCGAGCCCGGGCTCTGCGGGACGACAGCGCCTCCTGCCGGCCGGGCGCGCGTGCAGGCTGCAGTACCCGCTGGACCACGGATGCGGCCGAGTCGGAACCGGCCTGGGCTCTTCCCCACGGAGGAGGCCAGGGTTCCGATCGGGGCAGTTCTGTGACGGGCGCGCAAGTGCCCGCCGGATGCCCCTGGCCGCCACAGTCGGTGACGCAGGGCCCGCATCGCTGGGCTCTGCCTATGGTGCTGCTCTACCCCTGATCTTAGGGCTTGGAACTTGGAAGCTCCAACCCCGGCACAGGGGACACTTGTTAAAGCTATTAGTGACAGCAGTGTGCACTCCGCTCGCCGTGTAGTGATGGCTTTGCCCAGGGTTTCCCGTTTAAACCAACCTCTTTCCTACCTCTTAGCTTTTTGAGACAGACAGACGAGCCCAGCAAAGCAGAGACACAAAGCCGAGGTCTTGTGGGATTCTTTGTACCCCAGGGGTGTGTTTATTGCCTACGAAGATACACGGTCGAGGTCTATCTATGAGGGGACGGGGGGAGGGCAGCCCGCGGGTTCCCAGGATCTCTCATGCTTCTGAGAGTTAGACCTGGAATTGATAGCGCTGCCGGGGGCTGGACCCCCGACCCAGGACCTCACCACTGTGCTGCATCCCCAGCCCTTAATTTTTTTTTTTTTAAATTTTGAGACAGAGTCTCACCAAATTGCTCACTCGCCCAGTCTGGGCTTAAGTTTGTAATCTTCCTGATTCCGCCTCCCAGAGTGCTGAGATTACAGGGATGCATAGCAGAGATCCTTAGTGTTCGAGTTTTATGGTCCCCTTTGTACATCTTCAGTGTCTTGCTGGACATAAACTCTAACCTCTTTCAAATTTATAAACTCAGAATACCCTTTCAAATATCCTTCTGAAGTTTGGCAGGATAGAGATTTGTGAATCTTAGGTCTAAACATAGAAACAAAAATAATATTTCTAGCAGAAAACATAAGGGGAAACACTTATGACATGAAAACGACACACCAAAAGCCTGACCCATAAAATAAAAAATTAATTATTTGGACTTTCCCAAAATTAAGAACTTCTAATCTTCAAAAGACATTGCAAAGACAGAGCACAAGTCAGAGTGGGAGAAAATACTTGCAAATCATACGGTAAAACCTTGGATTGCAAGTAACTTGTTCTGTGAGTGTCCCGCGAGGTAAGCAGACATTTAATTCTCTTTTTTGTAAGTTAATCATTTATTTGGGACCTGGATCCATAAATCCAAAAGTTAACAAAGTTTCTCATTTCTAGTCGGTTAACAAACATATTTCAAATGCTCTGGCATGTATAAAAGCCGACGGATCTACCGGTGTTTCTGGTAAGTGATTTATAGCCAGGTATGCTAAGTAATGCGGACGCAGCTAGAGCCTAAAAGTTCAGGTTTTATAAATTAAACACTAAGCACTTAAGCTGAAAATAAAGTGAGACTCAGGCAGGATGACATTTTAAACTAGAGAGGTGCTCTGCACTGAGCAATGGAATGACAGCAGGTGTCAGGGAACTCCTCAAGAGCCTGCAGTGAGCGCGTTCCAATGGGACTGAGCTAACGCACACGTAGGCGGGATTCCTCTCACTACGTCTCAGCCCTCCGGACCTGGGGACACTCATCCTAATGGTTATTTACCCCGACAACACTGGCATTCTCTGAGAAGCCACTTGCTTGCCCTTTCACAAAAGTCCACTTAAAAGCCAATCCAGGCAAAGCGATCAGAAAAAGCAGTACTTACAGAGACCAGAATTAGCTGAATGATGAAACAGAGACCAACTTGCTGTCGGTTTGACCGCGGCTGTCGTGGGCAGAGGTGGCCGAGCCCCCTACAGGCGGCGAGAAGGCGGACTGCAGAGAAGGCACAAGGACTTGGCGGTTCCTGACTTCCAGCATCACGGGCCAATGCCGACTGTGAGCTGCGGTGCCGTGCAGCGTCTGTGAGCGTCATCGCCTTGGGCAGAGGTACTGGAATCATTTTCTTTTAGCTTACTTTCTTTTCTCGAAGATCAAGTAGGAAATGTGAAGCGTGTTCATACACCACCAAAGTAATACAACAGGCTGGAGTCATTCTTAGCAAATTGGGAGTGATTCCTTTGTAAAATCCACCAGTGCCTTCTTTCCTCCATGTCCAGGCGATCACGTGTGTCACCCGCGGGAAGGCACGTGCTGATCCTGAGTGTGGGCCCTCTACACATGGTATGGGCTCATGGCTTGAGCAGATGCTTCTGATGGTCTTAACTTGGTAAACAAGTGATGTCTTGTAGTGTGGTCACAACTAAGCCACAGAGGTTTTCAGAGGTAAGTACAGGTTTATTTTTCATTATATTTTATTTTCTTTATTATTTTGTATTATATTACACTAGTGTGATCATTTTTATATGCATAGTTTTGGGTGTAGAATGAATCATCTGCATTTCCATTATTGTTTATGGAAATTTGCTTTGTACATAGTGCTCTGGATTACAAGTGAGTTGCTGGAATGAGCGATGCCCACAGTCCAGGTTTAACTGTATCTGGTAAAGGCTTTGTATTCAGGATATGGAAAGAAGCCTCTGACACTCTGTTTATAGTTAAACAGGTAGAGAAAATGGGCAAAATAACTGAAAAGATTCCACTGTCAAAGAAGATATATGAATGGCACATAAGCACAGTCAATTATCTCGACATCTCTAGCTTATAGGGAAATGCACATTAAAATACAGTGAGTTACGACCACGCACCTGTCAGCGTGGCTGTCCAGAGAGTCTGCCTCTGCCGGGTATGGGCATGTGGGGATGTGAGAAGGTCCAGTTGTGAGCTGCTGGACCGTTTGCTTTGGCAGAACACATGTGCTTCTTACACAGTTAGTCCCCACCTCCCCACAGCACAGCTATTCTGTGCTTCATTATTTACCCAAGTGACATGAAAACCTACGATTACACAGAAATCTTCACAGGAGTGTTGATAGTGGCTCCATTTAAATAACACACATGTGTGGACACACATGTGCACACACATTCATGCAGAAACACGTGCCCCCCCAGCCATGCTCTGGATCAGTGAGCTGCAGCACATCCACATGTTGGAGATGGTGAGGGCTTCGTCAGGCAAGTGGCAGTCAGCGTGTGTGGTGGGGTGGTTAACAGCCCCACAGAGCAAGCGCCAGGCAGAAACGCGTGCCAGGCCAACAGGGCGCCGTGGGAGGGGTGACTACAACTGATGGGCCTCACGGACAGACATAGAGGAGCATCCAGGCTCTGCCTGGCTTGTGGTGGTCACACCCCAGGAAGCCTATCAGAAGCTGAAATGGTGAAGTTAAAAATGACCCGATACACCCGCACCCCCAGCATTGTAGTTGGCCCCCCATCAGGAACTGAACCCAGGGTCTTTGCTCTGAGGTAGATCCCAGACCTTTTAAATTTTCTCTTTAATTTTGAAACAAGGATTCACTAAATCTCTAACCTTCCCAGGTAGGGCTCAACTTGGGACCCTCCTGTCCCAGCCTCCCAGAGTGCTGGGATTACATGTGTGCCCCTGCCCAGTGTCTGGCTCAGAACACATTAGTGTACAGTCGGACAAAATAATCTGACACGAAGCCCATCTTAGAACGAAAAGACCATCTCGTGTAACCTATCAAATGCTGTGCAGAAGCAGAAGGTCCTGGCTCACCGCCACGAGGTCAGTGTTCCGGGACTATGGTCTTGGACTGAGCCTGTGATGTTAGAAATCAGGGTGCTGTGCCGTTAGGAAGTGATTAGGCCGTGGATGATTGGAAAGGACAAAAGAGGCAGTATCTATAAGTTGGCGCAAGTTAGGGGCCAGAAGCCATGGGTGCCTGCAGGTGACGGCAGAGGCCTGGGGTCAGACAGTGCTGGTCCCGCTCTAGTTTGGGTGGTTGGGTCATGACTGTGGAGCAGCCCCCTCTGGTGGCCACATGTGGAAGTGCTCATCCAGCTCCAAGGCTCCCTCAGGAGGAACCGAGGCGCAAGCTGGAGCTCGACTCACTTCCCCCCGAGTCCCCCAACCCCCCGCCACGTTTATACCGCCGAGCCCCTGACAGTCAGGTGAGGCCTAAAAAATAATATGCTCATGGCTGCCATTTTCACCAGAATTACCAAGAACACCGATTTTGTTTAAATGAAGTTTCCAAGATTAGAAAAAAAAAAAAAAAAAGAAACTGGTATAGTTTGTGCTGTGTGTGTTTCTTTATTAATGGTTACATTCAAGATCTCTCAGTGGTTTGGAGAAAGAAACAGTTCCCAGGAAACGATGAGCAAATCTTTTAGATGTCTGTAACGATGGTGATGTGAAATGAAACTACTGGGAATTTTATTGGTGACAGAGCCGTGGGTCTCGTGCCAGCGGGAGGAAGTGGCGGGTCTCCATCGGACTGGGTGACGAGGAGGGCGTGGTCCTGCCCCCCCCCAAGCTCCTGGACCTCACGTCCTAGGTGTGGACTCACTAGGGCTCCGAAGTCCGGCCCAGACTCTTTTGCTCCCCTGCCTCTGACTGAGATAGAAACCGAGCCCACCCTGCCCTCGGCCCTTGGCCAGCCACTGGGGCTGAGTCCCTGCCCGTCGTCCCACCTGCGTCCTAGGGTGGCCTAGGACACCGGTTCTGGCTCTGGCCCTCCGTGGCTGCCTCCCCTTTGCTCCAGGCCCTCTGCTCCTGCCGCCCAGCAGGATTCCTGGCCTGGCCGACAGCCACCATGCTGCCCCGCACTCCAGGCCATTCAGGTGCTGCTGCTGCTCTGCGGGTGGCACTGGCAGGGCAGAGTCAGTCAGTGACAGGCCCCTGCTCTCACCCTCGCGCTCACCAAACCCTGCTGCCCGGGCCATAGTGAGGCACCGCAGGCCCAGCCCGGCGCTGCCATTCTGAGGAAATGGCGGGAGCTGTCAATCCAGCCGCCACCTTCCTCCACCCCTGTGGAGCTTTGCCAGGCTGGCTGAGGCTGACTTGGACAGTAGTAGCCTCTCCAGAGATATTTGTCTCGGACACAGCAGGCTTCAGACACAGATGTATCCCAGAGAACCCCACTGGGGTGCCCGACGCTGCAAGCTCACGGCTGCCTCTCCTCAGTCTGAGCAGCGCTTCCCTTGTCCGGCTCCCCGGGCTCTGCTCCTGTGCTGCAGCACAGTGCGGTGAAGCTCCTCCAAACCTCCTGCCCCTGCACGATCGATCTCAGGTAGCCTGGGTCGAGGAGGCTGTGAGCAGGTAGCACTGGGCAGCATTAGCCATGAGTGTGGTTGGCAGCCAGAGGCCTACGGTTAGACCCTGCAGAGACCTGCGGACCTGTGGGGACCCGTGGAAGAGCGCCTGGGAGGCTGTGCACCTCTGCAAAGGACTCTGAGCTCCGCTTCTGAGGGTGCAGCGGAGAGCCTCCAGGAACTGCTCTCAAGGCTCAAAGCTGTAACACTAAAAGCTGAGACACTGAGCATTAAGAGGTGCTGGAGCTCAAGGCCCGGAGCTGCTAACCAGGGAGCTGCGCTTGCGAATTCATGACTTAGAACCCCCTCAGCTGACGGGCACCATCTTGGCCCCTTCCTGCTATGGTCTACACTGAAGTCCCGAAGCCCTGTGTGCTCACGGGTGAGTGCTGGGACACGACCGGATCATGCGTGTTGGTACTCAGCACTGGACGAGCCCACTGATGGGTTTATAGCCCGTGTGACATTGAGGGTGAAGCCTGGGGAAGAGGTGGGGGGCTGGGAACAGTCTCACTCTGCCTCCCTCAATCCTCCCACGCTTCGTGTCTGCCCTGCCATGAGCTGTCTCCTCTGGGGTGCCCCTGCCTTGGAGCCTGCCACCTAGGGGCTGCAGCCTCTATGCACTGTTAGCCAAAGTCAACCTGGAAGTCCTGGTGTCATCTGTTGTGTCTTTGCGACGAGGAGGCGGGGGACACCTCCTTAGAGGGTGCCGAGGGGCTGGCAGTGGTGAGGGCGGTGCTAGCAGAGCTGAGCACCAGCGCACTCCTGACCTGTGCCTTCCACGTGGCAGAGCCTCTGTGAGCAGGATGCTCTGTCTCCTCTCCCCTCTGGCTACTCCCGGTCTTCCCGGGAACCTGCTTCAGGCTGATGACGGGGAGCACTTCCGGGGTGCTAGACAAGGCGGGGTTACAGCGCTCCACAGTGCTTCTTGGGCCTTCGATACGCTCATGGCCCAGAGTTCCCAGAGGAGTAAGCGGCAGCCCGCCCCGCAAGGCCCTGGCCGGGTAGCGGCCGTGTCTTGGTGGCTTATGATGACGTTCTGGGTGAGCGTCCCAGGCAGGGAGTGGGTGCCTCAGAGCAGATCCCACGGCACAAGAAACCCAGGTCAACAGCAGGGGGCAGTGAAGACCGGCAGCCAGGCAGGTGACCATTCAGACCCAAGACCAGGCCCCTTTGCTTCCTAACTGCAGGACTTGGGGCGTGTCTTCCTGATCTCCCTACATCAGTCTCCCCTCTGTAGAATGGGGCGACTTGGGATTGACTGAGTCGGCCTGCTGTTAGTCACGATGATGTGACTGTCACTGAGAGGCGGGCAGAGGGAGCCCCTTCCCAGGGGGTGGGGACTACTCGAGCTGGGAAGACTCTGGGCTTTTTTCTTGGGAAAAGACTAGGTCGGGGAATAGGGCTGCAGGCTTGAAGACTCCAAGTGGAGCTCCTGCGGCTGTTTTGTTTTCCTCGTCAAGTTTTTATTCTGTTTTGCCCTGGGGAGTAACGTGAAGTTTGTCATCCCAAGACAGGGCTCAGCTGAGTATTGACACGCGGTAGTGGGTCAGAGAGACATTCGTATATATAATCCATGCTACCTCGGAGTGGGGCATGACTAAGTGTGGCGGTCATGGCAGAGCCTGGATTGAGCTGCTGGGTTGGCAGACAGACACCTTCACCTTGTGAAACTCTTCAGACCCTGCAGGCTCGGCCCAGCTGTCCCCACGCGCCTCGTGGGACCTGAGATAGCCCAGAAATCACCACACCCCTTCATGTTAGGAGGCACTGTCGAACATGTTCAAACCTCAGGTCACCGCCCAGAAGCCAGTTATGAAATTAGTGAATGAGTCATAGATAGCATTTAAAAATATGAAATAGTTCAGAGTAGGAGACGTGAGTCTTGTAGTGGGGCTGATTACGACTGTGTGTGTGTGTGTGTGTGTGTGTGTGTGTGTGTGTGTGTGAGCGCGCATGCGCGTGACGGGCGAGTCTCCTCCTGCGAGCCACGGGTGGAGGCAGAGCGGGTCTCTGAGCTGTCCCAGGCTTGGGGGAGGGGCTTCTCACTGTGCGCCGGGGTGGGGGTGCTGTGTGTGCCCGGGGCCGCCGCCTCGCAGGGGCTGTGTCCTTGGGAGGGGAGATGCCACCAAACTCCCCCCGCTGTCCAGTACAGCGTGCCCTCACTGCCCGTTTTCCTCCTTTAGGCCACACCTCTGTGCCACTGCCAGCGGCGGCTCCCGGAGCAGTTTTGTGACCCACTACGCCACGCCGCAGGAGGGAGCTCAGCTGCTTGTCTTAGCAGCTTCCTGCCACAGACTGGCTGGGCCACAAAGGCAGGGACAAGAAGCCACGGTCCCGGTGTTTCCTGAAGCAGAGTCCCTGTCGGAGGTCTGAGTGTCAACTAGCGGATGAGTTACATGGCATTTGCTGTTTTCATATCTGGAAAAAAATGTACATGCTGCCACACGAGTTTACTGATATTTGATCCTGGAGACGCAGACATAGGCGGGAGAGTGGGAGTCGGGGGAAGGTGGCACCCAGGAGGGGGCTAATTCTCTGGCCACTTACCCCGTGGGCCAAGGCACGGGGGGCTGGTACTGAGCACCACCTCAGAGCAGCCTGCCCCAGGTCGGGAGGGGTGTACGCAACATGGGCCTCAGGCCTTGGCTGAGTGGATGGAAGGACAATGCTCTGGAACTTCCGGCTGGCTGCATGGGGCCAAGACCACAGCAGAATTTATTCCCCAGGGCGAGGTGACCGGCTCAGCACGGTGGGTGGGGCAGTAGCAAGTGAGCTCATGGGCATGGGGGTGAGGCCCCTGCTGCGGAAGCCGGGTCAGTGTGTTCTCCGTCTCCCCAGAGCCTGCCTCTGGCCCCAAGCTCAGTGTCAGAGGAAACACAATCTCATTTCTCTAGGACTGGCTATTTTCTGGGTCCAGATTCCATTCCACAGACTGCTAGCAACTGTGTCTGCAGCCCAAGTGAAGTCACTGCTTTCCCTGAATTGCTCTGGTTCCAGGAAATGGGCTAATGCTCAGGCCCAGAGGAGCGGGCGCCAACCCGCTTCCCGGCAGCACCTGTCCACGGGGAGGGGGGGCTCCCTGGGCTCCCCAGCTGGTCACTGAGCACCTTCCGCCTGACACTTCCCCGAAGACATCCCTGGGCTGCTTCTGTTCCAGACCGGAGCATGGGCCGGAGGGAAAGTTGTCTCCTTAAGCAAAGCAAGACTTCTTAACTTGGACAGGAAGCAATTTATATTTTTATTTTCATCAACCCTTAAATTAATTTCTTCTACTCTGTAGGCAGCAAAGTGCAGTAATGGTAGGAGACGCCTCCCCAGGAACCTGCTCAGCGCGCCCAGCCTGGCCCTGTGACCTGCCCCTGCACACACTGGACCCCCGTCCTCATCGGGCAGCATCTGGAGCAGAGCCTTCAGGCGGCATTAGGGCGTGAGAGGCTGGTGCCCCATGGAGCACACCCAGGGAACCCCTCCGTCCCTCCTGTCACTGAGGCAGGTACCGTCCCCTAGCAGACCCTGGCTCTGCCGCGGCTTGGCCTTAGAGTTCCCAGCAGCAAGTCCGTGAGAAATAAATTCTGTTGCTCCTCACTGTGGCCCGGCACCTGGCACAGACTCAGAGAGGTGCCGCCACAGCCACTGAAAGGTCCTCTGCAGTCTGTAGTGAGATGCGCACTTTACTGCACCGTAGATGTTTAAAAATATATCAGTAACTGTTTTAGAGTAGTTAACCTTCGCTTTCACGGCATTTTCTGTATATGTTTGTAAGGACTCAGAGGCCGTGGGTGCTTTTCTCCCATCCCCCAGTGAGGACATCGAGCCAAGGTCGTGAACAGCCCTTGGGTCTTAGATTTTCCCAGTTTCACATGTATTCATTTGTATATGTGTGCTTCATTTTCTGTGATTTTGTCACTGTGCTGAGTTGTGTAACCACCATCACAGTGAAGATGCAGCACAGTCCCATCCCCGTCAGTCCTGCAAAGCCCCACCTAGTCAGTGGGGACCAAACCCAGGGCCTTGCACTGAGCCACGGCTGCGCTGTATTTGCTTATTTATTTTAGAGACAGGGTCTGTCTGAGTGGCTGAGTCACTCAGGCTGTGTTAGAACTTGCGGTCCTCCTGTCTCAGCCTCCCGGAGTGTGGGGATCACAGGAGTGTGCAACATGCAGCCCGTTTATGGTCAGATATTCCCTCCCTTCCTTCCCCAGACCCTGCCATCCGCTCATAGATCCGATCTTGTGATGCTGTCACTTTGTGTTTTATAATGGAGTCTTTAGCCCTTTGCAGTCCACATACTTTCAAAAATACCTAACTTTTGGGATTGACTTTCACTCTTCAGCAAAACCCCCGCAGTCCGCCCAAGCTGTTGGGCAGAGGGACAGTGTGTCCCTTGGTCCTGCTGTGTGGCCCTCCGTGGTGGGCCCTCACCTGGGCTGGTCACCGTTTGCCTGCTGAGCGGCATTCATGTTGCTCTCAGCTTTGAGCTCAGTTGGTTTATAACATTTTGCTCGATATTCTGTTTGGAGAAGGAGCCTGAGTTCCTTGCTAAGCCTGCCCGTAGGGTCCGCTGGTCTCTGGAGGGACCAGCGGGCGTGGGCACAGGACGCGGTGGCAGAGTCCAGGTAGGGGTGCTGGCCACACGGCCCCTGTGTCTACTGTGCTTTTGGGCAGTGGCTTTGCTTCTCTGGGTCTCAGCGACCCTTGTGCACGGGGGTGGGGTGGGGGGGAGGTGGCTGGGAAGAGAAGCCCACCCCGTCCTCAGGCCCAGGAGAGCCTGGAGAACCCCATAGCTAGCACTGCAAGGCCACAGTGCAGGCCTGGGGTGGCTAAGGAGGGTGGCTGGGCAGGTGGGCACAGAAAGAAGAAATGGAAGGGATGAGACGGGCAGTCCTGCTTCCTGTGCTGGCAGTGGGGCGACAGGAAGACGCTGGCTGAGATCCTGCTACATCTCATCACAGTCAGTAAATGTGGGCAGGTTTGTGGGTCAGGAAATCAGTGCTGGAACCCAGAGGAGGCAGAGAAAGGGAGAGAGAGAATGAGACAGAGGTGCGGCTGAGCCTCCATCATAAGGGGGCACAGCTCGGCCCCGAGGGGCCCACGCCTGAGTCTCGAGTCCCTGTGGGGCTGGGGGCAGTGCAGGTCTTCTGCAGATGGACAAGGCCTGACGGCGAGGATTCTGTAGGGCCAAGGGAGGCAGACCCACCCCTGAGCCTGCCCGGTCTGCAGATAGGCCTCAGGAGCCGGAGAGGCACGGGGCTAGGGCTGGGGCAGCAGAGCAGGGCCTGTGGGCCCGAGGCTCACTTGAGGGCACACACTCCGGCTGGAGCCTGCGGAGGACAAGAGATGGTGCCCCTCTACTGTGACAGCAGTTCTGTCCACTGTGTTAGGACAGAAACCTGTTGGACACAGAGTGTGGGAGAGGCCGCAAGGCTGCCCCCCCCCCCCAGGGCTGGCAGCATCCTCCAAGTCTTCTGCCTTCTCTGGTGCCCACTCAGTGCTGCCAAGCTCAACCTGAGCTGCAGGAATCTCTCTGGCTTGAGCATGTTGCCCTCACCACCCTCACTGTCCCAGGGCTCGTGGAAACAGCTGGTGACCATCCCCTGGGTGGAGGGCACTTCCTCTGCATATTTTGAAAGAATTTGGGGACCTGCTACCAGCGGACCGCTTCCTGGGCTTCTCTAACCTTCCCAGCCACAGCCAGAAGAGGGGCCCAGGCAGGGTAGGCAGCTGGCGCTGCGGAGGAGAGTGGGCGGCGCTGCGGAGGAGAGTGGGCGACCCTGCAGGGGGAGGAGCCCAGGCCACCTGGCTTGGCTCAGTTGCTGCTGGAACTCGCTGCCTGGGGCGATGACACACTTCCGGCTGCACCCTGCCCTTCCAGAAATGCCCAGGTCTTGCCTGGAAGATGCCTCAGGGGGCCACAGGGATACCTGGAACTAGCCGAGGCCCAGGGACAGCATTGGACTGCAGTGGCCGGGTGTGACATGGAGGGCAGGTGGCAGCCACTGGCCACCCCTCACTGGGAAAACTGGCTCAACAGGAAGCAGGTGGGCTGAGGTACTTAAAGAGAGGATGTGACGTGACCAGCAGGATAAACGATGATAGCGATGAAATGAAATACATGCCTACAAATCCATCATGATGCAAAGGGGGAGGAGGAGAGAGAGACCAACTCTCTCCCATAATGAAATTCGAATTCATAAGTGTAGAAGAGATATTCACTTGGCAAACACCACTGCATGGTTTTTGGAAAATAACCATCAACGGATACTAAAATTAGGAAGCAAAGTGTGATGAGGAATAGAAAGCTGGTCATCTCCAACTCTGTGTCGTCAAGACGCATTAATTGCAGAGCAAGAAATCGTGTTTGCCAGTGGAGAAACGTGAGGATTTGACCTGACCCCACAACCACGTTCCTGCTACCAGCAAAGGGGCACCTTCGGGTCACACAGCTCGGACACAGTGTGGGAGGACGCAGGGCGGCCTGACTGCGGTGTGAAGCACCATCCCAGGAGCCGGGGACATTCTGCAGACAGGCTGCAGACTGGCCCAGCCCAGAGAGACCGAGCAGAGGGGGCTGCCCAGGAAGGGCCGGCAGCGGGGCTCGGGCTTCTGCCCGGGCCGGACACCGCGCTTCGGCGGGACGGCGGGTGAGGTCTGAGCAAGGTCCACGTGGCACATTTCACGTCGCTAGAACAAGACATCCGAGGTGGGCACTGCCCAGGGAGGGGCCTCACCTGCTTCTTTCAGTTTGAGGCCAAACCATGCTTAGCGCCGGGGGACCCTCGAGGTCGGAGGTCATGATGGAGGGAGAGGCTGCAGGTGGACAGGTGGGAGAGACAGGAGCAGCACTGGGCTCAGGTGACAGCAGCCTGTTCTGCAGGTCTGATCCCTGCGTGGGGCAGGGCCAGCGAGTTCCTCAGCTCCTAAGGCTGTCATGGCGGGGGACTAGCTTGCACCCCAGAGGCAAGTGAGGCTGCGGACAGTGCTTTGCCCATGTCTGTTCCTTGCCCGCCCCTGGCACTGTGGCTGAGGACACGCATGCTGGGGAAGCTGGGTGATAGGTATGAGGGGGTCCTAGCATTATTCTTTGTTTTGTTTTTGAGACAGTATCTTGCTGTGTAGTTCAGGTGATCCTTGAATTTACTATGCAGTCCAGACTGGCCTTGGACTGAACAATCCTCCTGCCTTAGCCTCCTAAATGCTGATCCCAGTGTACCGCCATATCTGGGATCATAAGAACTATTCCAAGAGTAATTTTAAAATGAAGCAAAAAGGCAGGAGGAAGGAGCCGGGATCAGAGCCTGCGTTACCTGCCTCCAGGCAGGCCAGCAGGTATCTGTGGCTTCTTCTCCGCAGTGAGTGCTGAATGGCCTGGAGGCAGAGCTTGGACGCCGTGTGTGGACGACCCGCCCTGTCTGCGTGGGGCCCGTCACAGCCTGGCCTCACTCTGTGGCCAGTGGAAGGCAGATGTCTCCGTCAGTGTCCACCTCTTGGGAACACTTGGGCCTTCGATGCCTGTCTGGGGATGGCCTTGTCCTGACACAGACGCGAAACAGCAGCATCTCCAAGTCCCATGGGAAGGAAACTCCGAATGAGCCCGGACTGGCGTCTTCACCCTTTGCTATTGCCAGAGTTGGGTGGGAGCCACAGGCCTGTGGGTGGGGACAGAGGGCTGGAGAAGGCAGCTGATGCTGACCCCGGACCCCAGGGAGAGACCCCACCCTGTGCACATGGGGGGGCAGTGGCACTGATTCAGGCTGCACTCGGCTCGGCCAGGAAGGGCTGGGCCCACAGAGGCCTGGCTGCAAGCTCCCCCTGTGAGGGCGGTGAAGCAGGATGCTGTGCTGGCCGAGGACGGAGGGAGGGGAGCTGGCCGGAGTTGGATGAGAGCATCTCCAACTCGTGGTGCTGTGGGTGTAGCTGAGGCAGCAGCTGGGTGGAGCCAGAGCCTGGGGGAGCCCAGGGCTGGGGGCCTGGACTCGCCTGGGGTCCTGCCAGGCAGCAGCTAACTGGGAAGGCGTCAGGTGGGCGACAGTGGGCATGGGCTGGGCCCCTCCAGGCCATTCCCCTGGGGCTCCCTGCCTGGGCTGGGGATATTTAAACCCAGCTCAGTCTATTCAGAGAAAGCTGCTGGTGTGGTTGAGGGAAGGGGAGCTGTCCCAGCCCTGAGCGGGGCGCCTGGCTGAGCCACAGTGGAGACCCCCAGCAAGAGAAGCCCACCCGCCGCAGGCCGTGCAGACACTGCTCCCAGGTAGGTTGCGGCGTCGGGGCCCCAGGCCCCCGAGTCAGGACACAGGGAAGAAGGGTGGGAGATGGAGCTCGCAGGCCAGGTTTATTTCAGAACAAACACGACGGGGACCAGTGCCCTGGCGCCCCTGCCACTGTGAGGTCTTTTGCAGAAGGGGGGGCTCGTGAGAGGGGCTGTGGCCCCGGCTGGGCCCACGGCTTAGGAACCGCAGGGCAGGGCTGCTCCCCTAGCAGGGCTCGTGACCAGTCCCTGGGCAGGGCGGCTGTGCTGGGAGCACGGCCAGAGGCTCTCTGATCAGGATGGCGGTTGGGCTCCTTCGGCAACTGCTGGAGCCAGCTGACTGCCAGGGTCCAGCGCAGGTGCCTAGGACCTCGGCCCTCTTCAGCCTCCTCCAGGACCTGACGATCCCAGGAGAACTCGCCTCCTTTCCTCTGTCTCACAGCCCGGCTGGCGGGCGGTGGCTCGTCTGTAACTCAGGCCCTCCCCTCCTGAGGCTGGCCTCCCCGCCTGGCTCTGCTACTCCCCAGGTGCTCAGACCTTCCATTGTCATTTAGTCAGTTTATTCCTGTCAAGGCCAGACAGGGAACCGACAGACAGTCCTGTGCCAGGCACTTGAGTAATTGTCCTAAAACGCGAAGGAGGCGTCTTACAGATGGGAAAACTGTGGCCCAGAGACTCTCAGCATCAGCTTATCCGGAGAGGTGCAGCTACGGAGCCCTGCCTGGGGGTGCCCAGCCCTCCGTGGACTCGGAGCCTGAGTTAGAACCTCTCCAGGTCACTCAGTCATGAAGAAGCGGATCAGACCACTCTGGTGGTGCACACCTGTGATGGCAGCACTCTGGAAGGCTGAGGCAGGAGGATGGTGAGGTCAAGCCCAGCCCGGCAACTTAGCAAGATCCTGCCTCAAAATAAAAACAAATATAGGCTGGGGATGTAGTTCTGTGTGAAGGCCCTGGATTCCGCCCTAGAAGTGCCGAACACAGAAGTGGGTGGACCTGGGTGGGGCTCGGGGTGTCCCTGTGGGATACTTCATGGACAGCAGAAGGCAGAAAAGAAAGGGATGAAGAAAACGACGGGAAGGACATGAAAACTGCGCCCGTCCCTGGACAGCCGCTCCCTCCAGGGAGTGCAGGGCCCTCTGTGCACTGGGGAGCTGGCGTGGGAGGAGGTGCCATCACTGTCACAAACATCCTGGCCCCTGATAAGAGCCGGGAAGCTCTGCAGAATGTGGGCCCCCAGGAGCTGGAGAGCAGAGTCTCACAGGCAGCTCGGTGACCCCTGGGCTGCTGGGGAGGGACAGGGCTACAAAGCCAAGAGGGCAGGGGCCACAGACCAGACGGCTCCAGGCAGGAAGAGACAGTGATGCTGAGAAGCTTTGGCTTCGAGGGCGCGGGGGATTCGAGGGGGGAGGAGTGCTTCTGGCTTCTGTCTTGTTTCTGCATCTTTCCAGGTTTTGAATTGAATATGTTATATTTTTAATCAGGGAAACTAAGAAGTACAGGAGAGCCCCTGCTTCTCTGGGCGGGAGTCAGAGGCCAGAGCCCTGGGGGCTGTGCCTGGCCCGGTGGGTCCCCGGGGCAGTCACTGCAGGCCTGGGGCTGCTTCCACTGCTCCTGGTGGAATTGGGCCTCAGGCAGTGCAGAGCAAAAGGCCAGACGCAGGTGGGGGACAAGGGCGGTGAGCTTCACCAGTGGCCAAGGGGTCAGGAAGACAGTTTTTTTAGGCGGGAGCATGTGACAGGATCACCGAAGTGAGTTCCGAGTGAGCGCCAGCAGTAGGGGTGAGAGATGGGGTCCTCCTAGGCAGGCGTGGGGGCAGGGCTGGCCCGTCTGCACAGCCCCACTTTCCGCTGTTCCTGAGAGGCCTCGAGCGTCCAGAGCCTCACACAGAAGCTGCAGGCCGGCGTCCGGCTCGAGTCCACGGAGGGCTGGGCACACCCAGCAGGGCTCCATGGCGGCACCTCTCTGGATAAGCTGGAGCACGTGGGGGCCAGAGGGTAGTTGGGATGATTTACTGCTGAGAATTTTTTTCTTTTGATGCATTTAAAATTTTAATTTTTATTAGATGTGTGTGCAGTACAAAATGTCACATTCCTCGTGAGGAGATGGCGTGTGCGTACAACACATCTGGATTCTTTCTGCTTCTCTTCCCCCTCCATTTCCTGCTCGCTTTCCCTTCCACGGAAGATGTCTCCCTATTTCCTTTCACTTGTTTTCTGCTTTCTCCTTATTTATACATTGAGTTTCTCGTGTAAGAGAAATCGTGTGACACTCCGGCTTGTGTGTCTGATTTATTGCACTTCACATTCTGGCCCGCTTTCCTGTAAGCGACTTGCGAGTGCCCTTCTTACGGCAGAGCAGTGCTCCAGGGGGTGTAGACACCTACTCTCTCCGTTCCTCTGTTGTGGACTTATGGACCACTTCTGCAGTGTCCTCCATGAGCTGTGCTGCTGCCGGCCTGGGAGTGCCTGGATCGCTGCAAGGAACTCTTGCAGGGGATCTGCAGGAGGGCACGCTGGGCAGGGTGGAGTCTCAGGGTTCCGAGGAGTCGCCACACTGACTGCCAGCGTTTGCTCCAGGTCACGTTCCTACCGACAGGTAGAGGGATGCCCTTTCAGTCTGACCACCCCGGGTGCATGGGGCAGGGGCACGTCAGCAGAAAAGTTGGGGCGCTGGAATGGCAGCCCCGTCTGGCTGCTGGAAGTGCAGAGCTCTGTGATGTCGGGACGGGGGGGTGTGGCTGGTGGATACACACAGTGACTGTCGCCCGTCCCAGACCTCTGAGGATGATCAGGGCTGCTTGGGGTCCACCTTGCAGCCGGTCGCAGGGTTCAATTTCTAGGTGCCGTGTCTGGGTTCCTGGCTGCTGGAGGGCGGCCTCTGGGACTTTCAACTGTGCGGCTCCCCATTACAGCAGATGCGCCGGCCCCGGAGCACAAACTCCCCGGTAGTCACGCCTCCCACGGCTTAGCAGATGGCCATCTCCGGATGTGGGCAAACCTGCCGCCACACCGCACTGTTGGAGAAATGATGACCAGCGGAAACGTCTGTCCCTGTTCAGCACGATGCAGTTCTGTTTCTGAGTCGCCGAGCTGAGCTAGCTGGAATCCGCTTGGTGGCTGCGAGAGCGGCGGCTGGACCTGTGGTGTGTCGGGAAGAGTTCTCTCCTCTGAGTTTCAGCCCCTTGTCCATGCAGCGGGCCCTGTCTCAGGGTCGCTGGGAGCATTCGGCTTATTATTACATATGCAGCTGAGAGAAACCCACAGATGCCAGTTATTTTGCGAGAGATGTGGATGTCGTGTTTAGAAGACTCCGGGTACTGACCTGAGCTCTTGGTACTTGTGTCCATGAGCTGAATGCAAAGATCACACGTTAGTCCGCTCAGTCCGCACTGTCCTCCTCCAGGTGAGCTCAAAGCCAAGCTTTGCCTTGCGAGGCTGGCGTGTGTCACACTGAGCTGCCCGGCCCAGGGTGGGTACTGTATGATCGGGAATCCCGGCCCCAGAGGCCCAGGGCTGCGGAGAGCGGCCTCATCGAGGGCACCCCAGCGCAGGCGACGGGGGGTACCTGTGTTGCTCACTGGGGAGCCCCTGTCCTGGTGAGACTCTTCCCTGTGTCCCCTGTCGGGGGCGGAGCCGGGCCTCCCGCTCCCCCATCTCCATCCCCGCTTCCCGGAGCCGGCGTACACTCTCGCGGGGGCGTCACTCTCCGGGCGACAGCTCTCTAGCCTCCTCACATGCGAAGCGGAGACGCGAGCACTCCTGCTCAGAGCAGCTGCGCGGACCAAGTGGGTGGACACGGGGACCGTGCAGGACAGAGCCTGTCCTCAGGAAGTGTGACAGGTGGCAGGACATGGCCGCCACTCTGGCGTTCTCCGGAGCGCCAGCTCTTCTCCTCAGCCCCGGAGGAGGAGCAGAGGCCCAGCCCTGTCGCCAGCACCCAGCCCGTTTCCAAGCTGTGCTCAGAACGTGACTCACCGTCACTCCTTCAATGTTTCCAGCCACCGCGGGCGGGCAGGGCCCAGAGGGGCGTCCAGTGGCCTTCTGACTCGCCTCCCTCACGAGAGCTACCCGGAGCCTCCGGGCAGTGTCAGGGGCCACTTCCCGTGACACAGGACCAAGGGAGGTAGGAGACAAGGCAGTGGGGCCTGGGTGGGTCCCGCTGTGGGGACTGAGAGGTCCCAGCTGGGGAATGGAGGGCGTGGCTCTGTGGCATCTAGGAGACTGCGGGGGGAGGGGAGAGGGGAAAATGAGGCGAGAGAGGAGGGTGGACGAGAGGGTGCTGCGTCCAGCTCCTGCTCAGAGACTCTCTGAGGCCAACCTGTCCTGTCCCGGGGACCAAGCAGCCGCCAGGAGAGCCTGCGTCCTTTGCCACGTCCAGGAGGGAAGGGGAGGGGTGACTTCTCCGAGTGCTCGGCTGGGGGGGAGGGTGATTTTCAAGCTCCACACTGACAGCCAAGGTCAGTCCACCGCCTGTGACCTTGGGTGGTACTCCTGGTATCCAATCCAAAACTGGGTCAACAGGTTGACCTTGTTTATGTGATCAGTGTCAACTCTTATCAACAGCCCCCGAGAGGGACCCACACGCAGCCCTGCATGTGAGAACTCAGCCCGGAAAGGGCGGCCGTGGGCCGATGTGGAGGGTGGAGGGGGAAGGGCCCGAAGGCTGGGTCGGGCCGTGGGTGCTCATCGGGGCTGTACTGGTGAAGGGGCTGGAGGGGAGGTGGCACCGGAGGGGCAGCCCTGATGTCCACGCTCCCAGTGTCCCCGGGGCAGACTGGCCAACCCGCAGGCCCTCGGTGAATGCTTCCTCAGTCCACAGTCTTGGCCATGCAGGCGCAGTGCCCACTCAGAGGCTCACCCTCAGAAGCAAGGGGCCTGGGGCAAGGGCCACCTCACCCTGGGCCCCCAGGCGACAGTCTGGGCTGCAGCAGTTGGGCATCGCCTTTTAAAGCCATGGTTTCCCTCCAGGATGTGAGGGTTCCGAGTGCCTGGCCCCTGGGGTGGTGAGGAAGAGCAAGACACTGCACTCGAGAGTGCAGCGAACGCAGCTGCCGTCTGGCGCTGAAGCCTGTGGCCCGGCTGGTCACCCCACTGTGCCCTCTGAGAGGGGCGGGGAGGGAGGCCCCACGATCCCTGCAGGCAGAGGGCTTGCAGAGTCAGAGCTGAAGGCCATGGAGGCCGAGAGCACAGCCCCAGGCAGCCACCAAAAGTCCCCGTCCCCACCCTGAGCTCAGCACTGGTTCCTTTCTGCAGGAGAGGCTCAGCGGCCTTGCCGGCGCGCGTCTCTCTCGTTTCCTCTCTGGCTCCCCATGCTGTCGCCCATGGTCCTCACTGTCTGTTCACTTGGGCTAAGATGGGAAAGACTGCCGACCACTCACTCTTCTCCAGGTGCTGCTGGAGACGCAAGACGAGGGAAGTGGGGAGAGGGGAAAACAGAGCCGGTCAGAGGCCGGAAGTGCAGCCTGGACCAGGCCCGAGTCTCCCTAGCTCTGTTCCCTGTCACCACCAGGCAGGGTGCTCAGGACGAACACTGAGCGCTGCAGACAGCACAGGTGGCTCTGCCGTGAGCGCAGCAGGGCCGCATCCCTTCTGCAGGCTGGAGACTGTGTCCGCGTCTCACTGTACCTGCTCTGCCATCTCCTCTCCCTTATGCCCTGGGACCCCTTCTCCCTCTTATGAGGAGCCCCACTCGGACCACCCTGACTGCCCCACACTGAGACCTCCCAGAGGACATCGCAAGTCCCCTTGGGGCTGGGCAGCGGCTGTGCAGCATGAGGAGACTCAGCAAAGTGCTGGCCATCATGGTGGGCAGAGCGTGTGTGGGCACAACCTCTGGCACCCGTGTCCCCTTTTGACACCTGCTGGGAAGGGCAGGGACCAAGCACCAGGCTTGCAAGTCTGAGGTGCATGTTTGAGATGTGTCTGCACCAGTGACTGCCCAGGGGACCCTGGGCAGAGGACGCCCCAGCCCCTCCCTTGGGTGCTGTGGCTCTCATGGTGGACACGAGGATGCCCATGGGTGCTGGGACCTGTGTTATCCCTGATAGTGCTGGGGGTGATTGCCCCAGAGGAGGAGGGCTTGGGCGGATTCCCAGGGTGACTGGTCAGCAGGTTGGAATCTGGATAGGGAGGGATAGAGTTGCAAGTGGAAGAAAACTTTGATAGTGTCTGAGCAACTGTCTGGCTGCCCCTGACCTGTGGCTTTTGATGTTAGCGTTTGTCAGGCTCAGTTGTTTGCTAAAGCAAAATTCAGGGACTTTGAAGAATGAGGTAATGAGGCTGAGATCAAGGCCAGAGGCTCAAAAGGGCCACTGTGGAACTGCTGACGGCCAGTAAGCCCTGGTCAGGCTCCAGTGGAAGTGCTCCCTGGCCCCCTTCTAGCGCCCACACTGCCACCCTAGCCATGGGGCATCCCTGCTGCTGACAGGAGGGATTAGGGCCCACGGCCAGGAGACCTCAGAGCACGAGCAGCGTGGAGGAGCGTGAAGAGGGCCCAGGCTGTGCTCCGGAGCTGCATCCCGGGCCCTGGGAAGGGGAGACGTCCCTCGCTGTGAGCCAGAGCGGCGTAGGCACTGATGGGGCCAGAGGAAGCCCCTCAGTCTGCAAAGCGCAGGTTAGAAAAGTGAAACCAGGGCTGGAGATTTAGCTCAGTGGTTCTGGCGCCTGTTTTGCAAGCGCAAGGGCCCCGGGCTCAATCCCTGGTAACCACATAACAATACTGGGAGCGGAGACCCACACCCAGCAGCAACCAGTACCACATACCACAGTGCCGGGCGTGGTGGCTCACGCCTGTCATCCCAGCACTCGGGAGGCAGAGGCAGGAGGATTGCTGTGATGTGAGTTGGAGGCTGAGCTCAGGGCCTGCCTGAACTACAAAGCGAGACCCTGTCTCAAAAAACCTAAAAAAAAAAAAAAAAAAAAAAAAAAAGAAGAAGAAGAAAAGAAAAGTGAAACCAGCCTGATAGGATGACACCAAACTACACAGCTCTGCACAGCGTGGGCCATGGTCAGCAGAGTGAAGAAGACCTCCAGGGTGGAGGAGATCTTTACCAGCCAGGCAGCAGGATTAACATCGGAATGTGCGTGGGATTTAAGGACCCAGCAGCAAGCAAAGCCCAGATAATCTGAATTAAAAACAAGCAAATGGTTGGACAGACATTTCTGAAAAGGAACATCCAAATGGCCCGTGGGTATGTGGAGAAAAAGCCAGCACCGCCAGTCGTCAGGGAGACGCGAGTCCCTCAGACGACAGCAGCCCAGTGCGAGGGGCCGGAGTGAAAACACAAGAATGAATAAAAAGCAAATGCTGGCAGGGACGCTGGGGAAGGGGAACTGTTTTAAAAACACGTTTTGGCCATACCCATTTGCGTGTTTACCCGCCGTGACGCACCCGGAGAAAGGGGACTCATACACTGCGGGATGCAAATGGGTCTGGCCGTTACGGGAGCTGTGACGGGCTCTCGAAGACCTGGGACGCGAGCATCATGTGCGCTCCTGCGTGGGGCTGTCACGGGGGAGCTCACAGAGTCAGGAGAGGGTGGCGGGTGGGTACGAATTGACGTTAGACAGGAACACAGTGTACACTAGGCTAACTAGGGACAACAGGACTGCCCTGTGCATGTTTATATATTTGTGCTGGGGATTGAACCCAGGGCCTTTGCCCTGAGTCACATCTCTAGCTGTTTAAAAAAAAATTTTTATTTTGATGCAGATCTCATTAAGCTGGTAAGTTGCCCACATTGGGCATGAGCTTCTGTGCTTCCTGCCTCAGCCTCCCAGATGCTGGGATTACAGACATAGAATCCTGATAATATCTATACATATTTGTGTGTGTGTACACACACACACACACACACACAAAGTGTTTTTATTCAACAAAAGAATTTCAAGTTTTTTTTAACCATAAAGAAATGTTTGATATTTGATCAGATATACTTGACCCGATTTAAATATTATACAACATTCATATATATTGAAGCACCACACGTTAGTATAAATACATGTAATCTTATGGTTCATGTGTCTGTTAAAAATTTTTAATTTTAAATAAACAAATAGCATATGATCCAGTAATCACACTACTAATATTTTCAAAAAAACAATGTTGAAGGGACCCCTGCCCCAGCCTACTTGTGCAACACTCTTCGCAGCTGCTGAGGTAAGAAATCACCCCAGGTGAGCGGCCACGAACAGATATGGAAGTGTGTCACACACAGCCGAGTCCCCTCACCCATAGAGCAGTACAGAATTCCGTCATGCACGGCAGCCGCAGGAGCCTGTTAATGAGAAGAGCCGGACTCCATTAGACTGATGCAGCCAGTTGTCACCACCATGCAGAAAGCAAGAAGTTCCCTCTCCTAGAAGCAGAGTGGACTAGAAAGCAAGAAGACGTGGGTGTGGGAGAGCCGTAAACGGGTGTGAAATCACAGTCAGACAGAAAAGCAAGTTCTAATATTGCAGAGCACAGTAGGGGCTGTGGTTAACAGTGTATTAAACATTTCAAAAAGGCTGTAGGAGGGCCGGGGATTTAACTCAGTGGTTCCAGTGCCTGCCTTGTGAGGCACAAGGTCCCGAGTTTGATCCCCAGTCACGCCCACCAGCAATCAGCACCACATCCCACAGTGCTGGGCACAGTGGCTCACGCCTGTCGTCCCAGCACTCAGGAGGCAGAGGCAAGAGGATCGCTGTGAGTTTGAGGCTGGCCTGGGCTACATAATGAGCTCAAGGCCAGCCTGAACTACAAAGTGAGACCCCGTCTCAAGAAGAAAAAAGCTGGAAGAGAGGATTTTGAACAACAAAATGATGGATGTGTTGGTGTTAATTGCTCCGCGTGGCTGGGACACATGTACACTTGGACTGTCACAGTGACTGCACATGGATATTAGCCAATTAAAAGAAAAGAATAGCTGTGAAGTCTGCTGCTTTTAATATATAAATATTATTTTTAATAATACAGTAAATCGGGGCCGGGGAGTTAGCTCAGTGGTTCCGGCGCCTGTCTCGCAAGCGCAAGGACCTGGGATCGATTCCCCGGTGACCACATAACAATACTGGGTGTGGAGACCCACGCCCAGCAGCAACCAGTACCACATACCACAGTGCCGGGCGTGGTGGCTCACGCCTGTGGTCCCAGCACTCGGGAGGCGGAGGCAGGAGGATTGTGGTGTGAGTTTGAGGCTGAGCTCAGGGCCAGCCTGAACCACGGAGCGAGACCCTGTCTCCAAAAACCTAAAAAAAAAAAAAAAAAAAATAATAATAATAATACAGTAAATCCTAGGCAGCCACGGCCCCTGGAGAAAGCAGACAGAGTCCCATCCCATCACTGTGGTCCACCGCTTCCCTCTTGGGGCGCCTTGGACCTGGGCAACCACCATCTTGAAGCCTGCCACCCCCCTTCTTCCCCATTCATGGATCTGTACGCATTCAAATATAGTTTTGGTTTCACTTATTTGAAATTTTAAAGAAGAATACGATGGATATATTTTTATGGGGCTTGGAGGCAAGAGAGCAGAGTAAGAGACCAGCACCAGTGAGGGCCTGTGGGAGGCTGTTGTTGTTTCAGTCTGAGGCCCTGAGGTATGGTAACTTGTGCCATCCTTCCATAACAAAGAAGAATATGAAAAGCACTAGAGAGCTTTTTAAATGGTGAAGGAAAAAAATAAAGAAGCAACAAACTCAGTGGTGAAGAGACTTCTCTAAGGCGGCATGGTGACCCTCCCAAGCTGTGCCTCTGTGCAAAGCATCCATGTGTACCTCCGGCAGCAGCAACGGTGGTGCAGGAGAGAGATGGGCACGCAGTTCTCACTGATCCTTTTCTCCCCCTGCAGAGCCCCAGCCTGGGTGCGGCCCTCACGATGGTCACCGCCTCTCCCCTGGCACTCCTTGCCAGCGAGGATGCTGCTGCAGAAAACAGCACCTCCTACTATGACTACGACTATGACTACCTGGACTCGGTGGCCTCTCTGGTGTGCAGGAAGGACGACATCCAGGCCTTTGGCAGTGTCTTTCTGCCGGTCTTCTACAGCCTAATCTTCGGGCTGGGCCTGGGAGGGAATCTGCTGCTGCTGCTGGTCTTGCTCTGCTACGTGCCCCGCCGGCGGATGGCGGAGCTCTACCTGCTGAACCTGGCCATCTCCAACCTCCTCTTTGTGGTGACTTTGCCTTTCTGGCTCGTCTCTGTGGCCTGGCACTGGGTCTTCAGCAGTTTCCTGTGCAAGGTGGCGAGCACCCTCTACACTATGAGCATCTACAGCGGCATCTTCTTCATCAGCTGCATGAGCCTGGACAAGTACCTGGAGATCGTTCATGCTCAGCCACTGCACCGGCTGAGGACCCGAGCCAAGAGGCGGCTCCTTGCCGCCCTGGTGTGGGCCGGGGCGCTGGCCCTCTCTGTCCCCGAAATGGTCTTCGTGGGGGTCCATGAGTACCCCAAGGGCGTGTGGAATTGCCACCCAGATTTCGGGGAGCACGGGACCATCTGGAAGCTCTTCCTCCGCTTCCAGCTGAACCTGCTCGGCTTCCTCCTCCCGCTCTTGGCTATGGTCTTCTTCTACGCCCGCATTGGTTGTGTCCTGGTCAGGCTGCAGCCCCAGGGCCAGGCCCGCGCACTGAGGATGGTGGTGGCCCTGGTGGTGGCCTTCTTCACCTTCTGGTTCCCGTACAACCTCACCTTGTTCCTGTACTCCCTGCTGGACCTGCAGGTCTTGTGGGACTGCCAGATCAGCCGGCGCCTGGACTACGCCATGCAGCTGACTGAGAGCCTGGCCTTCCTCCACTGTTGCTTCACCCCCATCCTCTATGCCTTCTCCAGCCCCCGCTTCCGCCAGCGCCTGAAGGCCCTGCTGGCCACCGTGCTCCGAGGACGCCTGCCACCCGGCTTCCCCCGGGGCTCGCGGTCTAGGGGATCTACGACCAGCAGTCTTACCACCCCAGAGGACATGCCTGGCCCGGATGAATTGGCACAGGGGCGGGCTGAGGTCTCTCCGAAGCAGGAGGATGTGGGGCGTCACTAAGGCCAGGCCATGCCAGCCTGGCACAGACAGAATATACTGGTTGGGTCGCTTGAGCCCCCACTCGGACCACTCTGCGCCAGGCCTCGGTGGCCAGTTCGCAGCCCTCCATGACTGCTTCCCTCGGGCTCAGGCTGGCATACCCACCACCGGGCTGTCACGCTCTCCGCTCAGGAGACGAGCGAGCGGCAGCCTGTGTCCCTGTGGTGACCCTTGGCCTGTGTCCCTGGGCTTCTGCCCCCGCAGAGGTGCACCTCCCTCCCGCCTGTGCGGCTGGGACACCCTGGCCCTGGGACCCCCGCCGTCCCCCATCGTCCTGGCTGCCGTCCCTGGGAGCAGTGTGTCACTCCCTGTCCCAGGCCTGACGCACCCGCCTTTCTCCAGGACGCGCATCCCGCCGCCCTGCTGCTCCCTTCCTCCGTCCTCTGCCTGCTTCTCCGCACCTCTTGTCTCTCTTGCCTTAAGGTTTCTTCTGTCTCTCGCTGTCTCTAGCCACCCCAGGTGGCCTCTAGGGCTGAGCACTGTACCAGGAGGCTCTAGGGCGGCACGGCTGGGTGGTGCTGCCGTGCTCCTGGTCAGGAGGCTGGACACAACCTAGAACTCAGACCAGCGTGGTTCGGATTAGTGTCCCCAAATGGCTGGGTCCGGTGGCACCTTTTTCTTTTCTATTTTTACTCTCTGGCAGGTGAAGCCCATGAGCTGAGTTTGTGCAGTCTGGGACTGGAACTCCCCTAAAACTGGGAGACCAAATAAAAGGCTTTCTGACCCTATTCAGGCTTTTGAGATGCTTTGTTACAAGGTCCCCGAGCTCCCAGCACATCAGCCGTCGCTTCCCTCGGCTGCTCTCGGAGATGCACCTGGTCCAGCAGAGCAGGGACACGCGGGGCACAGGGAGGTGAGGACTGAGGCAGGAGGCTGCTGGGCCCAGGCCGCTCCTCTGTCCGCTTGCTCTCAAGGCCAAGGCTGGCACGGCGTGGGAGTTGTGGGACAGAGTACCAGCCTTGGAACCCGACACAGCACACTCAGCTGACCTGCGTTTGGAGGTTGGGCTCAAGCCGCACCCTGACCCACAGTCCTGGCTCCAAGCTTCAGCTCGAGGCCCCACTCCCTCACCCGTCCCCGCCAGAGGAGGACACCACCCTCTGTGGCAGAATCTGTCCCAGGTGTCTGAAGCTCTCACTGCTTCCTCCCACGTCACGGGACCGCTCAGCCCTTCCCTGCCTGTGACTTCTGCCTCGTGTGGGCCGAGAGCCTGGCGCCGGTGTGGACAGCGAGGGAGAGGAGAGATGAGGGCGGGGTGGGCCTGAGGCAGACCACAGAGGTGGAAGGCGAGTGCCCAAGGCAGGGCACTCTTCTGAGGGGCATCGGCCGCCGCCAGTGCTCAGGACGGAGCCGATATTCACGGAGCTCTTTTATTTTTCTTGTTTTTAAAATGTTTTTCTCCCTCTTGTTTCTTGTTTAAAAACTAACTCTTTCCACACATTTTCTAATAGATGCCAGGTGAACAGAGCGCTGAGCAGCGTCACATCTGTCCTCTCTGGCCATCTTCCGAGCTTTAGCCGGCGTCCCCAGAACACGCATGTGCTGAGCCTGTCCCCGGGCGAGGTAGCCGGCTGGCTCCGCTGCCTGACTTCTCCCCGAGTGCCCGGTGCCTGGTCAGGAGGACTCACAGCTCCCTGGCCTCGGAGTGAAACTCCGGCTCTGCGGGTGCAGCTTTGTGTGGAGACAGAACACAGGTGTCCCCAGCGCCCCTCAGATCTTCCCCACGAGCTCTGTCCTGCCCATAGCCCGCGGGCAAGTGGCACAGCTGAGCTGTCCCAGCAGGGTCTGGCGCCCAGTGGGCTGGTGCCCATGGTGGCATGGTGGGCCAGATAAAGTGAGGTGATGGTCACGGGCAGGCCGGTCACCTGCTTTGGTGGACGTGTGTGTGTGTGTGTGTGTGTGTGTGTGCTCACATGTGTGGGTAGGTATGTGAATAGGCATGTGTGTGCATGTGTGTCTGGCGTCTGTCGGCACAGTGCGTGTGTGCCCTGTCCCGACAGGTCTGACGTGTTGCTGTGTGGCTGAGCACGGGTCACTGTTTCTGTGGCCCTGGGAGCGGGGTCCCTGTTCCAGGCCTGGGTCCAGCCACGGTCTCCCCTCTGATCCCACCTGTCTTTCCGTGTAGACTTAGATGGCTGCACGGGGGGTAGTGCCTGCAGCTGTGCCCAAGGGAGGTGGGGGTGTCTGGCTGTAGGTCCTCGTTGTTCTCTTCTGTCTGGGGGGCCCATGCACTGGCGCTCCAGGCTCTCACCTGAGCTCACTGCAGCCGGACCTGGGCTCCTCCCGCCCTTCCGAGGCCTCACTGTCGTGGAGATGCGGCCCTCCCTCTCCTAGGAGCCTAGGGCGGGCCGTGGCAGGTGAGGGTTAAGCTGCAAGCTAGCCTCCCTGGCCCCGGAGGAAAGGGGGGAGCGTGGAAATGTCTGGTGCAGAAGTGAGATGTGCGAGGGCTTCGGTATTGGGTCCCCAACTTCCTGCCTTGAGGCGCCTGTCAGGGCTCCCAGACAGGGTGGCATGCAGGTGAATGTGGGTCCCACTGTGGGTACTCACTGCTCCCCTCCCTCTGGCTGTCAGGTAGCCCCGGCCCTGTGGGGTTGCCCGACCAGCGTGTGCCCCAGTCAAGCCTCGCTCCAGACCCTGCTCAGGCCTCTGCTGGCCGGCAGGTCAAGGGCCAGGCTCCAGCTCTGTTACCTTGGGTGTGGGGAGGGCAGGGACTCGGCACAGAGCCTGGAAAGGACAGGAGGACGCCATCTTCCCTGAGGAGTGTCCCCTGTCCTGGGCCAGGCCTGGCTGACGTGTGGTGACTGCTGACTTCCCCAGGCTCCTCGCTGTCCAGTCTGCTTCTGCCTTCCTGTGCGCCCACCTGCCTCCTCTTGGTCTGCTGCTGTCCTTGGGGAGCAGGGGAGGGGTCCCAGCCTGTTCCAGCCCATGAAAGCAGCCCTGAGTGGCTATCACACAGGTGTTGGGGACGGCCTGCCATCCTTGTAAAGCCTCAGCCCACAAGTAACTTGCCATCCTGACAACAATCAGCACCAAACAGACTCCCATGGAAAGGGCCAGGCCCCGCTAAGAGGTGGATCAGGCCAGCAGAGCAGCTCCCCGGTGCTCCTGTGGGCACAAGATGGGGCTGGACCCACCTCCTCCCGCTCAGATGGCCCACACTTCAGCAGCACGGGGGGGGGGTGTGTGTGTGACAGTCCCGCTCACTGAGGCCACGCAAAGTGTGTCTGGTGGTACGGTCTGTCTCTATCTCAAGTGCTGAAGGCTGAGCTAGACCAGGGGAGGAAGGCGTCAGGACGCAAAGTCAGCTGGCTGAGAAGGGCTCGGGGTCCTGGCCCTCCGTGCACACCAGGGACTTGAGTCACCTGGACAGGAACAGCATCATGATCCGGGGCTGCCAGGCCAAGATACAGGGCTGAGCAGAAAGCACAGTGCAGGACGCGGTGACATACACACCGTGCTGGGACCCCAACAGTGGGGGCCGAGGAAGAGCTCCAGGAGCACCGGGCCTGGAGCTGGCAGAGAGGCAGCGCCCTGTGTTGGGGTGCTCCTCCATGGACAGTGAGCAGGCGTGGGCCACCCTGGATAGGGAAGTTTGGGGACCACGTGGCACAGCTCCAGTGTCTTATGTGCTTGCCACAGGGGCCAGAAGGCAAAGGGTGGCGATGAGAGGGCCTTGGAAGGGGTCTCTGGAAGCTGTGTGTGCCCAGGGCCACAGGCCTGGGGCAGGGAAAGCTGCAGGGCCCACAGGCCTGAGCCGGCAGCCAGAGGGGCACTCTTCCAGGGCCGCAGAGAGTTGGGACACCAAGGAAATGAGTGAGGGGAGTGTGGAGAGTCCTGGGGGTCTCTGGTGTCCACCCTGTGTGGCGGCTGGAGGGTGATCCAGGCCAGAGAGGTGGGAAGCCGGGAGTGGGAGTGGCCTGGCAGACGGGGGATACTCCTGACCTGTGCAGTGTGGGAGCTGCTCTGACTCAGCAGCGGCGGTGGAGCCCAGGGAGGCTGGAGAGCGCCCAAGGGCAGGAGCACATGGCGAGGAGGCCGCCACGCACAGACCCTGCTCTCTGGGGACATCGAAGGCGGCCACTAGCCACCCGAGGCTGCAGGAGCTCGTGACATGGCTGCGCAGTGCTGCAAGGGTGAAGCACAGCCAGGCTGTCTAAGATGAGGGGGAAAAAAACAAATAGTTCATTACTTTTCTAGAGTGGTCGCATGCCAGAACGCATATAATTTGCAAGCATCTGGTTATATTGAAATACATTGTAAAAGTGAATTCTGTGTCTTTTGGCTCCAAAAAATGCATCTACTGAGAAATTAAATATTGCACCTGTTGCTGGACATGTGTTTCCATAGGACAATACTGTGTAGCCCTGAATTCCGCAGGATGTGGGAGAAGGTGGGGCAGGGGCTAAGATGTGCAAGGTCCCACATTGAGGATGGGCTGAGGGTGTGGGCCTGGCCCCAGACACCCCCCTTCCACCCACTTCCTGCTCGAGCCCTGGCAGCACCGCCCCCCCCCCCCACAAGATGGGCAGGGGCCAGAGAGTGAGACAGCCAGGACAATAAGGGCGCCACCTTCCTGGAGAGGGCTGGCCAGGGTGGGTGGGAAGGTAGAGGGCTGAGCAGAGGTGGAGGTCCCAGGCCCTCCGAGCCAGGAAGAGCTCAGGCCAGGAGCTTCAGGCGGTAGCGGAACCGCACGTCATAGCTGGGCTGCATTGTGCCAAATCCCCAGCGCTTTGGGTCAATTGGGGGCACCGGGGTATCAGGGTCCACCAGCTCTAGGTCGAAGTAGGTGATCAAGAGTAGAACAAAGAGCTTCATTTCACTGAAGGCGAAGAATCTGCCTGGGCAGATGGACACGCCCCAGCCCCAGGGCATGCTGTAGTGATGGATCTTCTTGCCCGCCTTGTAGAAGTCCACTTTCCGGCTGCCACCGGGGTTGAGGAATCGGTCGTACTTGAAGGCAGAGGGCTCGGGGTGGATGTCAGCGTCCATGTGCACGGACAGGTAGGGGAAGAGGGCCAGTTTGTCCCCGCGGCGCAGCAGGTACTGGCGCCCATTGGCCATCTTCAGGGTGCTGTCTTTCTGCACTGCTCTGTACAGAGTGGGTGCAGCTGCCAGCCTCAGAGTCTCCTCCATCACGCTGTCCAGCACGGGCGTGTGCTGCAGGGCACTGATCTGGAAGGCGAAGGACTGCTTGGCTTCTAGCTCGGTCCCTTGCAGGACATGGGCGGCCTCTTCCTTCACAGCCCGCATGGCCTCCGGGTGTTTCAGGAGGAATAGGATGGCCCAGAACGAGGTGGGCCCTGTGTTTCCCTGCGAGGCCCAGAGAATCATGAACCTGAACCTGCTCATCATGTGTGGGGTGGCACCCTGCTCGCTCAGATGGCGCAGCATCCAGTTGAGCCAGTCGCTCACGCCATCCTTGTCTGAGCCGTGTCTCACGGAGAACAACCTATGGAAGAGACGCTGGATCTGGCCCACTTCGACCCACTCCCTGGGCCCCAGTAGGGAGTAGACAAACCTGGGGAAAAGAAGGTCGAACCTGCGAAACTTCTTAAACATCTCTTCAGCCTGTAGCAGGTCCTGCTCTTTATCCCTCGTGTAGCCAAACAGGCTCAGGTAGCCAGCCTTGAACAGGATGTTGTAGCAGAAGTGAAAGAGGCCATCCTCCCGCCAGCGGCTGCTGTCTGGCTTTGGGCCTCTGGTCCCCAGCATCACCAGAGATAAGCTGTCCAGCATGACCTTGTTGAGGTCCTCTAGGCTGTCCCCTATGAGGTACTTGGTGCTGGCCGAGTGCAACATCTTGTAGTCATCCTTCATGGCCTGGTATCCAAACACCTTTTGCACCAGCTCTCGTGCAAACTGCAAAAAGTCAAGGTTCTTCTCTGTGTTTTTCAGGATGGGACCAAAGGAGAAGGGGTCCATGACGAAGGTGATGAACTGGCCTCCCAGGAGCACTGTGAATACATCCCCGTGCTTGGCCTGCATTCCCTTCAGGAACTCGAACATGTTTTTCCGGAAAGCTATGGCGTGGCCCAGCCAGGGTACGGAACCTTTGTCTATGGGTGGCTCCTGGGGCTTTCGCTGTCGCAGGAGCCCTGGCAGACACAGGTAGGCCACAATGGCTAGCAGCGTGGCACCCAGCACCGGGCCCCAGATCTCCACGGCTGTCATCCTGCAACCAGCTGTGGACAGATCCTTGATGTCTGAGAGCAAGAGATCTTTGCTAGGCCTTTTAATTGGGCACAGAAAGGTCAGCCCACCTAGACTTTGTACTGTCACTGCAAGTTGTTATAAACGTCCCTGGGGAGTTGAGACCTGGGTGAATTATTTCTCTGATTTAATATGTGGCCCAGTGGGAAGCCAAGGGCACAGCCTGCTGATTGGTGCAACTCGGGGTCTGCCCTTTGAGACTGAGCTCTGTCCACCTCTGTGTCTGACTTGAGTGCTTTTCTGATACCGTCCTTCTGACCACGGCTCATTTATGCAAATATCTTAAAAATTCCTAGCTCAATCAGTAGACTGAGTCATCTGCTTGCAATGTTCCACATCCACGGCTTCTGCTTTGAAAAGTTCATCGTAGGCTGAGCCTCCACGCCGTGTGAGCTTGCCGACCAGAGCTCATTCCTTCTTCTGTGAAATGGAGAGGGCAGTGCCTCAGGGATGCAGTTTGGAGCCAAGACCCCTAACAGAGGGGACGAACCCGGGAGTGTGCCCTGGAGGCAGCTAGGGAGGGTGACGGGGGCCCTCATCTGTGTTCCTTCTGGCCCCCAGAGTCGACCTGCGTCTGTCTCCCACACTCCCCCAGAGTCTCCAGAGTGCTCAGCGGCGGGAGCCTTGACAGAGTCCTGTCTGTTTCAGGCTCCTGTGCAGGGAGAGACCTAGAAGAGTCAATGCCCAGCTGCTTTCCATATCCCACCCCAAGGAAAGCAGCTCGGAAGTTGGCCTGGAAGAGGAGCAGCCAGACTGCTGACTCCCTGACGGTGCGGTGTGCACGGACAGCCTGGAGGGCCCAGGGTAACTGTGCACCCAAGGGTAACTGTGCTGCCCTGAGGACGCTGCAGGCAGAGGCCCACCTGCCTGCCTGGCCCCGTCTCTACCATGAAGGAGGTGGGAGAGGCCGCAGGCAACAGGGACTGGGTCAGTCACCATGGGACCACGAGGACCTCTGCTCCGGTGAGCTAGGGCTCTTTCTGACAGCTGCTCTGGTGGCCACTGCAGGGAGCTGCCCGTGAGCAGGGGCCTTCCATGGGGTGTCTGCCAGCCTCTGCCCGCAGATGTCAAAAGAGAAAGTGTCGAAGCGCCTTAAAGCTTTAGCTGACTCTCCTCGCCGTGGGCTAATGTCCACACGGAGCAGCCCTGTCACCGCTGAGTCAGCCTTCAGCTCTGTGTGCCAGGCAGACCAGACAGACGCCCGGGTCCAAAGGCCTGCTGGCGAGCTCCCTTCTCTGTGCAGAAAACAGGAAGCATCCACAGTCTGCTTCAGGAAGCCCTCTTCAAATGCAAGCACTAGAACTTGGCTGTACCAACTTTCCCTGGCCTTAGAGCTCAGTCATAAACTGTGGGCCAAATCCACCACACTGAGATTTGTCCCTAGTGTCCATGGGCGCGTGCCATTTCACCTGCGTTCCCCTTCATGTTATCAGTGTTGGTGATGAACTTGGGGCCTTTGGGTAGCTACATCCCCAGTCTTGTCCTTGCTTTTTTTTTTTTCAGGTTTTTTGAGACAGGGTCTCGCTTTTGTGGTTTAGGCTGGCCTTGAGCTCAGCCTCAAACTCACATCACAATCCTCCTGCCTCTGCCTCCTGAGTGCTGGGATGACAGGCGTGAGCCACCACGCCCGGCACTGTGGTATGTGGTGCTGGTTGCTGCTGGGTGTGGATCACCACACCCAGTATTGTATGTGGTTACCGGGGAATCGAACCCAGGCCCTTGCGCTTGCAAGACAGGCGCCGGAACCACTGAGCTAACTCCCCGGCCCTTGTCCTTGCTTTTTTTGTTTGAGGCAGTGTGGCTAAGTCTCTGCTGCCTGGGCTGAGCTCCAACTGGGGTCCTCCTGCCTCGGCCTTCAGTTGTGCCCCAGCATTCTGGCTGACATTCACGCTTAGCCTTCAGGCAGAAGCCTCCCGCGTGGCAACTGGCGGTCAGCCTCGCTCAAGGTGAACTGCGCGCAGCCCACTTCACGTGCAGCAGTGAGGGCGAAACCAGCGCATAAGAGGCAAATGGGAGTCTGGGCCGCTGTGTTGCCCACCATGCTCTGCCCTGGACCATCTCGTCTCTTCACCCCGTGGTGCCGTGTTCACAGCACCAGCTGCCTCTGAGACTGGCCCGAGGTGAGGATCCCTCAGCGTGTCTCTCGTCGCACATTCATGGGGAGCCTAAGGCACACGAAGCCTTCAGTGGGAAGGGTGCAGTGAGGCGAGGGGGCTGCGGTGACTGACACTGAGCGCCCGTCCTGTACTCTGGCCTGGAGATCCCCATGCTGCCCAGACTGTCTGTCATCTTTCTGATTTTTGTGAAGGACAGTTTTTTTTTGAGACAGGGTCTCCCTTTGTAGTTCAGGCTGGCCCTGAGCTTACTATGTAGCCCAGGCCAGCCTCAAACTCACAGCAATCCTCCTGCCTCTGCCTCCTAAATGCTGGGATTACAGGCGTGAGCCACCATGTCTGGCGCTGTGGTATGTGGTACTGACTGCTGGTGGGCGTGAGCCACCGCACCTGGCACTGTTGGATGTGGCTACCGCGGATTGAACTTGGAACTTTGTGCTTGCATAGCAGGCGATGGAGCCACTGAGCTAAATCCCCGGCCTGAAAGTTTCTTAGCGTGTGTGTCCCTGTCCCGACAGGTCTGACTTGTTGCTGTGTGGCTGAGCACAGTGCAGACGCTGCTTTTGTGGATCTGGGAGTGGCGTCCTATTCCGGGCTGTGTCCAGCCAAGGGTTTCCTCTTTTTCTCGCATGTCCTTCTCTGTGTAGACTTCGCTACACGGTAAGTAGTACCTATAGCTGTTCTGGCGGAGGTGGAGCTGTGTGGCTGCAGGTCCCCGTAGCAACTCTCCGGTCCTAGGGCCCTTGCACAGGTGCTCCGCGCTCTCTCCTGCGCTCACTCCAGCCAGACCTGGGCTCCTCCTGTTCCCTCAGAGGCCTGAAGAGTGTGCGCTCTGCCTGCCATGGCCAGGCCTTCTCAGCCTCTCAGGGGAGGCCTCACACTCTCCATGCAGCACTGCCCCGACAGCAGCGGTGACGGCCTTGGCCTGAGTCCACGCAGCATCCTGGGCATGTCCCGGGGCCACTCCTCGCAGAGACTGCATCTCTCCTTTCCCGGGTGCCTGGAACTCCGCCTGGCCATCCTCCCAGGCCCCCAAAGGACAACGGTGAGGCCGTGGAAGTGTCTTGTGTATTAACGAGGATGTGTGACACTGCTATTGAGTCGGTTTGTCCATCTTCCTGTTTGGAGGCGCCTGCTAGGCCTCTTCAGCGGGGCCCATTGGGGTCCCGAGGCTCGGGGTGGCACACAGGTGGGCATGGGGCTCCCACCCTGGGGCGTACTGCTCCCCCCCTCTGACCACGTCAGGCAGCCCCAGCCCTGCGGAGGTCACTGTTCGTGAGAGAGACAGTGACTTCGGCTCAGACCCTCCGCTGCCGTGCCTGTCACAGACCAGGCAACCCAGGACTGTGCCTGCCGCGGAGGGCCTAGTGCTGGCAGCGTCCCAGCCCCTGGCTCCACGCCGGTGTCTGAAAGCTGAGCGCTGGGTCTGTAGTTGCTGCTGAGGGCCTGACCTCACATGCCTTCCCAGCCTCAGGTAGTACCGTCCAGGGAAGCTGTGCTGCTGGGGCAGGACACGACACGAGCACAGGGATCTGCCTTAGAGCGCCCTGCTGGCCCCTGCGGTGGCTGGACACCAGCCGGAGTCCCAGTCCCCTCTGCCCAGACCAGTGCAGGCCAACAGACCTCGCTCCGCAGAAGGCCAGACGTACTCGCCACCTGCTGCAGAGATCCTGCTGTGCAGGTCACAGTGGCTCTGATTCAAGTGGCAATCAGCTTGACATCAGCCTAGGAAGCCAAGGGACTTCCTCCAGCTGCTCTCCCTAACCAGCACAAGGTGCCCTCTACTGGGCACAAGGCGGGCAAGAAAGTGCAAGACATGGCCTGGGCGCTCAGTGCTGGGCCTATGAAGCCGACACTGGCCACAGCCCAGTGGCTTCTGTCTCCAGACCACGGTGACCTGCCGCCCCGGCACCTGTGTCCCCTGTGATGCTCTGTCTGTCTCTCTCTGCGTTTGGGCTGGGCTGGTCTCAACCATGAGTGTCCCTCAGCAGCAGGAAGGCCGTGCAGGGTGGCTTTTGTTCTCCCATGCGCCTGCTGGTCTTGGGGGGCTGTGTGGGCCAGGGCTGTGGTGTTAGAGGCCAAGGATCCGGTGGTGTTAGAGGCCCATCCTCCCAAACCCTGGCCGCCAGCATGGACAGTGGTTGTCTGCTGGGGGAGAAGAAGGTGTCTGGTACTAAGGTGTTGCTTGTGAGTGTGGGACCAGGCCCTCCTTGGAGAAGTCAGAGCCGGGCAGAGTCCTGCAGGCCCTGGCCACAGGCCAACAGTGGGATGAGCACCTGGGCCCACTCTGCCACCCCTGGAGGCTTGGGGCAGGGGTGGATTGTCCTTCCCAGGTTCCCCCCCAGCACCCCCACCGGCTTTTGCCAGTCCGTGTTCCTCCTGCCGTGCTGCCTGTGGTCTACACCACCCAAGGGTAACTGCGCTAACATAGTTGTTTCTCTTCCACACGCCCCACCGTTGGCATACAGGATGGCCACTCTGCCCCTCCATGGTCTCTGCATGCCAGGAAGTCCTCTGAGGTAGACAGACCTTGTCACCTCCGAGGGCTCCTAGCAGCTTCTTCTGGTTTGTTTTGGGTACCAGGGATCAAACTCAGGACCTTGCGCTTGACAGACACGTTCTGTGCCACTGAGCTACATTCCCGGCCCTCACAGCTTTCCTGATGCCATCTCCTCCCTGCACTGGTGCCAGGCATCCTGGGGCGGCTTTGAACTCTGCTCCAGAAGAGACAGATCCGTCCAGGTGAGCTCTGGACTGCTTCCTCCACTGCCCGCAGCCCCGCGGCCTTGCCTGTCTGGGGCCGCCATCTTCGGAAGGCGGAGGCTGAGCAGCGTGGGAAGGTAGCACAGCCCTGAGCCCTGATCAGTCACTCACAGGAAGTCGTTGCGGGGCACCTTGTGGCTCACGGATTATGTGATAGCACCCCATGTAGTAAATTCAACACAATTAAGAAATAAAAGCACCGTTTATACTTTCCCATAAATTTGGGGTAAGATTTGTATTTTTAATCATTGTAAGAAATTTCGACAAAGTCATCGAAAGTCAGAATGCATACAGGGCATGGTGCAGTGTCACCAGTAATGACGCAGTCGGAATCGAAGAGGAAGCAAGGGGACAAAAGATTAACACAGTGTCAAGTTTAAGGGTTTCAAGGCCAATCAAGAAGGGAAGAGACTGACCACCAGATGGCGCTACTGCACCAGTTTTACTGGACAGCGCTTAAACAGGATTGTAAAAAAGGGCATCACTCCTGATGGGACCTGGCTGCGGAGGCTGAGGCAGGAAGATGACAAATTTGAGCGTAGCAAGAGCCCCTCAAAAATGGAGGGCAAGGATGTATGTTAGTGTGAAGATAAGTCCCGGGAGGCAGGAGAATCACAGAGGGCTTCACGTGCCAATGTAGAGTTACTCACAGTAGGGTGGAGCTTTGGGGTCCGTCTATTCCACAGGGTTGGATGCTTCGAGCTGGGGTAGGAAGGACACGTGCAGGCCCCTTCCTCCCTGTCCTCGGCCTCCCGCGGTGCCTTTGACTCCAGCGGTCTCCTGGGTGAGCAGGGAGGTCTCCAGCTTTCCTTGTCCAGCAAGCCTTTGCCCTGGCTCCCCTTTCCTGGCAAGCCAGCCCCCAAACAATCCTGGGAAGCACGCATCCTTTTCTTAAAAAGCCAGCCCTGTCCTATGCGCCAGATGTCGGATTCCTCACCACGCGTCTGTGTCCCCGTGGGTGCGTCCACACACACACCCTGGGGACGGAAGCCAGGGCTTGAACATTAAGCTACATCCCTAGCCTGCTCTCTCCTCCCTAAAATTTGAGACAGGGTCTTGTTACAGCGATCTTTGCGCAGGCAGGTGAGGCCAGAATTGGGGATCCTCCTGTCTCAGCTTCTGAGAGCTGGGCTAACAGGCGCGGGCCACATGCCCGCATCTCCAGGCTTTGGACGCTGCAACCCACGAGCACATACAGCAGCCTAGCAGGATCTCTGTATGCGCAGGTGAGGAGCAGGGTCGGCCACCAAGGGGAGAATACGCCCAAGTGGCGACCGGCCCGCTCATGTCCCGCCCCCACCCACAACCCGATGGAACAAACAGCTTGTCGTTTTGCCCCCTTCTTCCTTCATGAAGCTCTCCGAGGATCGCGGTGGCCTCTCTTCAGTAGGCCCCCTTCCTAGCTTGTCTTGGTGGAACAACAGAGATGATGGGGTCCTCCAGGACTCCTAGAGCAACTTGTAAGAAGAGTTGGCACAAGTGAAGACCTGCTTCCTGGACAGCCACTTTATTTTAATTCCTGAGGGCCTCCTTTGTTAGGACGGTTGTTTGGTGGCTTCCTGGAGCTGCAGTGAGCAGGCCTAAGGGGGGGTGACTCATACCTCCATCGGGGTTCAGCTGGGTGGGATCAAAAGGGCCACGCCCCGGGCATGCCAGTTCGCCGCCCGGATGGCATCTTCAGAAAGCCTTGCCTGTTGGGGGCCCTCGGTCATTTGCACCTTTGCCCCACCCGGCTGTGCTCCCCTTCGTGGCCGGGGAGCTTGGGCTGTGGTGATTCTGCCCACCCGCCCGGTATGATGGAGATCCTAGTTGGAACATAGAGCAGCCCAAAGGTGGAGAGCTTTGAAACGCTTGCGTGCCTCCTTCCAGGATGACGCCCGCTCAGTTCAAGTAGCGGCGAGCCCTGCCTTCTGGACGGGCTCACAGCAACTTGTTTTGCTGTACGGAGAATCAAAGTTATGACCTTGTCTTTGCCGGGCAAGTGGCCCCCTAAGAACTTTTTAATTTTTATAAGTCCACGTTTGCAGTACATAATGAACGTTATTTGTCATAGGGGGTTGGCACGTGTTCTTCACACACTTTAATTCCTGGTTCGTCCCACTGGCCCATCTCATGACCGTCGAGTCTAAAGCCTTCTAGGGAGTCGTGCCCATCAAGCGCGGCGTTTTACACCGTTTCCTGTGTGCTCTGTCGGAGACCCGAGAGGATTCCTTGACTGAGCTCTCCTCACGTCTTCCCTCTGGCTCTCCTTCCACTCCCTTGACAGTTACTGCCTTGTCACAACCTGATCATCAAAGTCTGTAATCAATCGGTCTGGTTGCTACTGCTCTTCTCTTTCCAGATGATGGGATTTTCAGATTATCAGCTGTACAGATCATACCTTTCAGTTTAAGTCCTTTGAATATGTCAGTCCTTGCTGCACCTGCCTGGCAAGCACAAGGTCCTAAGTCTGATTGCTGGTACCGTGTGTCAATCCTAGTAAACAAACTTACTAGATACTGTGATGGTTTTAGAAAATAACAGTACACAGACTGGGTATGCAGCTTATTGGTTCTGGTACCTGCCTGGCAAGCACAAGGTCATGAGTTCGATCCCCTGTAAAAAAAAAAAAAAAAATTACCGTACACAGCTACAACAGGTACCTTTTTAGATCTATAGATCACTGGATTTGGACAGAAATCCTTTGTGAGTTTAGCAGCCGTACTTGTGCAGAATTACATTTTATTTTCTTTGAAAGTCCTTCCATTTTACCTTGTAAGTATTATTTCTCTTTATTGGACTCCCTTTACCTTCCAAGGTACAATTTCTTCCGTAATCCTGACCGCCCTGTTTCCTAGCTTAGCTTGCCTCACTGTACTGAGTGGGTTTCTTGATTCACTAGGAAGGGCTGTTGTGGGGAGTCAGCTACACAGTTAGGACTGTCAGCGCACGGACAGAAGTCTGTTTTCTGATGCTCTTCCGGTCCCCCCTGAGCCTTACAGCAGGCTGCACATATGGGGGTAAGATGGGAGTTGCTCTTAAGGACTATGAGTAGACACGCTTTTACATGATTGTTAAATATCCAGTTTACCTGATGGCAGCAGTTGACGTTTCAGGTGTTGCCATGAAGGCATAAATCTTGCTGATTCACTCATTGTAATGGCAGATGGCTTATTTATTGAAGAGTCAATCAATTTACCAGCAAAGGGAAGCACAGCCAGTTTAGAAATGGAACTGCACTGCACCCTGCGCTGCATTATTTGGTACGTGGGAGTGCGGGGGACATCTCATAAAGATGGATTCCGTTTACGATGGATACGGTTTACTCTGTACATCTTACATCCTACTGTAAAACTGAATAATGTCTTATGTTACAACCGCTGTTTGTATTTAGGGGAAAATGGCAGTATGATATCAAAGATTTCCTAATAAACTATCTTCAAATTCTGTTTGACAATCGCTAAAGTAACAGAAATATCCTTTCCTAGATTAAGTACCACAGGAAGAAAAACAGATGCTGAGGTTTTGTGGTGTTTGATGGATTTCTTGTGCACAATTTCTTATCTTTACTGTGCGAATCTTAAGGGTCTTAACTGTTTGGAATTCCAGCTTGCTTTTCAGCCCCTAACTTTCTGCCCACTGTCTTCCTGGTCTCCTCTGTGTCTTTCCTCGGATGTCTTCTCTGGATTACTGATATTGTAGTTTTGTCAGCCCCATTCTTATTACTGATTCATAGATGATCTCTGCTTCCTTTCTGCGTGCCACTGTGTGGCTGCCATCTGACCTAGGTGGGTCTAGAATCGCTGCTGATAACAAGCAGCAACTGACGAGAAAAATAATAGTGCACGTGGCCTTCGAACAGGAGTGGTCAGGGCGGGAGTGGGGCTCGGTGGTGCAGCGTCTGCCTGGCAAGTGTGAGTCGCTAAATTCGATTCCTGGCACAGAAATAACAAAAACCCAGGATGAATCAGAGGTCTTTAGGACGTGTGATTGGTGAGGTTGCAGTCATTGGTGTATTTTCTTTACCTTCAGCTTGTGAGACTTTTGCCTTTCCCCAAGAAATGAGAGAGGCCACGTGATGACAACTGCGTCCTTACCATCCGAAATCAAGGTAAGCTGGGTTTCCTTTGTACATATATGTGTATCTACATGTGCGTTCATAAATTTGTCTAGTTATGTACTTGGGACATATACATCGGTCTAGATATGTAAAACATGGCACATGCAAATTTCTTCTTGAGGTTTGACAGGTACAACACGAGTCCTAACTGTATAGCTTACTTTTAGAAATGTGTACACCTGTCACCATCACCCACGTCAAGATCTAGAACTTTATCAGCACCCCAAGAAGCCTCCTTTTATGTCTTCTCCTCAGGTTCCTGCTTTCCGCCGACAGCCACTCTTCTGATCTCTGTCACTGTAGGTCTTGTTTGTTCTGGACTTTGTATGAATGGAATCCTTCAGCGTGTACTCTCACATCTGCCTTGTTTCGTGTGACACTGTGTCTGTGAACTTGGCACCCATGATGTTGCATATACCAATATCTAATTCTTCTTTATCGCTGACTAGTTTTCCATTATCTGATCACATAACCTCTTATTTCTCTGTTCTGCTATAGATGCTTCTGTTGTTTCTAGCTTTGACTCCTACAGAAGAAGACTACTTTAGACATTCTTCTCTCTTTGTAGACGTAGGCACTCATTCTCTTGGTTGTATCTCCAGGAGTGAAGTTGCTAGAGTGTGTTATATATTTAGTTAATTTCGTTTGAAAATTTTATTTATTTATTTATTTTTGAGATGGAGTCTTGCTGTGTGGTTCAGGCTGGTCCTGAGCTCACTATGTAGCCCAGGCCAGCCTCCGACTCACAGAAATCCTCCTGCCTCTGCCTCCCGATTGCTGGGATGGCAGATGCGACCCACCACTGCCGGCTGTTTAGTTAATTTTAGCAGACTCTGCCCAACAATTTCTAAAATAGTCGCTGTAGTTTCTATTTTCACCAGCAGCATACCACCGCTCCACAGGCTTACCGATTCTTGTGTCATTTGTTTTTGGCATCTCACTGAGGCTTTCCAAATTTCTTCTCCAATAAGCAGTAAAGCTTACTCACCAACATTTTATAGGACTATTGACGACATGAACACTCTCTCAGGTGAAGTGCCTATTCAGATGGTTTTCCTAATTTTTTATTACATTGTGTGGTCTTTTCCCCCAAGATATAGTAATTCCTTACTTGTTAAGGATATACATTTTTTGCAGATAAATATATTAGGAACTATCTTTTTCCAGCCTGTGGCTTGCTTTTTCATTCTCTGAACGTGTTCTTTGATAAACATCTTTTCTTCTTTTTTTTTTTTTATGTACTGGGGAATATTTGTTGAAACTGGGTCTTGCTAAGTTGCCTATGCTGAGTTGGGAGGCCCTCCCAGAATGTGGGATTTATGGGTGTGCACTGCTGCAGCGGGCTTCATTTTCTTACTTTTCATGAAGCCCAGTATATTGGTTTGTTTTGTGTAAGAGATCTTCCCTTGCTCAGGAGTCAGGAAGGTGTATTTCTGGTTTCTTCACAGAGCATTTACAGTTTTAGCTTTCTGCTTATGCTGTGATTCTTTTCACATTAATTGTCTGAGATACAGCTCAAAGCTCCCTTCCCCCTCCACATTTGACCCAGTTGATACAGGAGAATTTACTAAAAAGTCTTGTCTTTTACCCTTGCATTTGAGTTGTTACTCGGTCCTAAACTCAGAGACTACGTCTCTGTATCTGCATTTATGTGACTGCTTGTAAGCTCTCTATTAAACTCATGCCCTCCTTGTCTGTCTCTGAAGCAGTATCCCGTGACACTCACCATTGGTGGGACAGTAAAATAATTTTGCCATGTAACATAATATAACTGACTTTTCTCCAAGGTAATTTCAATATCTCAGAACGAGAAGCGGCAGATCTATCTCTGGCATTGGCTCACAGGATCCCACCTCCGTGTGAAGACCATTTCCTCGAGAGGGGTCATTCTGAAATACACAGCTGAGCTCCTGCTCCAGGGCTTGAGCGCGTTCGTTAGCACCTTTGGGGCCCATTGCCAGCCTTTTGTGCCCCGCCGGCATAGGCACCTGTTCCTGAGCAAGCGGAACTTCCTCAGAGCCCCGCACCTCACTCCTCTGTGCAGCTGGGACGTCACTGGCGGATGAGGGTGTGTGTGCCTGTGTAGGGCAGGCAGATAAGAACAAAGGGCATGAGTGCGGAGCTGGAAAACGGCAGGAGTGTAAATAACTGCACACCGCTGGAACATACACAGAGTGAGAGTTTAGATTGTGATGTATTAATTTTCACGAAAAGCAATTTAAGCTCATATTTATATAAAAATATTTAAAGGTATTTTATGGGTATGATTTTTCTCTTCTTTAGATTACATCTTAAAACTAAGATATACTGGCCTAGCTTCCGGTTACTTTATCCTGTGCTCATGACCCCTGTTGTTCCCCCCCTGCACCTGTCACCCTCCAGGGCCCCGGCCATGGCTGCTGCGCGACCCTAGTTTGCACCGCACAGTGCGGGTTCCTGTTGGTCTCGTCTCCGAGGCACCGGCGCTTCGCAGCCGGGCTCAGCAGGACTCTCAGGGCCCCTCCGAGACCAAGGACTCCACCCCCACGCCCGTGGGACTCAGCCTCAGACGGCTGAACGCCTGGGCCGGGCTGTGGAGGGACCCAGCACTCTCCCCAACTGGGGCAGGCAGCCCTGCAGCTGGGTGGCCCAGGGTGTGGTCCAGGGGCAGCAGGTGACCCACGGGCGCTGAGAAGGTTCCAGCTGCTCCAATAAGGGCCCTCTCCAGGAGAGAATCTGCTCCTTGTTAATGATCCTAACGGTCAGCACATTTTCCGTCCAAACCGCCCTCGGGAGCTGAGCCCATACTCCAAGAGGTGCCAAGAGAGACTCGTCTTTCCCAAGCTCTGTGGCTGGCTGGGGTGTGAGCGAGGGGGCGGCAGCCTGGCCTGTGCTCCCCATGCACCCCTCAGGGGCCCCTGGCTCCCACTCCTGAGCTGGGCAGGGCTTTTATTGTGAAAAGATTCCCCCTGCTGCATGGGGAAGAGGCCGGGCTGGGCGAGGCTGGGCCGGGCAGGCGCTGCGCTTCACTGTGGATGGGGTCTGGCTGCACAGGAAAGGGGGGACTAACAGGATCCCACAGCGTGTGGAGACATGGTAAGAGAGGGCACCTGGATGGGTGGTCTTGGGCAGAGGGGCTACACAACGGGAGACACCTGCCCGGTGGCTTCCAGGCATGGTAGAATCAGAGCTCAACTCTGCAGGCACCGTGGTTGGGGCGATGGCTGTCATTCCTGACATTCCTACCCGTGCTGCTGGCTGAGCCCGACCTGCGGGGCTCCTGCCCAGAGTTGAGCGGGGAGGGTGGGGGTCCCAGCACCAGCCTGGGCACTGCAGCCCAGGTGGGGGAGAAGCCCCTTAGGAAAGTGCCAGCCAGCTCCACACTGCACTCTGGATGTGCTGAGTGTTAAGGCAAGGCCGGGGCCACACCTCGCGGGTGAGGGTCCAGTGCTGGGTCCCATGCCAGGCTCCTGCCGCTGGATGGGACCAGTGGGTGGCACAGTCGGGCTGAGTGCAGAAGCAGCCAGGACCCTTTCTCTGGTGAGCCTGGAGACACTGGCAGGCAGCAGAGATGAGCCTTGGCCCCATAAGCTGGGACGGGGCTTCCCTCAGGACTGGCGCCAGTGGGCTCTCCTCCAGGTGGGGCCTCTGTAGCCTGAGGGCCTTTCGGGTCACTGAGCCCCTGTCCCTGTCCCTTCTGCTCCAGGCCCAAGAGGGCAGACTGGAGCCCCTGGGGCTGTTCCGTGGAGAGTTTCATGCCCAGAATCCGGACACCTGTGTGTGGCGTGAGGGCTGGCCGGGAAGGACTGCTCCACCGTCCACCGCGCCTCTTCTCAGAGCTGCCAGAGAGAAAGGAGCAGGGGCACGTAAACCTGAGAAACTGCAGCTGGAGGTGCAGGATGTGCGCCCCAGTGTGGGCGAGCACTGCCAGAAGATGGGGTGCTGGGGGTGTGCAGGGGGCTGGCTTTAAAGGTGGATGTGGGGTGCCGGGGGAATAACCTGCTGCTTCTTGTGCCTGGGCTGGGGGCTTCGAGGCCCCATCTTAATGCCCTGCACAGGAGGGTGAGCACAGCCCTCTTGGGGGACAGCTGGGTAGTTCTTGGTGGTGTGGCTCACCCCACGTCTGTGGAAAAGGGGATGTGAGCTCCCACTAAATGGAAATCAGACAGACACGACGACAAGACTGTGGAGTCTCTTTCCCGTCAAATGCTCGGGGCCCACCCTGCCTGGTGGCTTGTCTGGTTTCTTGTGGGGAGGCGTGTTGTCCCCCAGCAGGGAAGCATCGGCCACAGAGGGCCCCTGGGGGCTGGCCCTCCCCATGCTGGCTTAGGGCACAGACACTGTGGTTTGTCACATACTTGAGGGACTAGGTGGGGCTTAGGTGGCAAAGGCCCTGGGTGGCGCTGGCAGTCTCGGGGTGGTCCCACTGAGACCCGGTGGTTCCAAAGCGTCTTCTGTGCAGTGGGTCAGAGAGCTGTGTCACTCAGTGCCTGCAGACACTGTGAGCGGGATGTGGGGAGCACTGGGTTTTCTTTTTGTCAGGACCTCAGCTGCAGCAGTGAGGAGGTGGGAGGCAGCATCCGCTGAGCCCAGCCCGGTCTCGCCCCAGAGCTGCCAGGCGGGAGCGGCAGAGCCACCTCTCCCGTCTCTGGCTTGCTCCCTCAGCCTCCGCAGGTGGAAGGCACTGCCGCAGTCTGTGGAGTCTTGTTGAGTCCCGGGGCCACGCTGCAGTGCCCACTGCCGGCCCCTAGCGGCTCACGCAGGTGGCCGGTAGTCCCAGAGGTCACCAGGCTCCTCAGCAGAACAGGACAGACCGGTTTTGGCATCGGTCTCTGGGGAAAGCGCCCCCTCCTGCGGGCCCCCCTCACCTGCAGCTCCTGTTACTCCTGAACAGCGGGCAGGTGCAGGGTGGGGACGACCAGCCTAGGTGCCAGCTCCTGATTGGCTTCGAGAAACGCTGCCGCTGGCCCCAGCTGGCAAACCCACCCCGCGCCCCACCCACACTCATTGTGGACTCTCGGCGCAGGTTTCCTTGGCAGCCTCGGTGCTGAGCCCTGAGCCCAGAGCCCTGAGCCCGAGGGCTGTTTCTGTGGGGGCTGCCAGGTGGCTGTGAGGAGCCCAGGCCCCGTCTTTGCCTCAGGCCCTGTGTGGAGGGGAGCTGGCCTGCGCGTGAGGGTGGGCCTGGGGCGTGGGGAGGCCGCCCACAGCCGCACCCTCTTCATTGTGGCCCGGGACTGGTCCTCTCACCAGGCCGGCCCGTGAGAGGAGGATGACAGCACCAGGTGTCCTGGGGTGAAGAGGGGGAAGGTGGGGCAGAAGCCCGAGGGCAAGGACAGGAAGGGCTCACTGTCAGCCCTGCCGCCCTGGCTTCTCCAGGGGCACAGGAGGCAGATTCCATCAATGGCTACCTCTTTTCTCTGCAGCTGCTTTGCGGTGGAGGACACAGGGCAGCCAGGCCGAGGAGCAATGTGGGGCTGTGGGGCTGTGGGGGTCTGGGGATCTCTGGGACAGGGCTGGTGAGGGCGACTGGACTGTGTCGAAGGAGGAGCGGAGAAGTCACTGTACACGCAGAACACCCGCTACTGCCGCCCTGGCCAGGCTGCTAAGCACCTGCAGCGCTCTGCCTTAGAGGGGAAATGAGCGGGGCGTGGTGTGCCTACCGGCAGTCTCAGTGCTCTGAGAGCCGAGGCAGGAGGACCACCAAGGTGAGCCTCAACTACATAGCGAGGACTTGTCTCCAAAAATAAACAAACGAAAATTTAACACATATAAAATAAAGGGATAAATGCTATGATGAAACCACACCAGCAGACAGTGGGTCAGTTCCTCCGAGTCAATGTGTGCTTAACACAGGGCTGGCCTCATTCTTAGGTGTTTATGCAAAAGGAATAAAAACATCTACACAAAACCCGGGTGCAGAAGTCTACAGGTGGCTTATTCGTAACCGCCCCAAGCCGGAAGCAGCCTGCTGTCCTGCTAGTGTAGACTGGTGAGCAAAGTGCGTTCATTCCCATTGTGGAGTCCAAGGAGTAAACCTCTGACCAGTGAACCCGCTGGCGAATCTCAGATGTTGGAGGCCGAAAGGCCGAAGTCAGCTTAGAAGGTCCCTCCGATGCAAGTGACTGCGGTGGCACTGTAGTTCGGGAGGACCCTGCGGCTGGGAGCGCAGCAGGACTGCAGCGGCTGGACGCGAAGCTCTGACCCGCGGAGGGGCAGAGCAGAGACGGGCTGCTGGGCGTGCTGCGGCGGGGGGCGGGCGGGGCGGCTGCGCGGGCGCCGTGCTGAGCTCACAGAGCTGCGCGCAGAATAGCCCTACTCCGTGGAGATGAAGAAACACTAACGAGCAGGAGAAGCCTTCGAGCAGAGGGAGCAGTCTGTGAATCCGCCAGGAGGTGCCTGGGGCCGCGGGGGGAGAACCGGAGCCGCGGGGGAGATGCGATGGCCACCAGCTCTGCCCCGCCCTGTGTTACTGGCCCAAGGGGAGGCGGCCGGAGAGGGGATGTGGCTGGGAGGAGGGAGGCTGGAAGGAGGCGGTGTCTGTGGCTGCCTAGGGGGACAGAGAGGCTGAGGGCAGGGCAGGGGAGGCTGCTTCGAGTTCAGGCCTCTTGAGTCCGGTCTGTCCTTTCTCCTCCCTCCTTCCTTGTCACCTTCATTTTTATTTCTCCTAGCTCGTCGTCACACCCATTAGTTAGTTAGCACAGTGAATGAACACACACTGCAGTGCAGCCACAGTGAACCTTTTAATTTTGCAACCTGGATTCCAGCGACGTTCTGTGGAGCAGGGTGAAGCGGTAGGCCCCCCCATCGGTCCTGCGCACACTGCTCTGACGGTTCCAGAGTGTGGAGCCACTCAGCCACCCCGCTGCCTGGCCTGTGGTCCAGGCGCCCCTTCTTGGGGAGCCTGCTGGGGCAGCCGCTGTGCTTCTTTCCCCGCCGTGGGCTCCACTTTCCGCTCAGTGGTGGAGGAAGGGGCTGCGGTGGCTGTTTACTTGTGGGCAGGTGTACTTGCTGGGGGGCTGTCTGCTTGCAGCGGGCAGACGGCCTCTCCAGCGCCGCCCGGGCAGCTCGGGTCCTCTTGGCCTCGCAGCAGGCTTGTGCTTCTGTGTTCAGAAGCCAAGTCAGGTAGTGATTTTTCCAGAAACACCATCGATCTGCCAAGAACTGGTCAAAAACAGCAGAGAGCAGAGGACCGGGAGGAAGGGGGGGGGAGGGAGGAGGGGCAGGGGAGGAGAGAAGAGGGGAGGAGAGGGGAGGAGAGGGGAGGGGGAGGGGAGGGGAGGGGAGAGATGCGAGCAGGAGGTGGTTGCCGACATGGTGGAGAAGAAGGCTGGCATGCAGAACCCTGAGCAGCCCGTATGGTGGGGCTCAGGGCTGTGCCAGGCTTGGTGTTCTGGGCTGGATCCCACCAGTGCTGATGGTGAGGGCGGGTGACCATCGCTGCTCCCTGTGCCGGAGCAGCCCTGCTCTGGGCAGAAGGAAATTCTTGAGATATTCTGGCAAGGATGCGCCGTTTCCTTTGTACATATAAATGCTTGGTGACATTGTTAGGTGCAAAGGGAAGGCTTGTGGAAGGTCAAGCCTGCAACATTAGAGTCATAATTTTTAAGAGGGGGCAAATGAACTCCAGCGCCAGGGCTCGGGTAAGAACCTGGTACCCTCAGGAAGGAGAGCAGGAGCTGGGAGTGCTGAGCAGAAGCCCAGTGTTTCCAGTACAGCCCTGAGGAGGAGCGTCCCGGAGGGGCGTGTCCAGGAGGGGGCGTGTCCAGGAGGGGGCGTGTCCTTCAGGGCGTGTCGCAGTCGGGTGTACACCTGGTTGCGGACTGGCCACCCCTTAGGGCTAACTCCCCCCCAACCCACGCAGCTGGTCTCTACCTGGGGGCCGCCTTCCCATTCATGGGTCCCTAAGGTTGGTCCCCGCAGCAGGCCCTGCCCAGCCCCCGGAGCTGAGATCCCGCTGTAGCCACAGAGGGGCCTTTGTGTCCCAGAACGCCCTCCCTCCCTGAACCTGCACACCGATGGTGGCTCGCTCCTCGCCTGCGTGGGCTTCTCTCCCTGATGGCAGCCCAGGTAACTGGGTACGATCGTGATGGTCAAAGCCCCTTCCTGGGAACAGCATTGCAGAGCATGAATGCAGGCCTTTGTACTGGGCTACATCTCCAGCTGGTTTTCAGTTTGACATAGGGAATCAGTAAGTCACTAAGTTGCCCAGGCTGGGGTGGCACACGAGATCCTCTTGCCTCAGTCTCCCTGAGTGCTGAGGGTGCAGGTGTGCACTGCCTCACCTGGCTCCTTCATACTGTCTTCAAGCACAAAGGGCTCAGAGGGTACTTGGTGACCAAAACTAAATTCAAACTGTGCTTGGCACTGAGGCAAGTCTGTGGACGTTTAGCCTCCAGCCTCAGTTTCCCTCCAAGGTCACAGGGCCCCTTCATGGGGTTGCACACTCGGTGCTATCATGCATGAGGCACCTTGCACTGTGCCCAGGACACAGTGGGTACCCAGGTAAGGGGAGCTGGTGACACCGTATTCAGGGACTGTCCAAGCAGGTCCTCAGCACATCGGGAGCAGAGTGGGTGCCTCAGACCCCTGCCACACAGGAGAGCGGCGAGGGCCCCTGGCTGGGAAGGGGCCATCCCCACGCAGCTCCCAGCCGCCCCCTGGGGTGGCAAGCTGGAGATGGGGCCTCAGAGCCTGCAGCTGCTTGTGTGAGTGTCCCTGCCCAGAGCCCCGTGGTGCCCCAACCTGGCTGGTGAAAACCCCAGCTTCATTCTCACCCACGTGAGCTGAGATCTGGTATGTCGCTGGTGGACGGGGGCCTGTGTCAGGGTGCCTGAAGCAGTGTGGCCTGGGCCTGCATCTGGGAAAGCAGGTGCTCAGGAGTGCGCATGAAGGAGAGACAGCTCCCGTGGCCAGGAGAGGACTTGGAAGGGGGTTGTCCAGGGCTTCTTTGTCTAACTAACGACCAGGACTCAGACCACGCCGAGGCAGACTCGGGTCAGCTGCAGGACAAAGCCCAGCTCACGTACAGTAGAGAGGGGACAGCCGAGGTGTGGGGCACGCGTGTCGGCAGGGCTCCGGGCCTGTCCTCTCAGGCATTCATTCCAAGGACAGAGCAAGACAGTAGTTCCAGGTAGGCCGGAGCAGAGGTGTTGGTGTTAGTCCAGACGGCGCTGCCCACTGGCCTCCTGCTGGCTCTGGACTCTGCCCCTGCGTAGCTGACCTTCCTGGCTGCTCTGACCTGCCATGGGCCTCCCAGCTGCCTGATGTCTGCTGCCCAACCTGCCCCTGTGTAATATCATGGCCGTGGTGACAGTCCCCTCAACCATGGCTTGGAAGCACATCGGTCATTGATGTCCTGATTGATCTGTCATTTGCATATCCCCGGAAGCACACATGAGATCATATCTCACACTTATTTTATCTATCTGTATATATATATATATTTTTTTTTTTTGAGATAGGGTCTTGCTTTGCAGTTCAGGGTGGTCCTGAACTCAGCCTTGAACTCAGCAATCCTCCTGCCTCTGCCTCCCGGAGTGCTGGGATTCCAGGCATGAGCCACCACGTCCAGCATTGTGGTATGCAGTTCTGATTACTGTTGGGTATGAGTCTTCACGCCCAGTACTGTTGTATATGGTTACCGGGGATTGAACCCGGGTCCTTGCACTTGCAAGGCAGGTGCCAGAACCACTGAGCTAAACCCAAGCCCTATTTTTTATATTTTAATGAGCATGTTTCAATATATTTTATTTGTAACCCTGTGTCTGTCATTTTACACATTTTTGAAAAAGCATCCTACCAGAAACAGGGAGGTAGATCTTTTGCAAAAAAGAAAAGAACTAAGAAATGGAAGAGGGGGAGGGAGAAGGGGTAGGAGATGAAAAGAGAAATGTGGTATCTCTGAAGGTGATTGTTTGTGGGAATGCGGGGAAGAGGATTCAGCCAGAAACCTTGTGGCGAACTTCAGTCCTCTGATCGTCCCACAGTTAAAGGATCAATAACCAACAAACGACAAAGTCAGAACCTTGAGGAAAAAGGCTGAGCTCAGGCTCGACTCTTGCTACTCTGAGCAGCGGCAGCCAACGGCCAAAAGCTGTAGCAGCAGAAGTAGGAGCAGTGTGTTCTGTGTGGGCTGTGCCTGCGCCCAGGGACACAGGCCTTCCTGGGAGCCGGCGGCCCCAGGCCGGCCCGCGGTGTGGCGGGGACATCCATAGCCGAGGGCCTCCTTCCTAGGCCACCTCCCAGTTGTCCCCACCACTGAGACAGCGGGAATGTCCCAGGCCTTCCCGCCCCGCTCACCGGCTACTCTGCAGGTGGCCCTTGAACTCCCGTGTACAGGCAGGATGCGCGGCAGAACCAGGAATGGAAACGTCCGACGATTTCAGGTGTAAATAGTGACCAGGGCCAGTGGCTGTCGTGCTGCTCAGGGCCTCCCCGGACCCAGAGATGTGCCTGGAGTGTGACGAGCGCCGCTCAACCGGACAGTTCACAGAGCCACAGCTCACTTCTGTGTCACTGTCTTGTACCTGACACTCACAACCTGAAGGAAGAGAGGTTTATTTTGCTCATGATGGCCGCATAGTCTGCTGCTCCAAGGCAGGGTGTCAGGGCGAAGGAACCTGGCAGAAGAGAGCACGGCGGGCATGGCGGACAGGGCGCAGTGTCCAGGGAGGGCCGGGCCGCACCCCGGGGGCCACCTCCTACCGCAGGTCAGCCTGAAGCCCCACGACGCGGTCTCCTCTAGAAGCCCACAGCGGCAAAGGTGTGAGAGGCAGGAGGGAGCCATGCGGCTCAGTGACCTCAGGGTCATGTCAACCAGAGAGGAGCCGTGTTTCCCTCCAGCCACGTGAGGACATCAGCCTACATGTGGCTGCAACTTCCTCTTCTCAAGGGAAGCTGGAAATCTGAATTTTCATGTGAAATAGGCTGGATTTTCAACATTGGCTCAAATTTATTTAAATGACTTCGAGCCAAACCAAACGTCTGTGCCAGATCTGCCCTGCAGAGCCAGGTTCCAAGCTCTCCTGTAGGTCCAGCCTTGACTACCTGCGGGAGTCTGGGCTAGATCTAAGGAAGAGAGCGGGCTGGCTTGGCTTCCTGAGGGAGCAGGAATCGGGAGGGCTGCTGGGAGATGCAGGCCTGGCCCTCACTCTGACTGGGCAGCGGGAGCTGGAAGAAAAAGCTGCACAGCTGCTCCCCTGTCTGTCTACGCAGCAATCGGGCTCTGCCTAAAGCAGCCCAGGCCCAGGCCCAGGCCTGGAGCAAAGCGCGGGCTCTTCCTGCACTAGCAGCCAGAGAAAATCCCCACAAATGACAGGGCCCTGCAGTTCCACAGCCATGGCGCCCACACTGCATGCTTGGGAGCCGAACAAAACGCTAATTCAGCTGTGGGGGCACCGACAGGGCTCGGGGCCCAGCCTGTGGTCAGCTGGGTGGGGGCAGAGTGCTGTGGACTGGAGGGGGGTGCTTCTTCCAAGCCCCCGGCCCAGGGAGTGCAGGGAGCGCACGGTTAGCACAGCTCTGTGGGCATTTGCTCCCAGCTGCGGCCCCACCCTCCCGGCTGCAGGATCACTCTCCTGGTGCCAACCCTGACTACAGCCGACTGGACTGAGCTCACCTGCGGCAGGTCTGATTTTGTTTCTGTAGGTTTTCACTTTGTCACTAGGAATTCAGCTCAAGGCCTCTGGACTGAGCTACATCCCCAGCCCTTATAATTTTCATTATAGGCTTATTTTTCGAATTTAAAGACAGGATCTCAGCAAGTCACTAAGTTGCTTGGGCTGGGCTCAGACTTGTAATCCTCTGCCTCAGCCTTTCGGAGTGCTGGGATTTCAGGCCTGCACCCCGCAGCCAACTCTCAACTCTGCGCTGAATGCTTTGTGTCCAGCAGCTCAGGAAAGCAAGCAGCAGGCTGGGGTGAGCAGCTGTGTCTGGACCTGGCCCTGTGGATGTGGCAAGTTCAGTTTCAGCTCAGCCTGTGCCCGTGGGCCTCGGGCCATCCTGGCTGAGCCTGAGGACTCTGCAGAATGTGCACAAGTCCCAGAGGCCATTTGTCTTGCTGATGACAGGCAAGAAGTTCACACTGTCCCTGGAGCAGAAGCTGGCACAGGCTGTCTGTTCCCTGCTCCGCTCCAGCAGGAGTAAAGGCCAGGACGGCGGGATCCTGTGCCCTGTATGGGGCTGAGGGACACCAGGAAGGACTGCCCTGGATCTGTCCACAGTCGGCCCTGAGCTTGTCCTACAGCCACAGTCTGACCCCTGATGAGCTCACAGAAGGACAAAGCAAAGGTTCAATTTCTCCGTCTCAGGTTGCGAGCACGGCTCCGCTCTCACCTTTCTTAGGGCCAGTCCTTGGGCGCTGTGAGTGGTCCCCACTGCTGGGCAGACATCTGCCAGGACCACAGAGACCCTCTCCACCCCGTAGGTGGCCACAGAGCCGCCACACACAGGACTCTGCTGCACCAGGCTTCAGCAGAGGAGTTGTCTGTGCCCCTGATCACACACTGGTTGGCTCCTGACATCGCTCTACCCATCCTCATTTTCTATCCACCCGTTCTTGCGGCTACAGCCCTGGTGCCAGCCTATCCACAGAGGGAAGGGGCCAGGCACCGGGTAGCAGCCCAGATGAGCACCTCAGGGATTTAGCCACGAGGCCATTCATGGTGGACTGCATGCTGATGACTGACATCTGCCAGCACCTCACTCTGTCGCACTTACCCGCGTTAAAGCTCAGGGCCATGACACACCCACCTCTCAGATGGAGAAGCCTGCGCGACGCACCCTGGACAGCCGAGTGCCGGCTGGCCCAGCTGGTCCCGCTCCAGGGCGTCCCCATCAGCCTTCCAGGCCCTTCCCTCCTCCTGCAGCAGCTCAGGAAACACAGCCGCACCTGTCTGTGGTCCAGAGTGAGCGAGACCAGGGTTCACTCAACCAGTCACGGACTCAGCGTATTCGGAGAGAACTGTGCAGAGTCTCCCCGGTGCTGTCACCCCCTGACGATACGAGCTGCAGGCTCTTCTGCCAAGGCATGGGGTTAGGGTCTTTACAACTCGCAGGAAGGTGTGCAGGGTCGTACACCACAGCGCAGCGGTCTATTAGGGGCTAGAGCACCTCAAACCTGCCACCCCGGTGCCCTGCGCTGGTCCCTCTACGACTGAGTGACGCTGTGTCTGTCTGTCTCAGCCAGGGTTAGCCTCCAGCACATGCAGCAGAGATGCAGGGCTGGCGTTTCCAAGTTCTCTAAAACCCTGCCATGCTCCGTCCCTCTGCCAGCTGGTAGTGTCCATCTCACCCTGTGTGGGACAGCGTGGGCTCTGGGAGCCAGACCCCAGGAATCTCGGCCCTCTCCATAGCAAGTGTGTTCCGAGAGCAGGGGCCTGGGCGTCTCTGTCCTCAGCTATGACATGCACATGACAAGAGCTACACTGTCTGGAGCCCTGTGTCTTCTCTCTGGCCCTGACACTGACAGCACTATGCAGATGGCGGTGTCCCCAGTCCCCGCAGGTGGTGCTGCTCCAGGCAGCCCAGGCTCTGCCTGCCTGACCTGGCCATCTTTTCACTAGGGCATGCTGAGTCACTGGAGGCTGTGGCCAGCCTCTTCCTGGTGGCATCCCTGTTTCTTGGCCGAGGGCTCCGCATGGGAGACAGAAATGATGCGGGACTGTCCTTCAGGGGAAGCGGCCGGAGTCCTGCCTGCGGTGCCTGGGCTCCACGCTGTGTCCTGCGGGTCTCACAGATGCCGGTGCCCACTCCATGGCACGACGGCTGCAGGTTGGGTTCGGGCACATGCAGGGCAGCGCGGCTCTATGGAACAGGAAGACTGAGGTGACCGCACGCCGCAGTGCTCCCCAGCCAGAGCCTCTGCCTGCGGGCCCGGGGCTCTGGGGCGAGGTCTCGGGCTACTACTGAGGCTTTCTCAAATCCCCACCATACTGAAAACTCCACTGTAGCACTTTATGTGTAAATATGTAATAAGGCAGGCTGCAGTTGAATTCGACTTTCTGTTACTGTTTTTGAAATGTAACTATTTTGGCAGAAGTTCTCTACGGAGCAGGAGCAGCGTTTGAAGGTGTCTCTCATTTCACCAGGGCCGGGTTGGTCTGGAGCATAGCTTTCCGCCATCTCCCACCCTGACACTGTTCTCTCTGCTGCTCCCACACGAGGGGTCGTGTCTGTGGTTTGAGGGGAACGTCAGGGCTCCTGCCTTCTCTTCCATCCTCCGAGAGCTCCGCCCTGAGCGGAGATGGCTGTGTGCCGCCGCAGCAGCTCAGGACCCAGGAGACGCCAGGCGCGCTGGATCCTCCGGCCCTATTTGCTCAGGAGAGTGAGACATGGATCTGGGCCTGGAGAACCTACAGGTCCTTGGAGTGAGACATCGGTGGTGCCCTTGCCCGCTCAGCACTCTTTCCAGTGTGCCAAGGTGGGTGCCGGCTTGGGCAGGTGAGGAGGGCAAAGAAGAGGCCATTTTTATCACCTGGAGCAACTTCTTCCTGTCCCTGTGGACCTGCTGTGTGCACTGCGATTTGCCAGGCTGAGTGGTCTTCTGGACTTAGACCAGGCCATCCAGAAGTCACAAGGAGGGCCCGCAAAGGGGCCCGTGAGGTCACAGGCAGGGCCTACAAGGTCATAGAAAATTGTGGAAAGCAGCAGGAAAAGATGCAAGAGAATGGATAAGGCCTTGGGCTCAATTCCCAGAGCCTCAGAGAATAAACAAACAAATACAGCCAGGATGATCCCAGTGTCCTTTCCTGTACTTTGCTCCCTGAACACCTCTGTGTTCCCAGACTCAGTCGGTCCTTGTCCCTCCCTGGAGTGAAAGGGTCTGCGCCCCTGAGCAGCCTGATTGTGGCCCTGCTGCCCTGCTGGCCAGCATTGTGACCTGTGTCCACGCTGGAATGTGGGGTGCAAACCCCTGTCCTTGCAGCCCGTACAAGTCGGCCCGTCAGCAACCCCGAGCACACGGTGAATGCTGACCCAGTGTTGATTGTCATTGCTTTGGTTTTCTTTCTTTTTCCTTTAAATTGTTCGGGCCAGAAATTATAGGGGCAAAAGTGCTTTCTGGTTCTGAAGATGCTGATGTGGAAGGAAAATCACAACCCTCCAGGGCTGAGTAGGAGCCTGGGGCAGAACGGCGGGTGGTGGGGACTCTGCCCTCGGCAGGCTCGAGGGCTGGCCTGGCCCCTGTGCTGGCGCTTGTGCCACCAGCTGCCCTTCCCGGGCCTGATGCTGGTAGCCACGCAGCGGAGCCCGGCCGGGTCTGGTGCGCCGACTCGGGCTGGGACATGTGGTTTTAATCCACTGCTCTGATTAAGGACCTTCTTGCCCTGCATAGTTTTATCATGACAGTTCTCGGCTGAGCTTAGAGGAAAAGCAGGAAATGCCGAAGCCCGGCACTGCCAGTCACTGGAGCCATGGGTCGTGGGGTGAGGGGTGAAGGTCAAGGGGCAGAATCGAGGGGTGGTCACGTCCTCAGTGATGACTGGAACCAGAGTCAGGCTTGACTTTTATTGCACGCACACACACACGCACACAGGGGAAAGGCACGTGTGACCTCAGCCTGTCTGTCCTGGGAGACCGTTTCCCACGGCAGTCTGGTCAAAGACAAGGTTGAATGGTTGGTTTTGCGTTTTCAGCACCTTTGTGCCTTCTGATGGGTGTGTGGTGATAACTCAGTCCAGGGCCACCGAGCCTCCTCGCTTCAGCCACGGATCATTCGCTCTGGATTTCACAGTCTTCTGGGCGCGCTGAGAGACATCACAGCCTGTTTGGCCCCAGAGCCGCCCTGCTGTGCCGAGGCCTCTGCTTGGGCCTCATTCTCTCACCCCGCCATCCCAGCTCTGGTGATCTCTGTTCCATCCTATCCCTTCACAAGGTCGTCCTTTTGGTCCCCCCAAGTGAGAAAGAGCACATAGGCTGCCCCCGCCCGTGGCTTGTATCACTTTTCAAATTGACCTCCAGTTCTGTCCACGTTGCTGCAGATGAGAGGAGGTCACACGCGTCGTGGCTGGTCGTTGTTCCGCTACATACTTACACGCCGTTCATCCGTGGGACAGCATCTGATTCCGTGTTTTGATTATCATGAAAAGTGCTGCCAATTGATGTATTTTATCACATTCTATTGATTGACATGTAGTGAAACATTCTGGCATCCCTGGGATTAACTTGATTATGGTGTGTGATCTTTTTGGTGCATTGTTGAATTGCGTTTGATAGACTTTTATTGAGAATTCTTGCATGTGTGTTCATCAGAAAAATGGGTCTGTGAGTTTTTTTTTTTTTAATTCTTGTTTTGGAATTGATGTTGATATCGCTGTATTGGTCTCATAAAAAGTTTGCCAGAGTTTTTTTCATCTCTGTTTTTTTGGAGGACAGTTAAAAGAGAACTGGAATTGGCTCTTTTAAAAATGTCTTGCAGGATTCAGCTGTAAAGCTGTCGCTTGTTGTTGTTTTGAAGTTTTCAGACAGGAGAATTTTAATTACAGCTACAATCTCATTCCTCAGTATTGGCCTGTAGATTTTCTGTTTCTTCATGGCTCAGATTGATAAGCTGTATGTATTTAAGATTCTTTCCCATTTCTTCTAGTTTTCCACATGTAATTCTCCATAGTAGTTTCTTATGATCATTGTGTTTTTCTGGTATCAGGTTCTAACGAACCCTTTTCCATCTCTGATTTTGTTGAGTTACTACCCTCTTCTTTCCTCCCTCTCTCTTCGAGTCTGGCTAAATCTTTTTCAGTCCTTTCAAAAACACTAACTCTTTGTTTCATCAATCTTTCGCATTCTTTTAGTTTTATTTATTTCTGTTCTGATCTCTATTGTTGAGGAATCGCCTTGTTCCCATGCGACCACAGGCTCTTTCCATGCCGTCTGCCTGTGGAATGGGGGAAACTGGCTCAAGGACAGTGTCTATGACCAAGGCACGCCGTCCCCTCCTCAGAACCTGCGCCCCGTCATGGTGACAGCACCGTGGTCTTCTTAGTGTGTGTGTGTGTGTCTGTGCGCGTGCGTGCGTGCGGGCGGGCACGTGGGGAGGCGGGTGCGGCTTCACTCCCAGGCTGCCTTGCAGTTATCTGACCAAGGGCAGACACGGCCACGGAGACCTCCTCCTCCGTTAGGGAGGTTTTGCTGTGCACACGCTGCCTGACAAGCGTGGTCTCAGTGGCTTCTGCCTACATGCTGCCATCTGTGCCTAGGTTACGGGCTGTGAGTAGGCTGCACCCAGCAGGCCTTGCTGCTTGATTCCAGGCTGGTGATAAGTTCAGGTCTCCTCCCGGCCACACGCTGGCGCGGTCCTCTGGTGGTGAGGACAGGCTGGCATGGAGCCAGACAAGCGTGTGGACACTGCGGGGGTGTGCTGTATGCAACACCTTTCTCGTCCTCGCCGTGGCTGTCGGAGGGCTGGGCAGCCCGGGCGGGTGGCAGCATTGTAGCACTGGGTCAGCTGGAGCCCAGGCAAAACTGCTGGCATATCAGATACATTCTCTTCTTCTTTTTCTCTAATGTGCTGTTTATCATCCAACTACTTCTCTTCGTGGGTATATTTTTGCTTCGATCAAAGTTGTTTTTCCTCCCCAGAAGCTGACTTGGGTGGCCTTGCCGCTGCCACCTGCTCACGCCGTCCTGAACCTCTGCCTAGCTGCTAACTTTCCCCAGGCTCTCTGAAGTCAAGTAAGGCCAAGGGCAGGATCAAAACCAAATGGCATCTCAGGACAGCCTGAGGGTAATTTAGCCTCCCTGTGGTATCTCTGGGGATACAGTTTCTGAATCCAACTTGAAGACACGTTTTTCATTTTGGAAGAATAAGAAACCCAAACAAACACGTCCACGGCCACTTCTGCTTCCAGTGTTCACTTAAATGTTTGTCTTCCTGCGGGTGCCAAGGCCTTGGCAGATAATGGGTCTCCGGTCTTTCTATTTTCTCAGCTGGAAAATAAGAATTATGTAATTCCAATTTCCCAGGTTGCCGTGAGTGTTAGGGAGAGAGGAAGGAGTCAGACCCACACTGTCCTCTCTCTCCCCTCTCTAGAAGCCCCCACAAACTCCCCCCAAAAGATAGTGTGCTGGGGCCAAGGCTTTGTCATTCATTTTAATAAGAAATTGGAAACTACCAACACCTGATTGTGACACAGTGAATCTGGCATGTACTTCTGGCCCAGAAGGGTATACATGTCTCTTGGCTGCTGCCACCAGGCCTGTAGTAATTACTTACTGTGCCTACAGGAAGTGCACTGTTGCCTGTTGTGACACGAAGGCAGGAAGCTGGGGACTCGCTCACAGTCTGTCAGCCGTGGCTCCCGGACAGCGGAAGGAGATGTTCCCGCTTTGCCCTGAAATTCATTGCACTACCTGAGTGCTTTGTGATGCATGCTTTATTCGTATGTGCATTTTAAGTAACAATGGAAGACCAAGTTTAAAACAGATCACCAGGGCACAGACCTGGGAACCGACTTCCAAAGGCTCACTGGGAGCGGCCTGAGTGACGGGCCGTCCTTCGGGGAGCTCAGCCCCGCGGATCCTCTGGGGCCTGCTTCTCAGAGCTGCTGGTCAGGAGGAAGCGGGCAACCCTTCGTCCCAGGCCTGTGCCCCCTAGTGGCTGAGGGTTGTCACCAAAGGGGTCCTCTGCTCTTGCCAGAAAAGTGACTGGGTGGGAGCCGGCAAGGAACAGGAAGGTGGTCCACATGGGGTCAGCGGGGCAGTGGGGTCAAGGGAACATGATATGTATAGGGCCCACATTGTCTTTCCTTTTCCCCCTGTACATGATGTATCTTGATTCTCCTTTTTTCTCCTTCTCCTGCCCTCTCCCAAACCCTCACCCCCCAGTATGCATAAGGGCCAGTATTTTCCATGGACGCTCTGCCTTGGAGGCATCGTCGGCTCAGGGCGTAAGTGCCCTCCTGGCCTTGCTGTTTCCTAAGACACTGGCAGAGGGATTCACTTGCCCGCCCACTGCCCCCCCTCAGGCTCCCTGAGTCTGCACCCTGTGGCCAGCCTGCGTTGGCCCCGAGCCAGGGTGATCCATGCAGCAGCCAGGCCAGGTCCTGAGCCTGCTCAGAGTCCTCCTTCTGTGCCTGCCCCTCAGCGGGAGACCAGAGTCCAGGCCGACCTCGCTGCCTGCTGGCTGCGCGGTGCCACACGGGACGCCGACCTCCTGCTTCCGGGGAGCTACGGATTTGACGAAAACTGTCACAGCAGCTGTGTCTGTGTGTTTGCCAGGTCTGGTTGAAATAAGTCTTGGGTATATTTTAATTCTTTTTCAAGTTTTATTTTTTATTAGTTCATTTCTGCAGAATATAATCATTGTATTCGTCATGTAGAGTTGGTACATGGACATAGCACATTTTAATTCTTTTTATGTTCCTTTCTCTTTCTCTTGTCCCCCTTTCCTTCATTACTTATTCTCCTCATTTGCAAAAGATCCATCTCCCTCTTTCTTATTATCTATCTTTTATCTTGCTTATTGGGGGTTTCTCATATAAGAGGAGTCATGCAATATGTAAGCTTGTGCATCTGATTTACTTCACGTAAAATTATGATCTCAAGGTACATCCATTTTCCTAGAAATGACTCAAGTGTGTCCTTCTTTATGGCTGACTAGTAGTCCATTGTGTATAACTACCATCTTTTTATTTGTGGATGATTTTTCACTAATACTAAACAATCTAAGCAGCTTTTGGGTCCATTGTGTTGTTCCCTTGTCCTGTGGTCTCGGGAAGTCTCACCTTCTGGTTCTGACACTGTCCTCACACTGGTCACGTCTGCTGCTTGTGCTTTCATAGAATTTTCAATTTTCTGCACTTTTCTTTGTATCTTTTTATGGTCTCTAATTCTTTACTGGTCACTTCACAGAATCTGAAAGAATAATGGAAGTTGAAAGGGGGAGAAAAGTGAGATAAAGGCTATTATTGAAGAGTAAAAGGAAATTAATGGCATTAGATAAAAGAGAGAGAAAAGAGAAAAACCAACAAAATAAAAGAAAAATGAAAATTAATAGAAGAGGTTAGTTAATGAAGAAAAAGAGAAAAAGCCACAAACTCCCACTGACGGAAAAGAGAAAAGCTGAGTAAACACGTATCTCTGTCCTTGAGTGCTTGGCTTCTTTCAGAGGCCCAGCAGGTTTGGAATCCAGCAAGTCACTCTCTTCTCCTCCTCACTCTCGGGGCTGTGGGTTGTGAGGGGCCCCACTGCTCCAGGGCCGCGCTGTCCACACACCGGAGACCACGGCAGCCATCAGAGCTGAGCGACGCCGGGCTCACTTGGTGAGTGGGAGACAGCCCGAGCCTGGCCCCGGCGGGCGCGGGCGGAGGCTCCGGCCGACTCCTGGAGTGGCCGCGCCAGCTCTGAGTCACTCTCCCTGGACTTCAGTCCAGTGGTGGGGAACCTGTGGTACGTGTGTCACAGCCAGATGTGTTACCGCTGAGAGCTCTAAAAGATTTGCCATCTCTGCCCAGAGGCAAGGGAGGCCCGTCGGAGTCACGTGGGCACCACAGTCATTAGCACAGGAAGTCCTCCGCGGGGCGCGGCGGCTCCTGCAGTGTAGCTGTTGATCTAGAGTGGAGGTTGGCCAGTAGGGGCAAAGGTGCCCGGGGAGGAATTAGCTGGGTACTATCTCCTCTTAGGGACGCCTCCCTGGGTGCCCCATTGTTTGTCTCCGGGGGTCCTGGGGCTGGGGTTGTTCTGCCTGAGTCCTAAGCTGTCTCCTCTCTCTCCCCAGGTGTCCTGGCTTTGGAGAAGGCTGCATGGCAAGAGGTGGACAGTGTTGGCTTTCTGCCCGTTGGTGGCCCTGTTGACGGTGATCATCACCTGCCTCCCCCCAGAGCGTCTGGTCACTCACCAGGACCTGGGTCCCTTGGGGCCCCAGGGCGACACTGGTTCCCTGACCCCTCATATCCAGCAGGTCCTGAGCTCCAGCAGGAGACAGCAGTTGAGGACGATGAGGCTCTGGGGAGACCGGGCTCGGCCCAGGAACCCCCCTGCTGTCGGTGCTGAGATGCAAGGCCACAGGGAGCGAGCGGACAGAAGCGGGGGCCACCCAGGAGGGGGCGGCAAGCGTCCAGGGCGAGTCAGGAGGGACGGAACTTGGACAGGAGACCCGGGACTCCGCACCCAGCCTCCTGTGCTTCTGAGAGGGGCGGAGGCCAGAGACTCAGGAGCCAAGGCCTGGGCCCAGCCAGGGCACGAGGCTCCTGTGGAGAAAGTGCATGAGACGGGCCGCCGGCATGCAGGGACCGACGGGGCGGCTGGTGCCAGGTGGGCTTCCGGGCCCCATCTGGCAGAAGACAGGGGTCTTCTGGGAGCAGGAGACAGAATCTTCATGGATGGGAAGCAAACAGGAGACCCCACACGGGCACCGCGAGCCCATCCGTGGCCTGGCTCTGCTGGGGACTTGCAGGGGTCTGTGTGGTGTGACGCCGAGCCGCTGGCGGTCCTGGGGCCTAGTGGGCAGACACCCCCATGGCTCACAGAGCACGATGTGCAGACGCTGCAGATGCTGGCCCAGGGCGAGGTAATGGGCAAAGCCAGGGTCCCTGGTCACGGGCAGGTGCTGCAGGTGGAGCTGTCCACTGAGGGCAGCCGCCGGGACAGGCCCCCTCCCAGGCCCCGCCTGCACTGCTCCCAGGGCGCCTGCGGCTTGATCAAGCGTCCCGGGGACCTGCTTGAGGTGCTGTCCTTCCACCTGGACCGTGTGCTGGGCCTGGGCCGGAGTCTGCCTGCTGTTGCCCGCCGCTTCCGTAGCCCCCTGCTTCCCTACCGATACACGGATGGCACTGTCAGGCCTGTCATCTGGTGGGTACCTGATGTGCAGCACCTGCCGGACCCAGAGGAGGACCAGAATTCTCTGGCCTTGGGCTGGCTGCAGTACCAGGCCCTGCTGGCACATGGCTGCAGCAGTGGGCCGGACCAGGCCCCGTGCCTGGGCCTGCAGCGCACCGAGTGGGCGCGGCTGGCACTCTTCGACTTTCTGCTGCAGGTGAGTGGTCAGGGACCAGGGCTGGGCTGTGCACACAGGGTGGGCGGGTGCTCCCTGCACGCTGGTCTGCAGACCGCGAAGGCCTGCTTGTTATTTTTGTGGGTCAGGCACTATGCGGCGGAGTTGGAGCCCTCTTGTATCAACTCACACGAGCTGATGGCTAAGGTGATCAGGACGCCACGGTACAACTATGAGGTCCAGCCTCAGCACGCACGGAGCTCTAGTGAGCACCCCCGTTAGACAGAGGTGACAACCGCTTTCTAGTGGCAGTAATACATGTTTGCTGCCAATGGTGCCCACGATGACCCATCGCTGTGGTGTCTATGCTGTGGCTGCTGCATAGTGCTATGCCTGGCATTGCCAACCTAACACTCTTTTGAGTGACAGTGGAAATCAGACAAGGAGGGAAATAGACACCACAGAAATCAGAAGTACTGCACAGCAGGGCTCCCTCGTGACACTGCCAGGACACGACCCTGAGAGGCTCACGGGGCTGCAGACACCCACCCTTTGCCATCTGTTCGGGGCTGTATGCTAGGAGTCAGCTGAGGGCACGCACGTATGGAATAAACCAAATAAAGCTCAGCCAGGTAGATCTCTGCCCTAAACACACCCAGGGCAGGCCACAGAGGCCCCCTGCTCCTTGGATTCCCCATCAAGAAATGGGCAGACCACTGGATCCTGCCTGACTCAGCAGCCAGGTTCCGGTGTGCTGTGTTGGATGTGTCTAGGCCTGGTTCTCAATATCCTTGAGAAATCCCTAGACCACATGTACTACGCTGGAGATTCCCCATAAAAATCCTACCTCTTGTGAGATTCTCGGTAACACCAGGCCTCCATTCCCACTGGGTGGCGGTTGCCCAAGGTGAAGGCTCTGCCACACTCTCCCTGGGCCACAGCCTCACCCCTCACTACCTGAAAGCCATCCCCACCTTCTGTCTGAGTGTCACCTGTGCTGTGGCCAACATGCCTCGTGGGTACCCTCCTGATTCCCCAGCAGGACCCAAGTCTGGTCACCCACAGTGCTAACGCTGGCCCCCTAGTCTTGCGCCTGACTCTGCCCCTTGGGTCTTGTCCCCAGGGCCCACTCCAGTCGTGGGTCCCACCTGGGCCAAGTGACCCCCTGGGCCCCACGGCCTCTAGGAGAGAGCCCCGCCCAATGAGCAGGTGCTTGCTTGCCGCTTCAGGCGCTGACTCACCCCTGGCTCGTGGGACCCTTCCAAGTGTGCCTACATCTATCCCCATTTAAAGTGGGGATATTGAGGCCTGGCCTGGGTGAGCCGCTGGGCTGAGGTCGACTCTGGTGCAGTGGGAAGCAGCCAGATGCTAAAGTTCACAGCCCATGCCGTCCATCAGAGCCGACTCAGCTGGATGAGCGAGGCAGGAGGGGGGCGCTGCAGGGGGCCAGGGCCTTGAGTGCCCACCACGCTCCACACAGAGCCCTTCTATTCCCTTTCCTGGCCGTGAACCCTGGTGTGGGGACCATCGAACCAGCCAAGGCACAGGCAGGCGGGTGGCATGGCCAGATGCTGCCTGGCTGGGCTCATGCGGCCTCTTCCCTGGCCTCTTGGATGCCAGTCAAGCCAAATACCTGTGTCCAGCCAATGCCTCCTTCCTAGAAGCCCTGGCCGGACTGTGGAATGTGGCTTTCTCTGCACAGGAACACAAGGCCTCTTCCAACCCCGGGCTGGGCTTAACCCCAGACACAGCCCGCTCTGCTGTCGGCTTGGTCCTGTCTAAATGTGCTTCCGTGGGTTCCTGTGTCCCAAACACCCCACAGAGCCGGACACGGCAGAGCACACCAGCACCACCCCCACCCCCGCCCACCGCTCTCCTTACCTGAACTCCAGAGCTCTCAGAGTCAGTGACTGCCATACCAGCACTGCGTGGCAAAGCCCTCCACATGCCGCCTTGCTGAGGGTCTGCGGGATGGGGAGGCCTGGCTCACGCAGCCCTGAGTGACAGAAGAATTTGCTCTGCAACTAGAAGAAGTCCAGGAACTCAGCCACACCCCACAAGCAGCTCGAGGGCTGCCGGCGCCGCCTCTGCTGCCACTGCATCGGCTGCAGCAGGTCGGTTCCTGGCCCAGTGGCAGGAGGAGCACAGTCCACCCAGAGTGGAGGGGGGAGATTCACGGGTCCACCTAGCCCTGCTCCCCTCCCAAACACACACGTGCACACTCAGGCAATGCGAAGGCAGGAGTGTGTCTGGGAGGAGAACGGGCTCAAACACCTCTGACAGGCTCCATGTCAGGGCCGCCAGCACTGAGCTGCACTGTCCAGTGAAGGCCCGCCTCTTGGGACAGTGAATGCTGTGACCACACGGCCATCGTCCGGGATGTGAGTGCTTCCTCGAGGCAGGGTGTGCAGAGTGGCTGGAGTTTCTGCTTGTCCGTCATCGCTGTGTGGCACCACCTCAGTGGGCGGCTCAGAGGGACACTCTGCACTTCTGCCTGGGGGACTTCCTGTCTTGAGAGTCGGGGCCCGAAGCCCAGCTGGCTCCTAGACGGCTATGCTTTCCTGCCTCTACTTACTTTGGCTCCCAACAGGTCTCCTGGGAGCCCCTGGGCTGATCCTGGTGGGGTCTTCAGGCAGCAGAGCCTGAGGCCGATTCCAGTGGGGCTGTTACCCTGGGGGAGGACTGTGGAGGTCGGTGTGTGGATGGGACATACGCTGGGAGCCACGCAGCTGGCAGAGAGCCTAGAGCCCAGTAGGCCACTGCAGTGGGGGATAACTTGAGTCCACGGAGAATTCTGGGAGCGGTGTGGGGCCGGCTCAGAGTAGCCGGGAGAGGGAGGACCCCATCCCAGGGCCCCGCCACTGCTGCAGAGGGGACCCCAGGCTGAGCTGGATATGAAGGGGGGCGGGGGCACACAGGGTCACCATCAACACCGGGCCTGTCTCTTTCCCAGGAAGACAGGCGAGGTCTCCCCAGCGTCTTCTGTCTCAGGCCCCACGGCCTCCTGGACCCTCTGCCTCTTCTTTCTCTGACTTCTCTTGGCACTGGCCTTGGCAGCCCTTCCAGGCCCAGGGCACCTGTGCCTGGCTTCGTCCTCCCTGGGTGCCCGCGTGGACGGCATCTACCTCCTCCTGCTGTTATGGTTTCTCTTCTAGCAGCTACCGTTTCCTCCTGGCTCTAAGTACAACATGTGATCATATTTACAAATAATCATTTGCTGCTGTATTACCCTGTCACGTGTGTGTGTGCGTGTGCGTGTGCGTGTGCGTGTGTTTCACTCACTACCACATCCTCAGCCTTTAACAGAGCAGCCCCCCAAAGCCTCGTGAGCTTCTAGGAGGGGCTTTGGGGAAGTGCGTATGCGACAATAGGACAACAGACTTGCTGTTAGGGAATCCAGTGGAAGAGGTGGTCACTGGGGGTGTGAGCTGCGCAGGCGTCTCTCCTCGCCTTTCCTCACTTCCTCCCTGCGCCTGACAGGAGCAGCTGTCTGGGAGCCCTCTGCCATCCCACCCTGCCTTGGAGCAGGCAGACTGTGAACCAAAACCTCTACACACTGTGAGCCAAGATTAACCTCTTCTCCTCTGAATTACACGTGGTTGGGGATTTTGTTCCAGCAACGAGGAAAGTGACCAAGCTGCCTGGCTTGTCCTACTTGAGCCCTTTGGCTGGATGGATGAGCCTCAGGGTCACTGTGCAGTTTTCCTTTTGAGCACTGCTCTGTTCTGCATAACTTCTCACAAGACATGTCTTCCCAAAGCTGACACCATTTCTTCAGAGCCTTCAGAACAACTGTAGAGGCAGAAAGGGCGACAGTCATAGCCCCTGCCTCTGCAAGCTAGTGGCCCAGCACCCAGAGCAAAGACCCGGTGGCAGCGCATCACACAGCTGCAGCCTTTGCATGGTAATGCAAGCAGCCGGCATGGTCAGTGCACCCACTACCTGACACCCAATGCCGTGGGGGAGAGGCTTGGGCTCATGATTTGAGATGGCTCAGTCCATGGTCAGCAGTCCATACAGGAGCACCATGGTGTAAGGGCACGGTGAAGCCGGGAGGCTCCCTTTATGGAGGCGGGGAAGCAGAGCTCATAGGAAGACCCACAGGAGGCGCAAAGCCCCCAAAGCCCCCACAGTGACCACCTCTTTCAACTCTACATTCAGCCAGGAGTATCCCTAAATCCACGGAGAAGCACAGCGCCGCTCAGTCCGTCACCTCACCAGGAGTCGGATGGTCCAGGCAAGCGCACTAGCTCGAATGTAGCTCTGGGAGGCAACCTCACCTGTGGGTGGAGAAAAGGCTCGAGGGGCTGAAGGAACTGCCCACAGACACAGCCTCGAGTGAGGAGCTGGGGTCTGACCCGGGGGTCTGGCGTGGAGCATGTGCTCCTGCCCTTTCTGCCACACTTACTGACTCAAGGTTACTTCTGGTGCAACCAGCCGCATCCTACCTACGAGCCATTTCAGTCATGCAGCACCCTGGGGGTGTGGCTTGCTCTGCGTCCAGTGTGGCTGCAGATCTCTTGTCTCCTACAGCTGGATGTCTTGTCTCCTCTGATGTCTCCTCTGACATCAGACGTCCTGTCAGATCGCTGACCTCTGCCAACCAGAGACACATGCCATGACAACATCCAGCATCTCTGCTGCAAGTCGCACACAAACTCACCGTGTCCCAAGCAGGATAAGACAGGAGTGCTGTTTTCCACCTGCTGTGCAGGTGATGCAGCCACACACAGGGAAACAGGAAAAGCTGCTGGGTCAAGGCATTTAAAGGTGATGCTGAGCATCTCCTCAGATTTAATTTAATTTATTTATTTGAGACAGGGTCTCACTTTATAGTTCAGGCTGGCCCTGAGCTCAGTCTCGAACTCACAGCAATCCTCCTGCCTCTGCCTCCCGAATGCTGGGATTACAGGCTTGAGCCTGTGGTACGTGGTACGATTGCTGGTGGGTGAGTCACCACACCCAGTATTGTATGTAGTAACTGGGATCGAACCCTGGTCCTTGAGCTCACAAGGCAGGTGCTGGAACCACTGAGCTAAAACCCCAGCCCCAATCTCCTCATATTTTAAAAGCAGGACTTAGATTAGGGAACCGGTGATAGAATTCTATACTGGCTTCAAGCTTTTCATTCCCTTGTGTGAATGTGGGGGAACATCACTCATGATTAGGCTGCCAATCACTCAACAGAGTGAATAAAGAAGAGGATGACCCTGGCAGGCCTGGTCTAACCAGGTAAAGGCAAAGTACCTGAGAGTCCCGGGGTGGCCACGGGAGGAATGTGAACACCTTGGTACGGGGAGGGAGGGTCCAGGAGGACCGGCTGCAGGGCTGGGGCCCACTGGCGAGAGGAATGAGCGGAAGGAGGACCGTAGCTGCACGTGACGGCCCCGGTCAGCAGCTTGACTTCGGCCCGGGGACCTGAGAGGGGTTAGGGACCCCTGAGAGGGGAACCCTGCGAAGACATCAGGACAGCGTGCTCCTGAGTCCCTGCACTGCCAACCTCGCCTGTGCGTGGCCTCACTTTAGATCTGCCTCACTGTCAAGAGCCTTTAAAGAAACAAATCCGAAACAACAAAATCCCATCCATTTTCTTCGTTCTGTTTCCTGCTGAGCTGCTTGTCTCTTAATGGCCTTAGAACCCTTTTATAAATTCGTTCACCTCTATTTTCTTCGTAATGTTGGTTCTTCTGTCCCCTGTTGTCCGAGTGCAATCTTCTTACTGTGCAGAAATTTTAACAAAATTAAAGTGGATAAGCTGACTTCCAGCTGGAGGTTATGTTTGTAAGTGGCTCTGCACACTTCAGGGTCACTTTACAATTCTCTCGTTTTTCACACATCTCAGATCTATCTGGAAGCTACTCTGGAGCGAGGGATAAGGTGGCCCAGCGTCTCCCTTCAGATGGCAGCCGTGTGCTGGCACTGCTGTAAGGAACTTGCTTTCCTCTGTGAAGCTCCCCCTTTAGCAGGGTGGCGTCTTGAGGTGTATTTCTGACCTCTCTTCTACTTGGGGTTTATGTGCCAAGTAGTACTGTTCTCATTACCGAGCTTTATATTTTACGTCAATAACTAGGAGGACTTGGTCTTTCTCGCTCTTCTTGGTATCTTGGGGTGCTTTTTCTTATGAAGTCTGTAGAAAGCTGGTTACTGCCACGTCATCCCCAAGTCTCCGAAATTTTCCTGGAATCCAGAGAAATGTCTGTGACTGTCAGGAAGTTTACACCTGAAACATGGAATCTTGTCTGTGTGCCGCAGAAGACACGTGTGTCCAGCAGCCAGCTCTCCGGGCCATACTGCGTCCCTCTGGGCATTTCCTCTTCCTGTGACCATCTCTGTTTCCGGGCTGGATCCCAGCGGGAGGCTTTAACTGTTTCCATTCCTTTTGTTATGGCGATCTGCTAACTTGACCCTGTTTCTAACAGCTCTGTGTCTCCGCTTGGTCTTTCCAGTACAGAATATCGTCCTGTCCTTATCTGCGATGATGCACTCAGTCCGCATTCCTCTTTTCTCCACCGTTCCACCATAAACATAATACTTTTCTTATTTGTTTTTTTAGACAGGGTCTTATGCAGTTCAGGCTGGCTTTGAACTCACTGTGTAGCCTAGGATGGTCTCAAACTCACAGTGATTCTCCTGCCTCAGCCTCCCTTGTATTGGGATCACAGGCACATCCCAGATATCTGGCTCACGCCGGCCTTTGCCTGTGATAAAGAACCAGCCGCGATTCCTACTTTACTCAGAATTGTCACTCCAGTACAGACACAGACGTTTACAGTTGCCCTTCAGGTGCTGGTGGAGGAAGTCAGAGGGTGCGTCAGGGTGCAGACTGTGGCCTGCTCCGGTGGTGACCGTCCCAGCCGTCCTGGCCGGAAACCGCTTTCTGTGATGCATTTGTCTGGAATGACCGCTGGGTTTTGCTCTGTTCACACCTTAGACCGATGCACGGAAGTCCGGAGCCCCCCGCCCCCGCCCAGGTGCTGGTCTACTCACCTGCTCCGAAGCACGTGCCCTGCCCTGCCTGGAGCTGGCAGCTGCGCCTGTCCACTGGGCGGTCACAGACAGCATGGCAGGGGCTTAGAGGAGGTGGGCGTCGGTGTCCAGTGACCCTTCCCCACCTCTCTGATCTCCCCACGCCTCTGTGGGGTCCATAACAGGCCGCAGTTCCTGTAGTGCCCAGCCACCGTCCCTTAAGGAGGGCAGTGTCGGTGTGGGAGGCCACACTGCCATTCTGTGGCACAGGAAGTGACGGGTTGCCGAAAGACCCGTGTCACCCCTGGGGACTGGCCTGTGACTGCCCCAGGCTGGGGAGGGGCCACAAGGACAGCAGGTGTCTCTTCTGGAGTCTGCCAGGCACGGCCAAGGACTCCAGCCCTGGTCACAGAGCCTGGTGGGTCTGTCTGAGGGTAGACCCCTTGTCGTGTGCCGGGCGCTCCCAGCCCACCCTGCCCTGGCCTGTGTCTCCCGGGCAGACAACAGAGCTTGCCCCAGCCCAGACTGGACCAATCCTGGCTCACCGTCCAGGAGCTCGTGACCACCAGTGTCACCAGTGATTCCCCGACTGCCCGACTGCCCACTCCTGGCCAGAGCCAGACTGCCAGGGTTCAACTCCAGGCTCCACGTCTGAGACCTCAGGCCCAGCAGTCAGCCTTCGTGACTCAGTTTCCTTCTCTGTTCCGAGGGGACAGCATTAGTGTGCGCCCCAGTTGCGGGAAGCCATCGAGCGAGTCCTGACAGATTCGGGAAGGCCGCACAGAAGGCCTGCAGCACCTTCCCGAAGCTGCACAGGATTTGGTTCCTTTGGTGGATCCTAATGTGGGAGGGGACCAGACTTGGGCCTCCTGGCTGCCAGTCTGCCATGGCTCAGCCTACCTCCTCTGCAGTGGAAAGCATAACCAGATGGCATGGCAGAATAACCGAACCTGTGGCACTCCAGCCGACCTCTCCGGGCACACTCACGGGGTGTGGATCTGGGCACGTCATGCCACACAGCACAGGGGCCAAGGGTTCAGCAGCTTCCCGGACATGAGTGCCGCTGTGAGCAGAGATCTGTGTGGAGCAGCCTGTGGACAGCTTGGGGGACTGCTTGGCATAGGCCTGGCCGGCTGGGCACCTGGCAGGAAGTGAAACCCAGGGCCTAGCTGGACAGAGGAGGCGCACGCTTGCTGGGTATAGTATTCGCAGCCTCCAAAGCCTCAGACAGCTCTTCAGTGACCCTTTGGGGAGTCTGCGAGCCTGAGCCAAGCCCTGGGGCAGTGTGAGGCTCCGCAAGGGTAGTGGTGATGTGCTTGGTGTGGCCGCCATCGACAGAGTCCAGGATAATGTAGAGAGGGAGATGGTGCAGCGTGGTAGCAGCTTTCCGGGGGTGGGGCTGCAGGGCTCTGGTGGTGTGGGGCTCTGCCCTCAGCTTGCATGAGGATCTGGGGAACAGGGGACCCCCCTGACTGCCCGGCTCCCCCTCCTAGAGTTCTGATGAGGCTCCACCCTTTCCTGGATTCGGAGGCTGAGGGCACGGGCGTCAGCGAGTCCCTGCCAGCTGGAGGTCTGCGGTGACTCGCCGAGTCCCTGCCAGCTGGAGGTCTGCGGTGACTCGCCGGCTGCTCCCCGACTTGGTGGAGGGGAAGGACTTAGACTGTGGTTGTTGTGGGAAGAAACTATTTCTTCCTCTCTCCTAAGGAAACACATGGTCATAGCGCCCCCTGCAGGCGGACTGAGATAATATCGGGATGTTGGAAAGGAGGCTGGGAAGGAGGCTGCTCATCCTGCAGGGGCAGAACCCGCAGCCCGCTCTGCCTGGAGACTTCCTGCTGCACACGATCCGATCCCAGTCTTCTTGGGTCTAGCCCATTTTGAGGCCGCTTTTCTGTGGCTTGTGGCTGCAGACATTCACGTGACAGAGTGGTTTCCTGGTCGGCACACAACCTAAGATTGGCAGGATTTGGGAAGCAAAATGATCTAGCCACGGATCCACCAGGTGCAGCGAGCCTTTGGAGTGGGGAAGGGTAGCGCTGAAGGCTAAGTCTCACCTGGGCTTGGGAGACTTGTCATTTGGGACACACAGAACAGGGTCAGGGACAGGGCGGCACTGGCAGATGCTGACCCGGGCTGGGCGGCATCGTGCGGCCCACGCCTCACTCTGCATGCACCTCGTGGCAGTGCTGATGTGACGGGAGTGTGGACCCGAGAGTCTGGGCCTGCTGCTCTGGAGCCCTGGGTCCCCCAGCCGACCTTCAGTCCCTGGGGAGGGATGGGGAAGGAGCCCAGGCGAGGCCCGGGATGGACTGCACTCCCGACGCTGTGGCCGGCGCCTGTGTGAACCCCTCAAGTTGAGGCTGTCCCCTGGGAGGCGCTCATCTCCGGGCACTCCGTGGGCTGCGGGGACGGGCCGAGCCTCTGTCGGGCCCACGAGCGTCTTAGCAACCAAGCCCGGGGAACCCAGGAGAGAAGTCCAGGGGACCTTGAGTCCAGCAGGGCCACTGGGTGGCTCTGGAGAGAGCGGCATAAGGTGGGCAGGACACTGAGACCCTGGAGCATGGGAGCTGAGGCTCAGGAAGCCTGGGGAGTCAGGCACGAGGGAGGCCGGAAGCGCCGGTCTCTTCTCACCTCAGGCCTGGGCGTGCAGAGGACCGGGGTGAGGACACAGGGTCAGCTGGCAGCAGGGAAGGCTTATGGGTCTGAGGAGCAGCATGAGGACAGGGTGGCCGCTGTTGGAGACCTCAGGTGGGCGCTGCTGTCCTGAGCTGACAGACGAAGCGGAGACACAGGCTACTGTACCAGGACAGTGGTGGCACTGCGGCCCTGGCGTGCCCACGGGTCTTGCAGACATGGTTCTGCTTCAGGCAGCCCCTTCCCAGTGCCCCTGCCTGCCTGTGGCCGCCCTCCTCACAAACGAGGGGCACGCTCATCCTGCCAACACACAGCACACATTCAGTTTCACTCTGCTGGGTGAGTTGGCAAAGACAGCCTTGGGCACATCAAGCCCTACGTCCCTGAGTAGGGGGCGAGGCTGGCCCTGCCCCCTCGCATCCCTGCGTGAGCAGTGTGAGATGCGTCTGACAGTAGTGGTGGCGTTGGCCACCAGACTGACCTCTCCTGATGCCAGTCCCCATCCGCGGTATTCTGGCACTTTGGTGGATTCTCCCACTTGTCCCTAGTTAGGGGTGCCCTCCGCAGTCTCCCGAGAGCCCCCTCCAGCTAGCCCAGGGCCTCAGTTGCCTGTACTGCTGGGTGGGAGACCGAGGCTCTCAGGCCCCCTCCAGGAGACATTCATGTGGGAGAGGCAGTGCTCAGGGAGAGGGCACAGCCAGGCGGGATGGGCGGGCCTAGCATCCTCAGCACGGCTGTCCCCATGGGGTTGGACAGAGGCCTCCACGCCAAAGCCGGCCTGTCACTCGGAAGTTGTGAGGGCTCCCAGGGCTCGGTGGGAGCCAGGGCAGGGGCAAGCCGCAGAGGCAAGCCGAGTCCACCGGGTCTCGCAGAAGCTCCATGGTCTGTGCCCTGCGTTTGAGCACCATGTGACAAAACTACGTTGGTGGAGCAGGGGCTGTCACGTCCCCTGGGCCCATGAGGGACCTGTCCTGTCTCACAAGCCTTGAGTCCTACGTCCTTGTGTCCCAAACTGACCCAGGCTCGGAGCTCAGCCCTCGCCGTGCCTGGCAGACGAGGGGTGGGTGCCGGGGGTGTGCCGCCCCGGGCTCCTGCCCTCTGCACCGTGCCTCCCTCTCTAGGCCTCTCCCTGCTCAGATAACAGGGGCCTCTTCTGGTCTCATGCCGAGCACGTGCTCCTACCCCCAGCCCTCCTGAGATCCCCCCTCTGGCCCCAGCGTTACCAAGGCAGAGGGGGAAGCAGCTGTGCAGGTGAGCAGCGGCCCAGGGAGCCCGGCTAGCTGAGCTGCAGAGCTGGCGGAGCCCACAGCGGCTAGAGGCTGAGGCCCCAGAGGCCGCTGTCCCCACAGGTGCACGACCGGCTAGATCGATACTGCTGCGGCTTCCAGCCTGAGCCCTCAGACCCCTGCGTGGAAGAGAGACTGCGGGAGAAATGTGGGAACCCGGAGGAGCTGCGGCTGGTGCACATCCTGGTACGGACCTCGTGCGTCGGCTCGGGCCTGCATCCTGACCCGGCCTGGCCCTCCCTGCACTCTGCAGTGATGCTTGGCTGAGTGGTGGGAAAGATCTGCTCGGGGTTTCTGATCCTGTTTTTCCCTTCCCTTGAAGGGCATTTCCAGGGAAAACCACACCAGACAAAACAGGCCAAATGGAGCTTGCGGGTGTGGCCGAGGTGGGCAGCGGGGGGACCCCATGGCTCCTTGAAGCAGCAACTGAGGACCCAGTGTGAAATGGGAGGGGAGCGAGGGCGGGGGTCCTGGGCAAGGTCCGTGAGGGCCTGGGCTGCTGGGGTGGGTCTGTGGGACGGGAAGCACATGGCCTCCACTCCCAGCCGCACCGCGTTCTCCCGGCGCTGAGGAATCCTCGGGCTGCGGTTCTTTAGGCGCCGACTCTCCCACTGAACCGGGGCACAGCCAGTGCTTTCTGTGGGTAAAGGACAGCGGTGGACCCGCAGCACAGGTGGCAGGGGTGGTAGCATGCGATGGGTCATGGGCAAGCAGCCCCTCTGCACCTGCAGGTACCCTTCAGTACCCTCCCTGTGTCCCCTGGCATGCGGGTGCTGCGGAGGCCTCACTCTGGCCTGGGTGACCTGGGCCTGTGGCTTCGCCTTTCCACACCTCCATTCCTGTGCTGAACGGCACAACAGCCTCCTCTGGCGGCTGCTGGCAGAGTCTGAGATGGGTGGGAGGCACTTGGCACCGTGCCCAGGGAGTGTAAGGGAGTGCTCAACCCCAGGACTGTTTGGACACCCGGGGTGGCCGGGAGTCCGCTACCTGCTCCCATGCCGATCGTCTCTGCACATTTCCTTCCCCTAAGGTCCGGAGCAGTGACCCGTCTCGCCTGGTCTACATCGACAATGCCGGTGTGCTTCGACACCCTGAGAACAAGCTGAACTTCCGGCTGCTGGAGGGCATAGACGGGTGAGGGACCGGCCGGGTGGAGGCCCCTGCTGCTGATCCTGGGCTTGGGGCAGCGGAGCTGGGAGCAGGGCAGAAGCAGGGGCGGCTCCCGTTCTCCAACCCCTGGCCCACAGGACCCGGCCGCCCCGGGGCTCCGGCGCGGAGCCAGCAGGAGCCTCTCCTGCCCGTGTCATGTGCCCAGCCTGGAGCTCACGCAGGCCCTGCCTAGGTGGCAGGGATGACCTGCCAGGCTCTTCTGTGGAACGGAGCTCCCAAGACCCATCTGTCCTCTGCTTTCACAGACAGCTGGGCAGCCCCTCGGGCATGGGAGAGCCGGGTGTCCTGGGCACCTCACAGGCTACCTGGCCTGTGCAGGTCAGCCCGTCTGCCTCGTGCTCATCCGGACTCTGAGCTCACCTTGCTTTTCCTGTCATGGCCTCCAGGTTCCCAGAGGCAGCTGTGCGGGTTCTGGCGTCAGGCTGTCTTCGGAACCTACTGCTCAAGTCCCTGCAGATGGACTCGGTGTTCTGGGAGAGCCAAGGCGGGGCCCCGGGGCTGGCATGGGTCCTCCAGACCCTGGAGAGGCGGGGACAGGCCCTACTGCAACACATCCACAACCACAACCTCACACTCTTCCAGGATCAGGACCCAGGAGCCACCACTGCCCAGGTGGGCCAGCTCAGCCGCTGGGTGTCACGTGATGAGGCCCTGAGCTGACGGTGCCCATCTTGATGCCTGTCCATGCTACCCTGGCATCGCGGGAGGCTTCACCTGCTTGGAGTGGCAGAGACGGTGCTGGGCTGACCCCCCCACCTGCCCTGCGGCCTTCTCTGGGCTGGCCCTCATAAACAGGTCCAAGGGTGTCTGGCGCCTGGCCTGTGTGCACTGCCGGGAGACTGCACGCGTGGAGCAGCAGCAGTGTGCAGTGTTCGCATGATCACACACAGGCGCCAAGTCAAATGCAGGGTCTCCTGAGAATGCCTGGGGCTCCCAAGTGCTGAAAAATTAGGCATGGAGCACCTGTCTTCACAGGCTTTAAAAGTTAGTTGTTTTTGGCTTAAAATTATACTCACTAAAAGAAGTTCGCAAGTCACAGAAGACAGGAGGCAAGTCCTAGAAATCCTCTGAAGATTCCGACAAGTGTGACACTCACAGTGCATGCAAATTAAAGCAACAAAACACAGGGTCTCATCCTGCTTATCCGCTCACTGGCTCCACTTTACTGACTGCATCTGAACTCGCCTACTTTTTACTGACCGTTATGGGGAATCCTGGCAGGAATGTGTCTCATTTTATTCAGCTTTCTCTGGTAATGGACAGCTAAGGTGCAGACACCAGGCTTGGTGTGGGAGGACTCGCTCCAGGGCTCCCACAGCTGGCCTTCTGGGTCAAAGGCCTGGCAGTCCTTCAAGAGAAACTCCTAAATTGCTCTCTGAAATGTGTTGTCAATTTACACTTGTCCAAAAGGGTAGAGAACTGATTATTTCCCAACGGCCTCAGCACACTTGACCTTCTCAGTTATTTTTTAAATCTATAGGACAGGAAAACTCATTTTAAAGACTGCATTTCTTTTCTCGTAAGTGAAGTTATCTATGCACATGAGCATTCTCTGGGTCCTGTCAATTTGCTGGCGATCTCTGACTGTAGTTAGTGTGATCCTGCCTCTGGGAGATGGGTGAACACATTCTCTGCAGTTTGTCATGTGTCTTGACTTTAAAGTCCTTTTACCTCGTGGAAAATTTTTACTTCCATGCAGCCTCCAAGGCTTCACAGCTTTATACCTGCTTAGAAAGGCTATCAGCGCTTTAAGCTTGGTAAAATGCTCTTCACACATTATTGGGTTTTTCTGCAATGGAATTGAACATACGGCCTTGACTTGCTAGGCAGGCAGTGTGCCACTGAGTTACATCCCTGGTCCTAGTACTGCTGTTATAGTCACTCTAGATCCACGGGAAATTTAGATTTGAGAATGGTCTGAGAATGATCCAACTTGTTTCATCTTCTTCCACGTGCACAGCCCAGTTGTTCCAACACTGGCATTCAGCCTTTGTACTACCCCTTCTGTACGGTACTGGTCTTGACATGTCATATCCTACCTTATGTTCTACATACACAGCCATTTGTGAATTGTTCTTTCCCACTACTATTAATTTTTCAGTTTCTGCATCAACATAACACTGTTTTAGTGAGTTACTTTATTTTTTTGTTATATGGTAGGGCAAGTTCCCGTCTATTCATTCTTTTTTCTTTGCTACTTCCATGCATTTGTCTTAAATATGACAGAAATCAAGGCGTACCTCTCCCGTGCCCTCAAATCCCATTGGTGGTTCAACTGGGATTCTGTTGGGAACCACCCTGTTTGGGAATTACAAGGTCAAAATTGACCAGGCCTTCCTGCCTGCAGACGGACTTTGGACTTGACTCTTGTCTTCATCTCTGGTAACAACAGGGACTCAACGGTCCCACATGCTGTGATGCTTCAGGGCAGAACTGCACCGGATCTCCCCCTTCTCAAGGACTATTGCTGACATCTGCCTTGCCCTGTGGGATCCTCATCTACAGAACTTCTCTAAGACTACTGTTGGTGTGGCCCTGCCTTTCCGGGTTTTTTGAAATGTAGATAATAAAAAGTGTGGCGGGCTGGGGTCTGGAGTCCTAGATCCAAAAGTAACATAGATCAGGCCCAAGCTCAGTTTCTCTAAGTCTCATTTCTGCCTAATTATTAATTATTTCACCATGTGCCACAAACTCACGAGAGACTAGAACTTAATGCAAAAGGTCTAGTTACGTTCCCTTCCTGTTTACCACAGGATTCTATCAAATTTGCAGATGAATTAGAATGCGCTGCCTCCGCCAGTGGTGTCTGAGGCTTCCTGCTCTGAGTGAGGCCTTCTGTGTGGACTCACATGGCAGCTGTGGTGGTGGCAGACGGAGCCTATGGTCAGTGTAGAGGAAACGGTCCGAAGGCACACGCACCTGTGAAGATGAGCCATGATGGTCGCCTGCATGATGAACGTAGATGATGGGCACTCCAGGCACGCAGAGTCCACCTCAGTGCTAGACCAAGGCCAGCCTTCCCCAGAGGCCATAGGCCAGTCACCCACAGAGGGCAGCTTTGGCCTGGAACTCCAAGATGCCTCCTCTGCACTGCCACACCTCTGCCCCTCTGCCTGCCTCAAGACCCCTCCCAGGACAATCTGACCTGGGTTAACAGTCCACTCTGTTCCCGGGGAGTCAGACCTCAGGGTGGGGCTGGGTAGCTGCTGCAGAGCAGGACCTCGTGGTGGTGAACAGCAGCTGGGCTGCGTGGCCTGGGGGCTGTGACTGTGAGGTCTGGAGACACTGGGCTCCATGGGGCTCCTGAGCTGAGGAACAACACAGTTACCGACGTGGGCCTCCTTTCCTCCCATGTCCCTGGGAGAGGACTCCTTCAAGGGGACACGATGGCAGGGACAGCGTGCCCAGGTCTTGTATTTGATATCTGGTTGAGCCCGAGAGAAGGACCTGGTGGGTGTGTTCCTCCTCCCACACCCTCTGCCACTCGCTGCCAGGCTTTTACCCTGTGATGTGATGCCTGGCATCAGCCCGGCCTGCCTGCTCCACCGGCCTCCTCTGGTGATGACTGGGATGAAAGGTACCAGTGCAACCGTCCCGACACCCTTCCTTCTGCCCAAGAAGAACACTTGCAGAGACATTTACAATCATTTAATGGCCACTCTGGACACACCTGCCACTCGGTCACGGTGAACCCTGATCATCTCGTGGAACTACCAACACGTGATCACGTGGCTCCCAGGGACCTGGTAGGAGAAGAGCGAGGCCACTGAACCAGAACCGGTTCTGGGTTCCCACTTCCCTCCTCACCCCTTCCTCCTGATGGAAGGTGTGTCCCCCACTTGCAGTGGGGAGACACAGGGGTGCAGCCTGCTCAATAAATAAACAAATTGCTCAGAAGTCACCACCATGGAAACACAGACCAGGCAGGTCGCTGGGCCAGGGCCTCCTGGCTGCCATGGTTTTGGCTACGTGGTGCACACCAGCACGTCTGCAAAGGGCCCTGGTAGCGTCTTGTTGAAGATGCAGCGGACCCACACCAGGTAGGTGGTGAAGGGCTTGATGTTCTCTGTGAAGGTGTGGTTCTGCAGCGCCAGGATGTGCGGCACGTAGGTGTTTTCACCCTGCTCCTGCAGCCACACCTCATACCTCACCTCCCGCACCTTCAGGAACTTGAGGTTCCATGGCACCTGCCATGACACGGTGAGCCGGGCCTCAGAGGCACCCTGGACAGCTGCCTGGCACCGTGCCTCCCGCACTTTGCCAGGGAACAGGCCGACTGCCCACTTTTGCTTCTGTGGCCCCGGCCGGCCCTTTACCACATGCCGGATGGACTGCAGGAGGGATGGGATGTCCACCCTGGTGTCCTGGTAGATGCGGAAGAGCCACTCGGGGTTCCGGCAGCAGAGATGCCTCGGGACCTCACGGCTCTGCCGGATGCGGGCCTGCTCAGCGCGGTCCAGGTGTGCAATGCCACCCTGGTCCCAGGGCCGCTCGGGGTGTGTGACTGTGTTCTCCGGCATGAGGTTCCGCCAGGCAACATACTGCAGGTCCATGCCGGGCAGTGTGGCCAGGGTCTTATAGGGTGTGTAGTGCTCAGGATTGACGGCGTAGGGGAAAAGCTCCACCACAGCCGCGCCCCGCGGCAGGAAGAGCGAGGTGACCAGCTGTGCGCCGTGCATGCTGACCAACATGGAGGCGTTGCTGACGAGCCGCACGATGTCTGCAAAGGTGTGCTCCTCCAGGGACACCGTCACCGTCTTCATCTGGAACTCCTGGGCCAGGGCCAGCAGCAGCTCAGCCTCATTCAGGATGAGTCTGTTGTGGGTGCGGCTGAAGACCAGGATGTACTCCTCAGTTAGAGGGGCCCCGACATGGCTCACGTTCAGCTTCTCTGTCATGAAGCGCGCGAACTGCCGGATCTCGTGCCCAGACACAAGGATGTTGGCCTTGGGGCCCTGAGGCTGCATGAAGCCGTACTGATACCAGGTGGTGACCTTGGAGAGGCCCACAAAGGCATGAGAGAAGCAGAGCAGGCGGCCTAGGGCCTTGAGCTGGGCCCGCAGGAGCGGTGGCTTGGGGCTGAGCAGCCTGTAGAGGTCAAAGTGTGCGCCCTCGCTCCAGCCCTCCATGAAAAACAGCCGGGCCTCACGTGCCAGGCCCGGGAACTGGCGCAGCGTGTAGAAGATGGGCAGCAGGTCATCATGGAAGACATGCATGAGGTTATCGGGGTTGAAGCGGTTGGCGATGAGGGCCACATCGGGGACAAACACAGGCTTGGGCATGAAGCGGAGCGTAGCGGCAGGCAGCTCCACGAAGTTGAAGTACTGCGTGTTGTGGTCCTCCACAGTGGACAGGTCAAGCAGCGCTGGCTGAAAGCGTCGGGCGCCCAGGTTGGGCAGCATGACTGAGGAGTTGCCATGGAAGAAGACGAACTCCTCGGCCTCACTGGAGTAGCAGAGCCACTTGAAGCGGCAGACACGGTCTGTGTGTGTTCGGCCCGTGCATACCATGTGAGTGCCGCCCTCTGTCAGGATCTGCAGGGCCCTGGGGTAATCGATGCGTAGTGCTGCGCCAGGCGCGGGGGCCTGCCGGCTGAGGGCCACCTCCTCTTCCAGGCTGGCTGCGTGCTCGCGCAACCGCACATGCTTCCACAGCACAGCTGCCAGCACTGACACCAGGAGGGCATTGAGCACTGCAGACAGGTGCATCCTAAGGCCACCACTGAGGGACTAAGGGGACAATGGCCGTGGGGAAGTGCCTCCGGCCGGACAGGCCAGGCCCATCTCCATGTGCTCCTGAGCACAGCACAGGCCTGCAAGGGAGAGAAAGCACAGAGAGGAAAGGAGTCGGCCCAGATGACGTAGAGTCCCACATGCTTTGTTCCCACGCTGCCCGACACCACTGGCTCTTCGTCCCTGCCCAGCATAAGGCCCTTGCCGCAGATATGCAGGAAGCTCTGGGCATCTGACTGCACTTCAGGCTGCATAACTTCCTCAGTGAGAGGTGAGCAGTCAACACAATGAAAGGGGCAGAGTGCCCACACTGGTGGGTCCTCTGTCTCCAAAGTGACAGAGATAATGCTAAGAAATGAGACGATGCTATGAGACAATGCAAAGAAAGCCACTAAATACCGGCAAAGAGGAACGATCCACTGGGAGGATAAAACAACTGTAAATAAGTATGCACAGAACAATCACCATGCCCAATTTCATAAGACAAACAGTACTTAACAGAAAGAGATAATAGATCCAAATATAATAATAGTGACTTTGACTCTCCACTCTCACTAAAAGGTCATCCAGACCAACAACACACACACACACACACACACACACACACACAATTAAGAGAGAAATATCAGAGTTAAACTACACCACAGAGCAAATGGACTTGATGCATATCTACAGAACATTCTGTCCAACTACAGAATGCACATTCTTCTCAGCAAATCATGGAACATACCCTAACCATAATCAGAACTGACGTTGCTGCGGGGTTGCACCTGCGGTCGGCCTGTAGTTCTCCGCAACTCCGGGTGCACAGTCCTGACTGGGAGAGGCCATAAAGCAGATCTTAACAAAAACAAAAGAGGTGAAATGCTTTCTTGCATCTTATCAGATCAGATCATAACAGAGTAATCTTTTTTTTTTTTTTTTTTTTTAGGTTTTTTTGAGACAGGGTCTCGCTTTGTGGTTCAGGTTGGCCCTGAGCTCAGCCTCCAACTCACATCACAGCAATCCTCCTGCCTCTGCCTCCCGAGTGCTGGGACTACAGGCGTGAGCCACCACGCCCGGCACTGTGGTATGTGGTACTGGTTGCTGCTGGGAGTGAGTCTCCACGCCCAGTATAGGTAAGTGGTTACCGGAGATCGAACCCAGGTCCTTGCACTTCCAAGACAGGTGCTGGAACCACTGAGCTAACTCCCCGGCCAACAGAGTAAATCTTGAAATCAGCAAAAGAAATCACAAAAACTACAGAAACACATGAAGATTAAATAAGTCACTTCTGAATGACCAGTGGATTATTGAAGAAATCAGGGAGGAAATTTAAAAATTCCTAGACACAATGAAAATGTAAATACAACATACCAGAATCTGTAGGCTATCGCAAAGGCAACTGTAAGAAGAAAATTTGTAGGCATAAGTACTCATATTAAAAAATCAGGAATATCTCAAATAATTTAATGGCATATCCTAAAGTCTTATTAAAATCAAAACCTAGCCCAGTGAAAGGAAAGACATAAAAAAGATCAGAGCTGATATCAGACAGAGAAAATACACAGGATCAATGAAACCAAGAGTTACTTCTTTGAAAAGATAAATGAGACTCATAAACTTTTAGCCAAAGTAAGCAAAGGAAGAAGGCTGCTGTTAATGACCACACAGCACACCTGAGTCACGGCTGCAATGTAAAATAAAGGTGTCTCCCAGTCAGGACTGTGCACCCGGAGTTGCGGAGAACTACAGGCCGACCGCAGGTGCAACCCCGCAGCAACGTCAGTTCTGATGAAGCCCATGGTCCCCACCTGACGTCTCTGCCTCTCAGCTAACTGTCTGCTCTGGGGCTGGGCCAGCTGTGACTGCATGAATAGCTCCCTACCCTCTTTGGCACATCTCTGCCCACTCTGCTCCTGGCACTTGCTACACCTGAGGAAATTCCCCCAGTTTCTTTACTGGCCCACACCATGCTTCTGCCACTGCCTCAGGAGGCCTCAGTCTTGGGGAGTCAACTCCTCAATGAGCTGGGCAGATAGCCTTTCTCTCTCAGAGATACCTCTAACACTGCTGCTAAACAGTCTTATCTCTTGTGTGGCATCCCAAGACAGCCTGTCTGCATTTCTAGGGTGCACTGTGGGCTACAGGCAGCTCCCTAAAGAGGGTGGAAACTAAGTGTGGAGATTAAAGGCCAGATGGACTTGTTTAGCTCCAATTCCCTGGACTCTGGGGCCTTCTCTGATCTCAGGCTGCTCAGCAGTAAATAGAAGGGTGCAGCACCACTTCACAAGGCTGTAGAGCAGTCAGAATAAATGCACTGACTGAAACTCCTGAACGCAGATGTATAAAGCTAGCAGTTTCTTTCAGTTTGGTTCCACCCAATATGTGGAGTACGCAGCAAAGAGGAAAAGGAGAGGTTACAGACAAAGCTGGTATTGCGAGATACTCTGGAAGTGCCTGGCTGCCTCCCCCAACTCTGAGCAAAAACGGCTCGGTGCCCAGCCAAGAACTGTCACTTCCAATCACAGGCACAGGAAACAAAGGACTTCAACCTAAGCCAGAGAAGCGTGCTTCCAAAGAATGGAACCTGAGACCAGACAGTGAGCATCACCAGCTCTGCTGCCTGTGACACGTGAGGCCTGGTCAAGTATACTAATAAGTGAGTCACCCAGCACCCTCTCCTCCTCTTCCCAACAGTAACCGGTAACCAGTAACTGGCACATGGCCTGAGAGGGGCAGTGAGACCAAGGGAAAGGAGTCACACTCCACGTTAACACAGTATGCAGAGGGAAGAAGGTCTTGGCCTCCCTGTGGCTGCTGGCTGGAATGGGGACCAGAAAGAAATTAGCATTCTGTAGCAGGTCTGCCTGCATTCCAACTCTGGGATCTGACCCAGAGGGATTCCTTGGTACCACTTGGATTCCCTGCAGCCTTTCTAACCTGGGCAAATGAAGAGGCCTTTGTAAGGCAAAGGGAAACAAACCATACTTGGGCACCATCAGCTGGTGGGGAAGGAGGGCCAGGGCAAAGCAAGTGTCACAGCACAGGCAGCAGGTTGCTCCATGAGCCCCGCAGGAAGTAGGCGCCCACAGTTTCCTCCTGCTTCTTACTTCTGGAACCATGAGGATCAGGTGGAAGAAGGTCGGTTCTGTCCAGGGAGACCAACCAGTTGGAGTGGTACTTCACACAGAGAGGAATGGGGAGAAACTCAGAAACATGAGCCCACGCAAAGAGAGCAGTGGCTAGGGTGCAGCTCAAGGGATGTGGACTTGGGATGGTCAGCTATTACCTCCGTCTAGAGGAGTGGAGAGGACACAGGTAGAAAAGCCAGCAAGAGCTCCTTTCTGGGCTGAATCCTCACTCAACTGGGGACAAGGAACTGTGGGATCGTGCACTAATGGGGTGTCGGAAGCAATACTATTGCACAGGCGGGACTATGACTGGGCCAAGCTTTCCTGCCTGCAGACTAGCTCTGACATAGCCAGACCAGAGGACTTGACTCTTATCTTCATCTCCCATAACAACAAAGACCCCAGGGGTCCCACACATTGTGATGTTCCAGGGCCGAACTACACCAAGATCTTCAACTACACAAATTCCTCAAGGACTACTGCCAGCATCTGCTCTGCTCTCCAAGTCTTTTGTTCCTCGAGATGACATAGAGTGGTTTGGGGAGGGTCTTTGCTACTCAGAGTAGTAAGGATGAGGCCCAAGTTCAGCTTTTCTCTAAGTCTAATTTCTGTCTACTTATTAATTAATTTGCCTTGTGCTGTCATGGCTCACAGGAGACTGGAACTTAACTGCAGAGGTTCTAGTTACATCCCTTGGCCCTTTCCCTACACTGGGGTAGAGGCACTAGACTCACAGCTAGTCCAAGTTTGCAGGTGACTTCAGTTTTAAAGTAATCTGCAGACCTGAAGCTAATCCCTTAAGAAAACATTTGCTCACCTTCAAGGCGTCATTCTCAGACACAAGAGAAGGTAAAGTTGCAGCTGCCCCAGGGGCCTCTGGTGGGGAGGACAGTGGGTCTGCAGGCTTCACCTCCGGCACAGTCTCCGAAACTGAGAGCTTCCGGTTTAGCTGTGGCTGTTCTCGTGGTAGGTTCTAACTGCACCTTCCAGTCTGGCCTCTGCACTTCCAGGTGAGAGCTCCCTGAGCCTGGGGACCCTTCAGGTGAGAGAGCTGTTTACACCGGAATGTTTCCTAGTCTTTTCAGACCCATGGACCCACTGATAACAGAAACTTTTGTGCCCTAAACAAGCCATACTGCCCTCTTTGACACTCTCAGTCACTGGCTCTCTCCTTTAATATCTGCCCCTTAAGACCTGCAAATTTCATCAAACCTCACTTATTGAAGTTGGTATTTTATATCTGTGTCTACACTGCTTTATTTCGCTTTTCCAATATATAATTGTCCATTGCATTATTTTTCTAATACACATGCCCCAATCAGCCAATTCTCTATCAGTCCTCTTAGCTACCAATACTGTGCTAATCTTGAATTACATTTAATTCTGGCATTATGATAATGATAATGTCCAATTCATGTCCCTGTCCTTGCCATAGGTCCAGCTACCTTACTACTGCTGTGGACTGCTCAAAGAGAAGACCTGTGTGCTAAAAAACAACAGCAGCTGCCGCTGCAGAATCAGAGGCCAGAGGCCAGAGGCCATTCACCCTCAAGGCTTGGAGAGGAGAAACACAGAAAATGTGGGAAGGTACTGGAGGGACTTTAAGGAGGGACTGGACAGGCATGGTGAGCTCCCCAGCCAGCCAAAGTCCTCAGCTCAGCGTGGTGACAGGGAAGGACAGCTGGGTACATGTGTGCACCCTCACACCACAGTTCCCCGCTGTGTCCCCAGGGAGGGCCTGGGCAGCAGTGCAAGGTGCACACTCACCTAGGCCCTGATTTCTAAATATTGTATCATCTGCTGATACAGAAAAAGAAACAAATAAATCAAGGCACTGCTTCCTTGACTGGGTAGTTAAAATATAAAGAATGTGGGACATCTGCTTTCCTCGGCTGTTACCAGTTTGTGTTTACTACTTGCTTTCCATTGATCATGCCTGACCCCGGAACAGAATGCTTTGCTTAGTCAGATTTAGTTCACTTGTAACTATTTGCAAGAACTGAAAATGCTTGTTTGAGCAAACCAGACCACAAGGAAATGAGATACTGGTTTCAGAGCCCTATACACATGGAAGTGTGGGTAAGCTGGGGCCAAACTTCCAGCACAGCTTTCAGTGTAGGTTCAGTCCTTGCCTGCAGGTACTGTCTTGTTTTTATCCTCATTCCATGCCTCCCTGTGTTCTTTCTCCTTCTCCTGTAACACCCCTAAGAGAAGGAACCAGACCTGCTAGAGAAATGACCAATTCCAGAGCAGGGCAGGAGAGTACTACAGGAGCCTGTAATATGACTCAGTGCTGCGGAGCAAGAAAGTTTCTAAAAGACGGGGACACAGATAAGACATGAGCCTACCTACTAGCTGAACTTGGAATGATATAACAAACTAAAAGGTAACAGCAATGGACTGATTACAGCCTATAGAAAACAATAAATACCCTTGAGTCGGTATTGATACCAACAGCTGAATCAACAGAAGGAAGAGAAGAGACAGATCTTCCTGGAAGAATTCCAATTACTGTAGGAGCAATGATAGAAAAAGAAAGTCACCACGTGATCACTGGGGACAACACCTGCTGGTGGACGCTAAAGTCAGTGGGTGAGAGTATGATGAGAACTAGGGTCTTTACAGTCTCAAAGTATCTCCCCCATGAGATTCTTACTTTCAAAGGTAAAACAGGAAGTATAGTTGAGAAGCCTGCAGACACCCCAACCCAAACTCTCTTACCATTCCCAGCAGAATGCAGAGCCGCACAGCCCCCCATGCCATGCTGTGAAGAGAGCACCTTGCTTCTCGTACAAACTACACAGCTTCTGTCTATTTCTCAACGTGAATCTTGGTTTCAGCTCCAGCTCTAACTCTGAGTGAGCTCCATGGGGCAGTGAATGGAGAAGACCTCAAACCTGCATGGAACAGGGACAGTCTCTTCAGAAGCTGGCCAGTCCTCTTCAACAGAATGAGGGTCCCAGAAGCTGGTAGGTTCAGGAGCTGTCCCTGCTCGGAGGACACTCAGCACCCAGCAAGGAATGCAATGTGGGACCTTGGCATGTGTCCTGGGCCAGAAGAAGGTTAATACTAGGATAACTGGCAAAATGGGAATAAAGTGTGTGGTTTGCCATGTGTTGTGTGAATGCAGCTGGCTGAACTTGTTCTGAATGCAAGCCTCTGAACACTTCGCTGCCACAGCTGCGTTTCCATTAGGGCTTCTGAATCAACAACGACAGAAACCCAGGGACCAAGCAAGCCACGCAGCTCTCTGTGCCTCAGCCCCCACAGGGACCACACCCCGCTCATTGGTGCTCTATGGGCACATCAGGGACTCACCCAGGGACTCGTTTCCCATCCTCTGTTGCAAGGGCTCTATAAATTTACAAAAGCTCCTCCCTGACTAGCCAGCCAGGGCAAGGTGGCATGTGACTATAATCCCGGCATTCTGGGAGGCTAAAGCAGGAAGATCACAAGTTCCACCCAGCCCAGGCAACTTAGTGACTTGGTGAATTCCCGACTCACAATAAGAAATAAAAAGGCTGTAGCTTACTTAGCTCAGTGCAAAGGCCCTAGGATCATTTTTTTTTTTTTTTAGACAGGGCCTCGCTTTGTAATTTAGGCTGGTCTTGAACTTACTATGTAGTCCAGGCTAGCCTCAAACTCAGCAATCCTCCTGCCTCTGTCTCCTGAATGCTCAGATTACAGGTGTGAGCCACCATGACCAGCAATGTAGTATGTGGTACTAGGTTAGCATAAGCTTGCTAGGTAGATGCTGGAATCACTGAGCTAGATCTCTGTCCCCGGGCTCAATTTTGTACTATAAAAATAAAAATAAACAAAGCCATCACTTCTGACGAGGTGGTGTGTATTAAAAATCATACAATCACTTCCTCATTTCATCCTCAAACCAGTATCAAGAGGCTGATGATACTTCTAACCCCACTGTACTCGGGACATGGAGGCTGAGAGGGAAAGTAAACCTATCCCAATCCCTCATCCCGTGTGCACCAGAGTATGCGTTGAACTTAGATGCTTGGCACCCCGCAGCTAAGAGACCTGGTGCTGATCGCTGATCCAACCGCACCTTCTTTGCAGTCCAGGGCATTCAGATGCTGCCAGCCCTGCCTCCTCTGCCTCAGGCACCAGATTTGGGGACAGCTGGAGTGAGGAGCAGAGCTTAGCGGCTTAGCCAGGACAAAGCATCCCAGAAGAAGGATCCTCTCGTTCCAAAAGAAAGGGAAAGAAGCAGTAAACAAAGGATTAAAAAGATGCCATCAAAGCCTTTAGAAACTCAGGCAGATGGCAGGATGTTGCCAATTCACCCCAAGCCACTTACTCTGCCCCAGGGCAGGACTGTAAGAGTGGATTCCTACAGATGAGAGTCTTCCTCTCCAGCTTCATCTGTTCTGAGAAGCACGAGGAAGGCGACAATAACGTGTAACATACGTGACGTGGGGCCTGGTGTGGCTGGGCTGCTGGCTTGCAGGGGTTGCCACCAATGCTGCTCAGCACAGGGCCAGTCCCAGACCAGCACAGAGAAGCCCTCGTGGGCTCTGAGGTCTGGGATGGGGAAGCAGCCTGGGACTGTGGCACTGGAGGAGGCACGAGACGCCCATACTCCTTACCAGGCCAAGAGCCGGGGGAGGGGGCACACGATGGAGAGACCTGGCTCCCCAGTTAAAGCCGGCGATGAAGGGGACCTGGTGAGACCTTTCTGCATCAGTCAGCGAGGCTGCTACAACACAACACAGACTGGAGCTTAACCAGGGAAGTTTACTCCTCGTGGTTCTGCCCAGGCTCCTCTGGACTTGCAGACTGCCGCCACTGTGCTGCGTCCACCACCTTGGCTCTGCTGTCTTTTCCTTTTCTCAGGGGGACACCAGGCCTGTCAAATTAAGGCCCACCCATGGCTCCCCTGAATGCAGAAACTAGGGGTCAGGGCCGAACACGTGGACTGGGAGAGGGTGGCACATTTTTTATTTTTCCCAGAGAAGCCAGAAATCCATTTACAATGTGTGATGTCCTACTCTGTAATCCCCGGAAACCACACTAACAGAGTAAAGACCGTGCCCAGGCCCTGGGCTGGGCCTGGGGACCATTCTGCCCGGTGAGGACAGCCCCCCTCCCCAGCTCTGCTCTGCCACCTCTCTCCTGCGCCACTGTGTCTGGCTTCCAGACTGTCAGGGATGTCACTCACCCCTCTAGGTCAGGCTGTGGGATGCCCAGCCCAGGAATGTGGCAAGGTTTAGGTGAGCACAACAGCTGTTGGACTTTAAGGACTGTTTATATTGACAACTGGCAATGAGAGAATTTCCATTTTGTCACTGTATTTTATCCTAAATAAAGGCTGAGTGCTAAATATGGAAGTGTTGGGTACTGCATGAGTGTGTCTCACACTCTGGATAAGGACCAACTTTATCCTTGGCATCATCTCTTTTCCACCAGAAGCACTACGTGGCATCAGCATTAGTGATGTAATGCTTATGTATGCACCAAAATCTCACGTCAATCCAGTGCTACTGACACACTGGCACATTTACAGGGGAGCAGAGATTTTTATCCTTTGGCAAAACAGCGCCAGCTTCCGAGTACCCCTGTAAACTTAACACATTTAACTTTTCAGGCACATTTAACAGTCAGCTAAGAGCTCACATTAAACTAACACTGTGGCAGAATGACACCTCCTTGCTTCCGTTTAAAGAGAAAGCAAACCCACAGCTGCAGATGCCAATCCTGAGCCAGCAGCTGATGCCTGTGACTCCACATCCTCGTCAGTGGATGGACTCCCTGCCGGAGGGGAGGCCAAAGAAGTCAGTCTGGCTTACCTGGTACTGGCACTGCCAGTCTCTGCTAAGACCACGTCAGGAATTATGCGTGGGCAGGAGCTGCTCCAGCCAGAGTTGGCAACCTCTCTGCACTGCTCAACTTCCCAATGACAAGTCCCCTCTGATCACCACAGCCTGCCATGTCATCTGCCTTCTGCTGGCACACAAGGCACACTACAAAGGTAAACCTGCCTCAGTGGTCTTCCCTTGGCACACAGTGGCACTATTACCCCTTGATGAGCTCACCCATAGGCACACACAGATCTGAACAGAGAGAACCTATCATGAGGCTCATCAAGGGAACGCACCACTCAAGAGTGTCAAGTTTTCAAGATGAAACTACAAACTGAAAAAAAACCAAAACAAAACAGACCCCAAACACAGTGCTCACATGGGACGCTCAGCCCCAGTGTGAACAGACCCTGACCAGCCCCTGGGCTCCAAACAATAGGGCTGAGCTTGTGCAGTCAGAAGACACCACCACAGAAGGCACAAATCAGTCACAGAGAAACACGAATGCCCAGCAAGTAGCTCCTGGGAGGTGTCCACAGCAAGTACCACTGCATCACTCCTGTCCTCCACCACCCTGGACAGGGATGGCCAGGTCTGCCGGGTGCCCTGGCTGTGGAGCAGGCACAGCAGTGACAGAGTTGACATGCGGTGAAAAGTCTGCAAGCAGAGGCCCAGGGCTTAGGTGACCACAGCACGATCCTTCACGGGGAAAGCCCTGTTATGCCCAGGCAACCGGAGGTCCCTGTCCAGGGAGGCAAGAACTCCACGTCAGTGAGTGGTGGGAGGTGACAAGTCTCCACATTGGTCCCAGCACTACAGTGTCACCCTGGACTCTTCCCTTACCCAACCACAATGACACGATCATGGCTCAAATCCACTGGCCAGTCACAAGGCGCAGGGTTCTCTGCTTCCTGTGAGCGACATCATCACACAGAGGGCAGAACCAGAGCCTAGGGAGGTTAGAAAGCTGCCCGGTCTTATACATGCAGCAGCCACGAGACTCTCACCTATGCAGGCTTGACAGTGTTTGCAATCTTTTCTTTCTTTTTTCTGGAAATAATATCAAACTTACAGCAAAGTTGCATGTGTAGTACGAAGAACTCTCCTACCCTCTTATCAATGCATTGATCATTTTTGTGACACATCTGTTGAATCATTCTCTTTATGTATACAAACTCTTTTTTCTAAACCATTTAAAATAAGTTGGGGATATCCTACCCCTTCAGAACTTAACACTTCACGCTTCAGTATGCATTTTTGAAAAACAAGATTTTTTAATTCACATTAACATGATATGACCTAGTCTATAGTGTCTATCCTGTGGTCCACAACCTAATCCAAGGCGAGATGTGGCCTTTGGTTATCCCCTCTGGTCTCCAACCTGGGACAGCTCTATGTCTTTCTTTTGACTTTTTGTGATCCTGACAATCTATAAGCCAGAGACAGCTGTTTCCTAGGATATTCCTCGAACTGGGTTTGTCTGGTGTTTCCTTTTGATCGGTTTAGCCAGCACTCAGTCTACTCACCTGACCTCTGAGATAAGCGTGCTCCCTGGGCCTCTTCTGGGATATTCACCATGGGAAACGGCACAAGGCAATGGCCATAACCCCATCCTGTGCAGGATGCTCACGTCCCTGAGACAAGAAGCCCCGCCCCAGTCACTGAAGCTATGTACTCACTCTGTGGCACTGGCAGCAAGGGTGAGGTTGTTCCAGGGCTCAGTGCAACCCTTTCCAACTGTGTGGACCCATGTAGGCATGACAAGACCTGCACTACGTGGGCCCCTGGCACAGACATGGACCATGGGTAAACATGACTCTGTTCTGGGCCATTCCATGCACAGCCAGCAGAAGGACCTCTGAAAGTCAGAGAACTGCCTGGAAGTGACTCCACTCAGAACCAACCTCAAGTGCAGGGCACCAGAGGAGCGGGGCCAGTCACCACTCCATAGCAGGACTGGCAAATTCTGTGCCACCAGGACATCAGTTATACAGAACCTGGGCCCCACCTACCCGGGCCCCACCCACCCCACACCTGCTGCATCAGACTCTCTCTAAGGAGCAAGGAGGGCCCAGGACCCTGCCACGGGAGTGATTCTTATGTGCACTTGAGATTCTTATGTGTGCTCAACTTTAAGAGGAACTGTTCCAAAATCTTTTAACCTGTTCCAACACTATGTAATTCTACAGTACTAGGCAAGGCATTTCTGTCTAGCCCAACTAAAGGGCTGATTTAATTGAGGATAACTCTTCCCTTCAAGGCTAGAACAGTTCTGATCCCAGCCTTTGCTAAGTTCTAGGGAAATGGAGAAGCAGCCACATTCTAAGCCTGCTAGAAAAGATGTCCCAACCCACTCCTGCTTATACAAATGGCTCTGCTTGTGGCATGTGAGTGACAAGAAGTGAGTCCAGGTCTTTGGGCTACAGTCCCCTGGAACAAGGGAGGGGCCTTGTCTAAAGCAGCCAACAGTGAGGGACAAAGATGCCCAGACCTGCTGGCCAGCAGAGAGAAGGCAGGTCCTGTGAATGGGCTCCCAAACACAGCATGCTGGGCAGCTCCTCCAGTTCCTCACTGCAGGAAGGATAAATCTGATCCCCTCTTAGGAGCACTCCTACCACCAGCCCTCACTGCCAAAGGACCTGGGGTGCACTGCATCACTCGACGTGTCTAAAACTATCCTACACAAGGAACTCTACTTCGAAGAATGGTAATAGAGCAGACTAGGGTCCTCCACCCTGTCCTGAGGCCTGCCTGGGCTGGGTGCTCACTATGCTGCACAGGCAGCTTTCTGCTCTGTTCCTGCCCTGTATTGTATAAGCCTCAGAAGAAAGCTCCAGCGCAGGTACTGATGTTTTCCACTTCCTTCCTTTCTCCCTCCTTGTAGCTCTACCATGGAGCTACGTCCCAGCATTATTTCTTTTATCATGAAAAAGCCTGGGCTGAGGAGGGGTAAGACCTTAAGTTCTCACAGCTCAAGCGGTAGCACCTGGAATGGGCTGCCTCTGCCTCCAAGGCTCCTGTTTTGAGTACTGTGCTCATCTGTCCTCAGACTTGTAAACACAGCCATAGCAGGGGATGCTTTATTACTTGAGGCAAACAGGTGTTGATGGCTCTGGGAACACAGACACACACGTCTTAGCTGGTAACTTAGCAACCAGGGCTTCTTGCTGTAATTACTCCTGCCCAGCCAGCCAAAGAAGACCGCTGAGACTACCAGTTAGAGAGCTGTGGTCATTCTCCAGCCTAGGGAGAGTCTGCGCCGCGCCTTGGGTGATCAGATCCCAGCCGCGCTGGTTCTGTGCTGACAGGGCAAAGCCATCAATACACAGTTACAAAACTGCCACTATCAGAGTGAAAAGAGCTTTAGAATAGTTTTCTCCAACTATACAAGCCTAGAGCAGCTTCTGGCTGCAGGGGCTGCCTTCTCCAACACGCCCTCCCAAACTCTCCAGTGTCACCCAAGAGCAGGCACAGAGGGCAGGCATGTGCAGCCAGGCTGCGACTCCAGAGGCTGCTCGGGCCACATCCAGTTCCACGAACAAAGGCCACAGCAGCAGAACAGGGGACTTAAACAGCAGGGGCTCTGGTTGTGTCACTCAGTGGCTACAACACCAGGCCGACGCTTCACCCCTCCAAAAGCTCACTTCCTGGCCTGAGACACAGGCACTATGCCAGCTTCACAAGGAGGCTTCAGGTTTGTGAATCCAATAGAAAACACAAGCAAAGCACTGCGCCTGACAGTTATCTCCAATAGCATCATTAACCATAACAACACAGAACAACTAGTTACTCGTCTTTACTCTATGTTGGGCACAATGCTAGCACCTTACATGCTTGACCCACTTCAACCCCAAGCAGGCATATTAATCCCATCTGTGTGCAAAGAGGAAGGCAAGGGCTGTTACAGGCATGTTCAATATTGCTCGGCTGTTCGGCAGTGGGGCTGGGATTCGAACCCAAGCTTGACTCAGAGCCCCATCAAAACATTTCTGATTCTGCCTTTCACATTCTACTTCATCCAATTTAAATAACTCGGAGAATCACAAGACAAGCAAGCAGGTCCTCGGGGAGAGTAACCCTCTGGGGACAAGATGAGATGAATGTTGTCCCTTGGGGAGCAGGCAAGTGATTTAATTTTCTGGTTAGGTCAGCATTTCCCAGAAGCTTCACTTATTTCTGCTATTTTCTAATGCAAAGCTCACAGGAAGCACCTGGCACCAGAAGGCTGCTGGGGCACCGAGCACACTGAGCTCAAAAGGCACTGGCGTAGCCACCCTGGACCAGTTTCCAGCATCCCCGAGGATGGGGACCTGTGGCCTTTTCTGGCTCTGCTGGCTCTGGGGACTGACATTCCTCTTTGGAATGAAAGGGATGCTCCGGGCAGTCACCAAACGCGGGGGTCGGGGGTGGACGGAGGGGTCCGCCGGCTCTGCTAGGTCAGACCAGGGCTCAGCCTCAGCCCCAACACGCCCCCGTGTCGCAAGCACGTCTGCTGAAGGCCTGCCCAGCTCGCTCACGCTCATCCTCACAGCACCCCCGTTTTACAGAAAAAGAAACTGAGGCTCAGAGAGGGTCGGTGAGAGACTACAGGACACGCAGTAGGAAGCCGGGAGCCAGGACACAAAGGCCACCCCCGCCTCGGGGACACCCGGAGCCGGTCGCTCTGCGGGGCCTGCCCGCCGACCCTGCCGCACGGCCCGCACCGAGTCCCTACTTTAGCAAGGACCCCCCCCCCCAGCCCCCCAGGTTCCCTCTCCTTCAGTCAGCCACGCCTGCGCGACGCAGACGTCTCCTCCCGGGCGGCTCCCCCCTCACCTTGCGGTCTGCTGCTGCCCTGGCCTCCCCGCCGCCGGCCGGAGCCCGGGAGGCCCAGGCAGCGAAGGCAGCCCCGCCAAGCTGTCCCGTCAGTCAGCCACCTCTAGCTCGCAGGTGCCGGCGACACCAGAGGGGCAGGTGCGCGTGCGCGGAAAGGAGCTCGCGCGTGCGCAGACAGGGATCGGCGCTGGCCTCGGCCAGCACCGTCTTCCCCGGCATCATCACGGGCACGCGGAATGCTGGGAGTTGTAGTCTACGCTCGAGGGCACCCTGCCTGATCCACCTGCGCGATCGGAGGAGTTAGCGTTCGTGTCCTGAGCAACTTTTCTTAGACTAGCACAACTATGGGAGTTCTGGTAATAATTTAAAGGCAAGTTCTGCCGATAAACGAAATGCAATATTTAAAGGCAAAATAGGTAATATATGACGGCCTGCTTTTATTTATTTAAAAAAATTTTGGTACGTACTTGTAGTATATAATGATTACATTTACGGTTGGGGTTTGGTAAATGTATACGACACATGTTAATTCTTTTTACTTCTCCTTCCACTCTCGACTTCCCCCCTCCTTTCATCTCTCGGTTCTCTATCTCCCCATCTCCCCATCTCCCCTATCTCTATCTCTATCTCCCCCTATCTATCTTCCATCTCTCGGTTCTCTCTCTACTTAGGCGGCAGTGAGAGGTTTCTCTGTTGGCTCTGTCGTTCTTTCCGGTGCGACGCTGGTGGAAGATCATCGCGCTGGGCTGGGTTCTGGCTGACACGGGGCCAGGCGCAGGACCCAGAGGGGCTCAGGGAGGACCCTCACGGCCCAGACTGAGACCCTGGCAACGCTTCAGTTATGAGTCTGTTACGGCTTAGATCCGAAATGCACCCCCCCAAGTTCCCTGTGTGTGGAAGGCACCTGGATCGCGGGGTGCTGTGCCCACCCGGGTTCGGCACTGACTGCACTTGGGCAGCGGGGCCTGGTCCGGGGTGTGACCTGGAGGGGTGCATGCTTGTCCGGCTCCTCCCCTCCGCTCCTTGCCTGGCTCGGGCGGAGCAGCTGTCTTGCACCAGATCCTTCTTCCTTGGCACTAGCTGCCTGTGGGCTGGAACCATGAGCCAAATAAGCTTCTTCTCCTTTAAACTGTGGGTGTCAGCGGCAAGGAAACGGCCAAGACAGAGTCCGTCATGTTTTAAAAACGACTCCGGCTCGAGAGCATTAGGCAGGGCTTTGTGCTGATCAGAAGCTTTATGACTGGATGAAATGCGCTTTCCTTCTCACTAATGTGGAAGGCGGGTCAGTAGCTGGCTTTGCAGGTCTTTCCCAGTCCTTCTGGAGATCAGAGCCCTTGTGGCGGCGGCTGGACGCGTGCCCTGCGCGGCCTTTCCCATTCTCTCCGACGCTTGCCTTCCGCCTCTCTGAGGAACCCCAAGGTCCTTTTCCGGAGTTTCCACCCCCGCTGGCGGCAAGCTCCCGGATCTGCAGGATGAACAGGGTGGAGTGAGGCTGGGGGGTTACATGGGTCCGCAGGCCATGTCGCTGTCCTCCCTTTCTGAGGACGGGTCCAGCTCCCTTTCCCCCAGGAAGGGCCTCACTCGGTGACCTGCTGTCGTGGACAGACTACATGGGGCGATGCTGTGTGACTTTTGACGCCAGGTGACAGGTGACAGCGCCCTCCCCGCCCCTGCAGCCTGTGGGACATCCTGTGTTGCAGAGAAGCCCTGACCACGTGGAAAAGATGCGACGAAGGGTCTGTTTGCTGGATCTGTGCTGACGAGTTACAACGGACAGGTGGCTTACATGACGGAAACTTGTTTTGTGTGTTCTAGAGGCTGGAGGTTCAAGTTCCAAGAGTCAGCAGCGTTGGTGTCTTCCGTGGCCTTGCTCCGTGGTTCAGGGGTGGCTGCCTCCTCACCACGTCCCCACGAGGCCTCTTCTGTGCTTGTGCACATGCTCTCATCCCCTGCTTTCCTTCCAAAGGTCTAGTCACATTGGATTAGGGCTTCACTGGAACACAAACCTGGCCTCTTTTTATTTATTTATTTATTTTGAGACAGGGTCTCACTTTGTAAGTTAGGCTGGCTCTGAGCTCAGCCTCGAATTCAAAGCAATTGTCCTGCCTCTGCCTTCCGAGTGTTGGGATTACAGGTATGAGCCACCATGCCGAGGACTGTGGTATGTGGTACTAATTGCTGGTGGGTGTGAGTCTCCACACCCAGTATTGCTGTATGTGGTTACCAGGGATTGAACCCGGGCCCTTGCACTTGCAAGACAGGCACAAGAACCACTGAGCTAAATCTCCGGCCCAAGCCTGACCTCTTTTTAACTCAGTTCCCCAGTAAAGACTCAACTCAGTGTACAGTCACACTTGGAGGTGGTAGAGGTTACTTGTGAGTTTGGGGGACACACTTCACTCCACAGCAAGCTGAGTTCTAACCATCAAGAGCCGCCCGCACCGTGAGCCTCAGTGGAGTCAGAGCCTCCAGGCCCCATCGTTCTCCCCAGCTGCCACAGGCAGAGGTGAGCACTTCCTATGTGCCTGCCTAAATGTACCTGTCAGGTTCTTTTTTTTTGAGACAGTGTCTTGCTTTGTAGTTCAGCTGGTCCTGAGCTCAGCCTCAACTCACATCACAGCAATCCTCCTGCCTCTGCCTCCCGAGTGCTGGGATTACAGGCGTAAGCCACCACGCCCGGCACTGTGGTGTGTGGTACTGGTTGCTGCTGGGTGTGGGTCTCCACACCCAGTATTGTTATGTGGTTATCGGGGAATCGAACCCGGGCCCTTGCGCTTGCAAGACAGGCGCCGGAACCACTGAGCTAACTCCCCGGCCCCTACCATGTGGTTTTCTTTTGCCCTATCAATGTCTCATCTCTAAAACTTATAGGGGGCCTTGCATACAAAGTCAAGTTACCAAGTGAGCACAGGGAGACATCGAGAGAGGGCGCACACTCACTCCAGCACGAGTGTATATCGCGTGCACTGTGTTCCGCTCTCCAGCCTCCTTCCCCTCTGGACTTTACTGCATGGTGGGGTGGGACAGATAACTTTAGCTGGGGTTCTGGCAGAGCCACACTGCTCATCAGCTTTCATGCTTTCTTTTAGTTACTCCCTTAGGAAGGTTTAACACTTTCGGGTCAGGGTTTGTCAGGAAGCTCACTGAGGGCTTTACCCATCATTTCCTGCTCTACCTGCCCCTCTTCCCCACAGATCTACAGTGGGAAGACTGCTGTCCAACCCTTGCTTTTGGCAGGTTCTCGTGGAATACCAGTCAATGTTTTGAGGGACTGCAAAGTATGTTTCCAGCCTGCATGACCTCAGAGAAGGCCTTTGGGCTGCTATATCTGCCGGAGTGAAGGTCAGGCACTTGCTGGCTTTGCTGCCCTTATGTTTTAGAAGCCTCCTCTGGTTTGGCCCACAGCCAGACCAGCGGGGCAATAAGCTGGTGCACATTCCAGGTGCTCTGTGGGAAGAGCAGCCTCTTTTTGTCTCAAGCCGGCCTCCCTCCCAGCCTCTCCCCAACCCCATCAGTGTGCAGAAAGAGGCTGTCCCTCCACCTGGCTTTTGGCATGTGAGTGAGGCTTTTTCATTTGCTCGGCCCAGTGTTTTGTTCTGTCAAGTACTTGATCTGGACGGCGGAAGGGACATTTTGTAAAAGCAAATATAGAAATGAGTTTGATCTGTCAGTGTGACCCAAAGAACAAATGATCTCACTAGCGCATTCAAATTTTCCAGTTCAGAGCAGGGAAATTATTCCTTCTGGGGGAAGGAGGAGAATTCTTAAACCAAAGGCCTCTTGCTGAGCAGAGAAGTGCGTCTTCTCCTTCCCTGGGGCAGGAACCCAGCATGGCTGCCCCTTTCTCCTGCAAAGCTCTGCATGTGCACAGGGAGCCCTTTCCCTTCCAGACTTTCAAAGCCCAGCAGTCGCACCTGACCTTGTCACAATTTTTATCTCAAACGACCCCGGAAGCCAGTGTGCATGGAAGATGCCTAGATTTTGAGGTTGAAACCCAGAAAGGTTTATCTACCTTCACTGTCTGCTTCCTGCCCACCATACCCTGAGCTCAGAGTCAAAGCACAAGAAATTGTGCTCATTAAAGGAGAAAGAGCCTCTCTCACCTAATAAAATCTACCAGCCTGAGAAAAGCAAATAGTTCCTCTGCTTTCCTGGGATGCTTGGACTCAGGCTCCTGTTCTTTTTGCAGGTGGCTGGATCTCTGCTGGCAAAATGACGCTGTGACCGAGCCCCTTTTGGAAAGGCTTAGCATGCTACTCAGGAAGTGCAGGTTTGAAAAAACAGGTGTTTCCAAAAAGGTCTGGCAATCTTCATATTGAAGCTGGGATAAGAGGTTCATTCTAGGCAAAAGTAAATGCAACCATAAACTGAGAAAGCACTGTTTAAAATATCCTTTGTCTGCCATCCTGAGCCCCGCAGTTGGCTGATTGCTGTGCCATCGCGAGACGGGGTCTCTGTATGGTACATTCACGTGCAGAGTGAGCTCACTCTACACACTGTTTAGTGGCCTTCCCTTTGCACTTAGCCACAGGCCGTGAGTGCGTCTTGTCAAAAGAGCCTGTGGGAACTGACAGAGATTCTCGGGGATTCCAAGTAGACAGGGCAGTTGATTCCTTGGCCCAAACCAGTTTCCTTTAAATGCTATGGAGATGCACACAGGCATTTTTGAGCATCATTTTCTATCTTTAATAAGCACATGATTTCATCTGTTGCTGTGGGTGCTTGTTCCCACTTGATTCAACACTGATGTACTTTATTTCATGGAGGTGAGGGGGACTGAACCACGAAAGTGAGACAGTTATTCACTCCTTCTGCGGCAGGAAACTGCGTGAGATTCCCGGACAGACTCTGACATGCAGGAAGGAGCGAATCGGCATTCATGCCGGGAGCTGAGCGAGTGGCTTGTCAGTCTTGAGAGCCCCAAATAGAAGTTTGTTCTTCTTTATATTCCTTTTTTTGCATTTATGAGGCTTAATTTCATTGGTGTTTCCTTGGGAATGGAGCAAGCAAGATTTACATGAAGCAGAGCAATGGGTAGGTGAGCAAAGCCTTCTGGCAGCACTTTCTGAGTCCATTGTGCTCCTTTGGTGACAGAGTACAGGTGTTGTCATGGCTACTCAGGTGCACTCTGCAAAGAGCAGCTACCCAGTTAACTCGTAGTTGGCCAGTTCTTTATAGAGCAGTGGTGTCCTCTCTCACCTTAGCTCATAGAGAAATTGCTTATTTTTATGGTGATTAAAAGGAACTAAACAATGATTTAGTGCAGGAGTCAGAAAACTGAGGTTCTAGATTAGGTGGTAAAACTAGGGGCTGGGAATATAGCTGAGTGGTTCCGGCGCCTGTCTTACAAGTGCAAGGACCCGGGTTCGATCCCCGGTAACCACATACCATACTGGGCGTGGAGACTCACGCCCAGCAGCAATCACTACCACATACAACAGTGCCGGGCGTGGTGGCCCACGCCTGTAATCCCAGCACTCGGGAGGCAGAGGCAGGAGGATTGCTGTGATGTGAATTGGAGGCTGAGCTGAGGGCCAGCCTGAACCACAAAGTGAGACCCTGCCCCAGAAAAAAAAAAAAAAAAAACTATACTTGAGTCATAAAGCTGGCAAGTGATATGTCTTATTTGTTTTATTTTTCAGTGTGGGGAGTTGAACCCAAGGCTTTTGCTCTCAGCTACATCCCCAGCCCTATTTCTAGTCTTATTTTGGGACAGGGTCTCACTAAGTCCTAGGCTGGCTCAGCCTCCTCGAGTGCCAGGGTCACAGGTGTGTCTGCAGCCAGCTAGTGACACATCTAAGACCCAGAAAACTTCTCTCTGTGGGACCCTTGACAAACCAGGGGATGCTCCAGCCCTGTGGGCTGAGGGTAACGGATAGGACCCAGAAGGGTCACAGGAGGTGAGGAGGGTGAAGAGGGCTGGTCAAGTCAAGCCTAGAAGGGTGAGGGGGGAGCTAGACATGACCAGATCTGGGAACAGATGGGGATGAGCAGCTTGCAACTGTGGAGACAGCCAAGGAGCACGGCCAGGCCAGAGGCTTTGAGTAGAGAAGGAGGTGCGGAGCTGCCTGCCTGCGCCAGAGGCCTGCTGCGTCAGATAGCGCTGGTAAGCAGCAGTCACTTTCCACGGAGCCTGGCGTGATTCTGACACATATTTAATGCAGGAAACTCTGATCCAGCCCACTGTTCTCCACCCCCAGGGTTGCACATTTTCAAATACCTGTGTCTGGGCCCACCCTAAATTTAGCTGCTCTGTCCTGGGATCACGGTGATTCTAATGTCTGCCCAAGGCTAAGGCTACACTGTCTGCAGGCATCACCAGGGACAGCAGGATGAGAGGGAGAGGAAAAGCTCTCACCACAGGCCTCATTCCTCAACAGCATCTCACTGCGTGCTGCATGTCTCCCAGCAGGGGGGGTGCTGTATGTCTCCCCCCCCCCACCCCAGCAGGGGGCGTGCTGTACGTACCCACCCCCAGCAGGGGGCGTGCTGTATGTCCGCCCCTCAGCAGGGGGCGTGCTGTATGTCTTCCCCCACCCCAGCAGAGGGCGTGCTGTATGTCCCCCCAGCAGGGGCCCTTTTCAGATATGGCTCCTAGGAAAGGAAAGAGCCCTGTGTACGGGCCTTGTCTTGGAGACTTACATCCTATTTCTGTTGGGCAGTGCTGCTGCAGACACAGAAAGAGATCATTTCTCCTTCCATCTAAGGATCATTCCTGGGAGCAGCCTCTACTTCCAGAGAGGGGCAAGTCCTCAGTGTGGGCAGATGCGGCCTGGGAAGTGGTTGTGTCCACTGCCCTGGCTTCTGAGGGAGGACATTTATTAGAAGGGGCCTTGGCTCCCTTGGGCTGGGAGTGTGGTTGGTTCTAATAGCTTGTTAGTTGGGGCAGGAAGATCAATACATGCATCTTTAATAAGATACGCAATTCAGGGAGCTCTGAGCCTGGCCTGCCGCAGCTCACTTTCAGCCCACCTGTAACCATGACAACTCCATCACCTCAAGTTGCTATGGAACATGAGTTAACCTGGATCAAATTTTTTTAAAACAAGAATGAATGGAAAAGCACTCCAGCCAGTCTTCTCTGGGGCCTGCGAGAGACTACTCTTAACTCTCCTATTCATTTAACTACCTTTGTTCATGATTTCCTTGGGGGCTAGAGGAAGGGGTAGTGGGCAAGCTTGTGCCTACATAGTTGTGTGATGAGGCCCAGGGACTCCTGCGACCGTGGGGTGGTCTGGGGAGGGAAATCTTCGCCCTGTTCCCTCAAGTTCATCTCATTTCACTAGCTTAGTTCTGGAGGGGACCTACCAGACTGGACGCTGTGCTGGTGGGAAAGAGGAGGGACTGGAGAGAGACCTGCTGTGGCTTTAGGTCTTGGGCCTATCCACCAAATTCGGGAGGGCAGAACGGGCGGGGAGAATGTCAGAGGCAGACGTGGCTGCAGTGAAGGACGGAGGCTTCAGGAAGCAGGGGAGGTCTGAGCAACGAGGAGGGAAGAGGGTGTAGGATGAGACAGACTTCTCGTGTTGCCTAGAAGTGGGTGGAGACCTGAGGGGGCTTCCAGCCACGTCAGAAAACCTACCAGAAGCCTCAGGCAAACACTTAGGATTCACACTTTCTCCTAGGATAGGAATTCAGCCCATTGCAAAAGTTTACAATGCTTCTGTGTTCAGCATCAAACTACTTCAAAATGTAATTAAAAAAATATAACTGAGCAGGAAAAACAAAATACCTTAGAAGTAAAGCTAAAAGATGAGTAATATTTTTCTGAACATTCAAAGCATTATTGCAAAATACAGAGGAAAGGGCCTGACTATATGAAAAAACATACCATATTCATGAATAGCAAAATATAATATCATATAAAATATGATATATATAAAATATAATATTTTCCCCCAAGTAAAGATACAAATACAGTGTAAACCGAAACTCTCAATAGGATTTCTTTTAAATTTGAGATAATCTGCTTTGAAAATTAACACAGAAAGGGCTGAGGATTTAGCTCAGTGGTTCTGGCACCTGCCTTACAAGTGCAAGGTCCCAAGTTCAGTCCCTGGTAACCACATACAACAATGCTGGGTGTGGAGTCTCACGCCCACCAGCAATCAGAAACACACACCACAGTGCCAGGTGTGGTGGCTCACGCCTGTCATCCCAGCACTCAAGAGGCAGAGGCAGGAGGATTGCTCTGAGTTCAAGGCTGTCCTGGGCTCATAGTGAGTTCAGGGCCAGCCTCAACTACAAAGTGAGACCCTGTCTCAAAAAACTAAAAAAACAAACAAAAAAAAGGGGAGGGGGAGAATGGGAATAGTTTAAATGTCCACCAGTGGGAGAATGAATAAACGACCTGTACCGTGTTCATACAGAACAACAGCTAAAGTCAATGAATTAGAGCCATATACACCTAACACATAGGCTCATCTTAAAAACATAATGTTGAATAATAAAACATTGAAAAATCCTATGTGATTTTTGATATAGTTCCACAAATATATGGTTTTTAGAACAGATATATGATTCTTGAACACTAAAGTGCACTGTAGATAAATATGTGACTTAAAGGCAGAAGAACGTACATGAAGGAGGACAAACTGACCTCAGGACACAGGTTCCTGCAGAGGGTGGAGAGGGTCCTCGAGGACGGCAGAGGCGCTGTGAGCCTGCAGGGTTTTGCTCTTAAGAAAAGTAAAATTAAATGATGAAAGATGGACTTGCTGGTCCTGTCGGTCAAATGAGAAATTTGCTATCTGGACCAACTAGAAGAAAGGGCAGAGCTGAAGGAAAGACTGGGGGCCAGAGGGCCGGGCGAGGCGCAGTGGAGCGCGAGGCTCATGCCAGCACAGGCCAGAGCTCCGCGGCGCGCAAGGCACGGCCAGCTGCCCCGTGTGCCCAGGGGCAGAGAGAGAAACCCGGTGAGGGACTGCTCTTCAGGGTGCTCCGAGGAGCAGCCCGAGAAGCAGAGTGGGGCTGGGGGGCACCGGGGTCCCAGGCGAGAAGGCAAACGTGTCTGGGGGGAGAGGAGGTGCCAGCTTGGCAGTCAGCCCCGGGGCCCAGTGCCGGCTCCCCAGTCACAGCGTGTGACAGCAGCTGGGGAGGGAAAGGGACAGTGAGAGTGTGCAGAAAGCAGACCATGAGCTGAGTGTAAAAGACCTGAACAGGGAGGTTGGCATAATCAGGCCAGAACGAGGTCTAAGGCAACAAGGGCACAGGGAGGGCAGATGGAACTCGGGCGAGCTGTAAGGAAACCAGAAAGGAGAAAACAGAGACAGGCAAGGAGTCAGCGTGGAGCAAAGTAGGAGCACTGCCTGCATCCGACAGCCTGGCCTTCGTGCCCGGGGCACCCGGGGCCCCAGTAGCAGCCCCGGCCCTCACCCCGGAGGCAGGGATTCGCCCCGGTTAGAACAGGCGAAGGCTCGGGCGTGAGTCTGCCTTCCCTGACCCCGGAGCTGCTGCCCCTGCTCACACAATGCAGTATCGCTCATTTGTTCCAACAGTGGAATTCACTTTACAGAAAGAAAAGAGTAGCGATGGGCTGGTGGCCAAGGCTTTGCTGCAGTAAAATGCTGAGGACACCAGGAGACTGTGTCTGAGTGACTCAGACGCCATCAGACCCCTCTGGAAGACTGCGAAGATTGAGGGCGCTGCCCTGTGGGCCGCGGTGTGCGCTCTCAACAGCAGCTAAGTCTGCTCTGCACTCACAGGGCCGGGGTGCCAGGCAGGAGCCCGGGTGCTGAGCACCTAGTGACCCACGAGGAGTTTTGCCTCCTCTCTGCAAGCCTCAGGGTCTGCTGGGTCAGCTCTGGTCCCCAAACCTTCAGTGCCTCCCAGCTGAGTTCGCTGGCTCGGCAGTGGAGCCGCCTCTCAGCTCTTGTGCTGTCAACGCAAAACAGAGACAAGACAGTGTGGACCCGTCTCTCCTTTCCATTCAGTACAGCCTCAGCCTCTGGAAATAACCCAGGAAGTCCACAGAGGAGAAATCTGAACGGTACAAAGAGGGAGCCTGCTGGTTAAGGACCCCATGACCAAAGGAGCAGCTCAGAATCAGGAAGATTTAGGTCCTTCTGCCAGCCGAAGATGAGTCCCGGGCCCGGCATGCCCTGACTCTTGGACAGCAGGCAGCAACACTGTAGCCTGAGGGGTCTGTGGGAGGCTGGGAGCCCCAGTGACCTTGAGCTTGTGGGGACAGTGTTCTCCTCCCTACGTGGCAGCCAGGGACACACTTTGTAGCCCCAGGAGCTGTACCCCACCTCAAACACATTCTGTGTCCTTTTGGGGTAGAGACTGCTTTTCTCCAACTAGAGCCATCAAGCAGCTGGCCTGGGACAACCTTGCCATAGTCAGCATCAGTAGAGACCTGGGGTCTCCACGGTGCCAGCCATACAGAGCAGGCGAGCGAGCGGAACAGCAAAGACTTGGAAGATCAACTCTGGTGGGAACCACGGCCAACAGAAGTTGGTGGGGCCAGGTGTGCAGCCTGAACAGCCGTCCGCTCCAACAAAAGAACTAACTAGGACTCCGGTGTCCTCATGCGACAGACAAAATGTCCAGACAATAAAAAATCGCTCACGCCCACAGCGAGGAACATCACAACCCGAGAGAGAAGACAACCACTCAGCCCCACATTGCGTCAGACGGTGGACTTATCTGCCAAGGACTGAGAGCAGCCGGGCTTTAACAGTGATTCAAATGCTCTTAAAACAAGAGTATATGTAGGAAATCTCAGCAAAGAAAGAGCGTAACCCGATGGAGACTACAAAACTGAAGAATACGAAGCATGAGAAACAGTGGGGAGGCTAGAGGACACCGCTGATGAACTTGAGGACAAATCAATAGACTTTGCCATTCTGAGCCACAGAGGAAAAAACAGGCTAAAAATACTGTAAGAGCGATGTCCCTGGCCAGCAAATGTCAGCAAACCGTGCCACGTGATGCCGTGCGATAGAGAACGGGGCTGACTCAGACTGCAGCCGCCAGCTGAACCCCGAGGCCCTTAGGCAGAGTGAAAAAAGCCAGTGTTGAGAGGGTGCAGACTTCTGATTCCCACGCATGGTAAACACAGGAAGGGAGATCGCTCTGGAGTCGCCAGGGACTCTGGGTGCGGCTGGGCGGGGAGGTGGTGGAAGGAGGAAAGAAGCAGGCTGGGTTCTGGGGGATCCGGGGGTCCTTGCGATGCCGGAACTGTTCGTCACCTCCTGGAAAAGCTTTAGCAGTGCACATTAACTGTACCGAACAAGAGTTTCACTGTGGCTGTTTCATACATTACAGTTCTATTCTGCATCTTGGCAGGTGGTAGACACACAGATCTACACACCGCATGAGATTTCAAAAGCTAAATATATACAGTATATCTCACATAGACTGTCAGTCAACTGAGAGGGCTGGAGCAGACGGGGGCTGTATCACGGTCAGGTTCCTGGTTGGGATTCGGGGCTCTATTGCCACCTTAAGAGACCAGGTCTCGAGGGGGCCTGGAGGCTCTGTATCTTCCTTAAACTGTAGCGAAATCTACAGTGATCACTTTACAAAGGAAGGATACGGGCCAGCCCATGGTGCTACTGCTGCTTGGTAAGGGGTCCTCCTCCTCCTCCCCTCTTTTCTCTGTCCCCCAGGTCAGGCCCACTGGCCGCCTCTCCCAGGACCCCATCCTTGGCCTTCCGGCTGGATTTGTGGGTGAGGCTGCTGTCTCAGGTGTCCCCAAAGCCCTGTGGGGAAGGCTGGGTCCTCGGCCTGTGCTCCACTGAGTGTGGGAGAAGCTTTAGCAGCTGGACACTTGACCGCTGAGGGAGTGGCCGTGGAGGGTGCTGTCCCTTGGGTTGGAGACCCCCACACAAACGCCTCGTGACCGAGGGGCCCCAGGAGCTTGTGAGGCCAAGCTGGGAGAGCTGAGCACAGATGGGCTCACGCTCGAGAGCCCACACGGCTGACTTATGCTGTTTAGGGGATTGCAGCGCGCTGACTATGCTGAGGTTCCCCCAGTTCCCGAGGATGGAGCTTTGTTTGCCAACAGGGGTCTTTGCAGATGTAATCACTGAGATGAGAGCAGAGCGTCCCTTCATCCATGGGAGGGGTCCTGGTGTACATTTAAGAAGAGAAAGAGAGATGTGGACAGAGCCACAGATACGCAGGGCGCGGCCAAGCGAGCAGGCGGGCTGGGCTGGGGGGATGCATTCCGAGGGACACCGAGGGACACGTTGGCCACTGGAAGCAAACAGTGTGACATGGACTCTCCTCTGGGAGGAGCAGACCCTGCCGATCCTGGACTTCTGACTTCCAGCCTCTAGAATGCTGGGAGAATGAGTGTGTGTTGTTGCAAGGCACCCGGTCCTTGGCGCTTTGTCTCGGCGGCCCTGGGGACGCGGAAGGATGGAGGTGCAGGGATAGCGTCTGCACCGCCCCACTCGCTGGGCTGCGCCTGCACCGCCGGACCGCAGGCCCCATCGGAGAGACCTGCTGAGTGCTGGCACAGAGGGGATCTGGTCCCCAGTGACAGTCGGGCAGATGAGGCTGTCATGGGAGAGCAGGACGCGCCGCTGCGCCGTCCCAGCACAGACAGGACAGCCCCGGAGTCAGGCGAGCAGTGTCTCGGGCAGCTTTCTGCAGCTACAGAGCGGTGCCCTTGCCTGGCAGGGAGCCATGTGGTGGCATCCTTCTCCCCGCTGCTGAGTGTGATGACATGGGGAGGGACAGGGGCTTCCAGGCTGCTGCCGTCCAGTCGGGACCAGCGCCGTGTGGGGAGCGGCCAGGCCCTTCTGTCCTGGGGGACAGAGAAAAGAGGGGGGGAGGAGGAGGGTCAGGTCAGACCCCTGACCAAGCACCTCGTCTGCCCAGTGCCCTTTGTTGCTCTCACTCGCCGACTCTCCTTCCAAAGGAGCCACATGTTGGGGCGGAATCCACCCTAAGGCCCTGGGGGTCCCCCAGGTACCCCCTCTCAGGGGAGCAGAGGGGCAGAGGGGAGACGGGCTGAGCCGAGCCTGAGGCGGCACAGAGGAGGAACCACAGCCCAGGCCCGGGCGCTGCCCTGACAGCTGCCCGGAAGGTCTTCTGAATGGTTTTATGTCCTCCAGTGCGTGCTCACAGTACATAGCGAGGCACCCTCCTGGGGATCGGGGCGCCCCCTGGGGGTTGGGGCACCCTCCTGGAGGTCGGGGCACCCTCCTGGGGGTCGGGGCGCCCCCCTGGGGGTTGGGGCGCCCTCCTGGGGATCGAGTCGCCCTCCTGGGGGTCGGGGCGCCCTCCTGAAGGTCGGGGCACCCTCCTGGGGATCAGGTCGCCCCCCTGGGGGTCGGGGCGCCCTCCTGAAGGTCGGGGCACCCTCCTAGGAATCAGGTCCCCCCCAGGGGGTCGGGGCGCCCCCCTGGGGATCGGGTCGCCCCCCTGGGGGTCGGGGCACCCTCCTGGGGATCAGGTCGCCCCCCTGGGGGTCAGGGCACCCTCCTGGGGATCGAGGTGCATAGGGCGCACTTCACATCTTGTTTTCCCCCCGCCCCTCATCTCTTGTCCCGTTTCCCATCCTCTGCTTTTTGTCTGTATTTGGGATTCTCGTATTAGAGGAATCAAGCACCTGCACTCTCAAGCTGCACGTGGGCTGTGAACTCTGCAGTGGGAACAGGACTTGGACGGGGAGGACCTGGCCATGTCTCCCGAGCCGACCTCATGGCACCGGGGGGCCCGGCCCCAGTGCTGCGGCAAGGACAGAGGGACCGAGACAGACCCTGTGGGTGCCAGGTGCCGCCTGGAGGCGAGGAGATCAAGGTGAGCACGGGGGGCGGTGTACCTGCCCTTCCTGAAAGAGAGAAGTGCGGGGGGGAGAGAAAGAGGAGCACGGGGAGAAGGAGAAAGGGGGGGAAAGAGAAAGAGAAGGAAAGGGAGGGCGGGGAGGAAGAGAATGACACCAGAGAGGATAGTGCAGAGATGGTGCCGAAGGCCAGGGGGTGGAGGTGACACTGACAAATGCAGGTCAGCGCAGCCCCTGAGCCTCTCCGCTCTCCGGGCTGCCTCTCCGGGAAGGCACACACGGGCAGCACCAGCTCCTGGGCCTGGCAGGGCCTTGCCTGGCCCGTGGCGTGGGACGGCGAGGGTCCACGCTGGTGGTCAGCTTGGCTGGATGAAGTGACCCAGAGAAGTTGTCTGGAATGAGGCTCTGCGCTCCTGATGGGTGAACAGAGCAGCCGAGGGGCTGCCTGCCGTGGGCGCTGGACGGTGGAGCTGCTCACGTGCAAGGGAGCGTCGTTCCTTGGCCCTCTGCCCGCTCACCCTTCTTCCTGGCCACGCTGAGGAGAGCGGCTCTCCTCCACCAGGCCTGTCCACCATGATGTTTCTGCACACCTCAGGCCATTGCGCAGGAGCCAGCTGGCTGTTACTTAGACCCTGAGCCGAAGTAAACACTTCCTCCTCTTAGCTGACTTGCTCAGGAATTTTGTCAGAGCAGTAGACAGTTGTCTGACAGACACTGGGTGGTGATTGTGGGCACAGACTGGATCCCCCGGAGAGTGCTTCTAGCAACCAAGGGACAGCGTTGGAGCTGTCAGCCCTCTGGATAAGACATTATCTTGGAGAGGACATCTTGTCTTTTCCCTATGACTTCAGGTAACATAGAACTTCAGATGTTGAACTTGAGGCAGGAAGATTTTTCTCTTCCCAAAGTGGAACTCTGACAAACCCCAAGAGGGCTCAAGCTTTGAGCTCTGGGCTTTGTCACTGGGCAGCCATTTGCTCTGCCCCGTGCGATGCACTCCTGAGGTCCTCACCGACTCTCTGAGCTCAGATCTGAGGAAGAATGTTCTCCAGTGTTCATGGCACGCTTACGGAAGAGTGACCCTAGCACCTTCTGTCTAGGCCGCTCCAAGGTCGCCGTGGCACCTCCTGCTCCCACAGAGCCATCATGTGCCACACTGCCAAGTAAGCCCAGAGCTTCCCTGCTGGTGCCAGAGGCCCTGTCACCTCCCACACAAGGTCCTCCTGTGACAGTGGCCACCGGCGGTATCCCCACTGCCACCGGCTTTGCAGGGGAGAGGAGGTGCTTGCAAAGCATTTATCTTTGTGCCTCATTTACGGTCATCTGTGCATCTTTCCCCCAAGACAATCTTCCTAATTCCTGGGTTATTCCTTCTTCATTTTTGATGATAACTACTTTTCACAGAACATCATCCCACCCCTCATTTACCAGTTCGTTTACTTCCTGGCTGGCCACTCCCCGTGCCAGCAAGGTGGCACACGTGGTGGACGAAGTGTCCTCCACCGGGGGCTTTGGAGATGATTCAGAACTATTCTGTGGCCTTTCGTGGCTGGAAAGTGTTTTATTTCCTGAACCTGCTCTTTAGTCCCAGAGGCTGCAAACTGGAACCTGGTCCCAGGAACACAGATTGGCCGCGTGGTCATGAAGAGTCTTTGTCACAGGAGGGTGTCGCTCGGACACGGCGTCCCCGGGTGCATTGAGAGCCTTCTCCTCCCTCTTCAGCTGTGTTTGCCCAGTCCTTCCACATATGATATTTTAAAAATTCCCTAAAATAAGGAGGAAAAGCAAGGAATCTTCAGTGTTGTGGTACCTATCGTGCTACAGGACAATGGATGTTTCACGAAGTAGCCTCGTGGTGATCACTGCATCAGGAAGCACTGAGTTAAGTGAAGCTAATTGGATTTATTCCGTATAGGGCTGCTCAAGCTTTTAGTGTGCTAACGGACGTGACGATCTTTGGGAGGGTCTGACCTCCGAACCCCTATTCGAGGAGCACCCCCAGCCTGATTGTGTGTGCCCACACTTTGGAAAACTCCCGCGAAGCTCTGGGAAGCCAGGAAATGCTTGAGTCCCAGCAGGCCCAGGTCTAATGCGGATCCATGGTGCTGTGCTGGGCTGAAATGTGAGACTTCATCCGCTCTCAGACCAGGTGTTCTCCTGAGACCTCTCCAGCAGAGTAGGAGCCAGGGATGGATTTCCCAACCAAAATCTCTGAAAAGTAGAGACCCTTGGGGATCTGTTAGTACAAGCTTTTGGGGTCAGAGGAGGCTACAGGTCTGGGGTTGTCTACACTGGCTCTCAGGATTTCTGCAAAGGGCAAACTCCAGTTGCTCATGGTGGCTTTGTTTTGATCCCACAGCCCAGCCCGTCTTCCTTCCCTGCCCTATGCACTCTGCAACAGGCGAAGTCGTACTCAAGCCCGGCTTTGTGGATTGCCAAGACTCCAGACCAAGCTCCACCTCATCTCACGAGTGCACGACAGTTCCACTCCGTATCTGGCAGGGGGCAGCATTGAGTTTTCTATCACAACCAGATGCAGGCCTGGGCTTGCAAATAACTCCTGCTCCAAATAAAGGAAAACAAATGGAAATGTGAATTTTAATCACCATGGAGGGAACGAAAGGCTGTGTCAGCGTTTCCATGGTAAGTGTCGTCTTTCAGGGTTCTGTCGTCTCCGCTGTAAAAATATGCTTCATGCTTGAACTTGGCAACATCAAACCTTCAGCCACTTAGAATCTTTATGTTATTAAAGATTTTGTTTCCTACCAACTGGGAAACATGACTCTGTAGAAATGGCACAGGGTGAGGCTCTCCTCTGCTGGCAGCTCCCTACCACCCCTGCCCAGCAGGAGCTTGGCAAAGGGATGGAGCCAGACCTTTCCCAGGCTGCTTTGTGCTCTGGGGACAGAGGCACAGGGGAAGCGGGCCTGGTCCTTGGGGGTATAGCCGGGGGCCTGCAGAGTTCCAGGAGGCTTTCACCCCCTCCCACACCCCAGGTCGCAGGGCCACTGCAGAGAAGGGCAGTTGGCAAAGCCACATTGTCCACCTGGCCCTTGGTCCAGGATGCTGGGGCTGCAGTTGAGTCACAGGAAGGAAATCCAGGTCAAGTGGACTTCCTCTGATTCTGTCTTGCAAGAGGAGCTCCTGGTGTAGAGGGAATAAAGGGAGCTACATCCCCAGAAAGAAAAGAACAAAGTTCAATTTTTGTTGTTTTGTAGTACAGGGGGTTGAATCTAGAGCCGTCACCCTAGCCACATTCCCACTCTTAAAATTTTGAGACAGAATCTCTCTAAATTATTAAGTTGCCCACACTGGGTTTAAACTTGCGATCTTTCCTCCTGCCTCAGCCTCCAGAGCCCTGAAAATACACATGTGCATCACCATGCCAACCTCTGACTCACACTGAGTCTTTACGTGACATCAGAGTCAACTCTGTGTGGTTTTACATGAAACCATATTTTCAGAAACGTTAGTATACCCTTTATTTTAAATAGGGGCAGTAGGATGACTAAGATAAGAAAAAGTAAGTGCAGAATGTCAGCTCGTGATGAGCAGCTGTGAGCAGGATCCGACTGGTCTGGAGGTTCTCACAACGTCGCGGCACAGACACTGAAGAGCCTGGTCGCATGTTTAAAGTGAAGACTGAGGGAACTGGACGTCCACAGAACACTTGGAGGTGGTCCTCAGGACCTTGAAGCCTCATGTCTATCCAGGGCTGTGCACAGGCTGCAGACACAAGACCCTCCCTCCAACTAACCTGAGCCTCCATGCAGGCAAAAGGAGGCCTGCAGCAGAGGGGGAAACAGCATCGTGTTGAAGCCATCCAGGGAACTCACCGATACACAGGAACAACAAATAAATCCTGGAGAGGGAGCCTCTGATCGTCTTACTTGCCACATTATATTATCTAACACAATTTTCAGAAAATATTATGAGAGGGCCAGGGCTTTAGCTTAGTGGTTCCAGCACCTGCCTTGCAAGCGCAAGGACCCGGGTTCGATCCCCCGTAACCACACACACCAATGTCAGTGTGGAGATTCACACTCACCAGCAATCAGTACCACATACCACAGTACCAGGCGTGCTAGCTCACGCCTATAATCTCAACATTGGGGAGGCAGAAGCAGGGGGACTGCTGTGAGTTCTAGCTCAGGGCCAGCCTGAACTATCAAAGCAAGATCCTGTCTCAAAAAAAGTTACAAGGGTTGGGAAGAAATAGAAAATAATAGGCAATATACAAGGAAAAGAATAATAGAAAGAAATCGTTCATGAAGAGGCTCAGACACTGGACCACTAAATACTTTAAATCAACTATTATAAATATGTTGAAATAATTAAGAGAAATTAGACCTAAAAGATGAAAGGAAAGTATTATAACAATGTTCCATGAAATAGATAATTTACATAAAAGGATAGAAATTACTTTTAAAAATAACAAAGTGGAAATTTTAGAATTGAAAAGTACAATGGGTGAGATGAAAAGTATACCAGAGAGGCCCTAAGAGCAGAAATGAGCAGGTGGAAGAAAGAGTGAATAAACCTGAAAATAAACCCATGGAGATGATCTGTTCCTGATGAAGAGAGAGAAAGGAAGGAAAATAAATAAATGAGCTAGGTGCAGTGGTATAGGCCTAGACTATCAACACTTTGGGAGGCTGAGACAGGAGGATTGCAAGTTGGAGCCCAATTTGAACAATTTAAGAAGACTTTATCTCAAAATAAAAAGTAAAAATGGGCTGCAGTTGTGGCTCAGTGTGAAGACCCTGGCTTTAACCCCAAGTGTCACACTCACATGAAATGGAGCTTCAGAAAGCCCCTAGAATTCTATGAAGTACATCAACATGTGCATAAAAGAGTCACAGAAGGAGAAGAAAATGAAAAAGTGGTGGTAAGAATACTTTGAAAAATAGTGGGTAAAAATTTTTAAATGCAATGAAAAATATGTCATCTATACACCCAGGAAGCCCAATAAACTCCAAGTGAGGTGAATGTAAGTCGGTGTACACGTAGAGACATCAGAGTCACAGTGTTCAAAGTCAAAGAGGCAGAGAACCTTGAAAACAGCAAAAGAAAATGACTCGCCAAATACGAGAGTTCCTTGATAAGATTTTTCATCAGAAGTGGAGGTCAGATAGCAGTGGGATTATCCAAGTCTTAAATGAAAGACTATCACTCAGGAATTCTACAAGCAGCAACACTGCCTTTCAAAAAGGAAAGTGGAGATTAACTCTTTCAGATCACTGGAACTAGAGAGAATTTTTCACTAACATACCTGCCCTACAAGAAATACTAAAAGGAGTCCTTTCGGCCTCGGTGACGTTTAAGAAGGGCATGCACACAGCGCACACAGCACTGACAGAACTAAGGACTTGGGTTACTATATAGTACAGTATCATTCTCTTTTGCTGTCACTTCTGATTACAAAAACAACTGCCAAAAGAATCCCGATATGTGTCATTTGTAAACATGTAATCTCTTTGACGTTAGTGGCACCACGGAGTTAGAGGAGAATGGAGCTGTATTTGAACAAAGTCTGCATACTACTGAAATTGTGGAATGTTCTGAGGTAAGATTTTAAAAGTAATTCACAGATTATCTACAAAGAAAATAAAATTTGAAAATTGAGGAAAATAACCCCACAGTTATAAGTCAAGCATGGTGGTAGCACATGCCTGTTTTCCCAGCATTCCAGGAGGCTGAGGAGGAGGACTGGGAGTTCGAGTCAGCCTCAGCAATGCAGCGACATAGCAGGGCCCTGTGTTAAATTTTTTTTTAAATGTTAAAAAGGATTGAGAATTTAGCTCAGTGTGCAAGCCTGAGCTAAGTATCTCAAACCACAGTATCTCAAACCTCAGTATCTCAAACCACACACACACACAGTCACACACACATATGTATCTCAAACCACACACACACACACTCACACACACATATGTATCTCAAACCACACACACACACACTCACACACACATATGAAAAAAGAATAAAGAACAGAATTAAAACACTACACTACAAAACATCTAACACCAAAGAAGACAATGACAGAAAAAGGAGATTAAGACACAAAAAAAGCAGAATATGATAGGTGAAAATAAAATTTGGAAGAATATATATTGAAAGAGTGATAGTCGTTGAGTACCAAATGATCATTCTTTTTCCAACCTTTACTTCATCTTTGAAGAGACAGTAAAGTCACATGAGATTGAATCTCCCCGGCTCTGAGTCTCTCGAGCGAGAAGCTCCCCAAGCCCCCAGTCCTCCTCCCAGGGCTGCCAGTCTCCTGAACTCTCTCCAACACCCTCCTTTTTTCTTTTGGCCACAAATCTTTTCTGTGTCGTGATTTAACTGCTATCTTCTTTCTTTTCAGTGGTCGATAGCTCTCCATTCTGCAGCCATTCCATCGGAGGGATTCTTTAGGCTCTCTCATTTCCTAATTTGTTTTAGTGTTTGGCAGGTATTTTGCTTGCAATCAGAAAGAGACTTAGCTATTTCCCCCAAAGAAGTGCTCATACTGAGGATTCCAGCTGTGGCCAGAGCCCAGGAGGGCAGCATGGCGTCCAGAGGAGGTTGTCTGAGGGGCTTGAAAGCCCAAGGCGGGCAGGGGCTGGGACCGGGCAGCAGGCCGAGCGCAGGAGCCCTTCCTTCCCCCTTCCCTGCTCACCTCCCCAGGGAGGAGAAGCCAACGTGACCACTGGAGACCGTGGAGCGGGCTCATCTCCCGAGGGCTGCTCTGGGGCTCAGCCTCCCCGCTCCTCCCCGATCTCTGTCCTTGTCCTGTCACCAGGCACTCAGAGAGGTCTCCAGGGACCTCTGAGCTTCTTGGGCTATTTTGCCACACTGCAGAAACCTTAGGAGCGACCGGCCTCCCCTTCTAGCAGCAAGTTGCTTCACCTCTCTGGGCCTGACTCCCATCTGCCCAGCGAGAGGCCAGTGAACAGCCAGCAGTCTGCAGTGTCACCATCCTGGACGGGCCCTGTGTGGCACCCCACTTGCTGGCCAGCGGGTGCAGCGCAGGGCCCCAGGGACCGTGGGGTCCAGAGCTGCTCCGTGTCCGGTCCTCGGCTTCTGCGAGCCCCTCCCGCCGGCCCTGCCTGCCTCCGCTCAGCCCACTCCCCAGGGGCCAGCCTGACTGTGGGTGCACAGGAGGGAGGAAGGGGGAAGGAGGAGGAGATCCTGGGGCATCAGCTCTTGCTGTGCGGAGCGCCGCTGACGTCAAGTCCACACCCTGCACTGTGTTTTTATTTTTATGTCGTGTGTTCACGTGACTGCTCACTAAGTCAGAACAGGAACCGAGCGCCCCACAGCCTCCCGCTGTCCCTGCACACCACTCTCCTCTCCCTGCCTCCCTCTCACCTTGCTTGGCTCCCACCCACCCAGTCAGACTCGGCCCGGTGACCTTGCCGCGCTGGCCCAGGCTGACTGCAGCTCTGGGCCGGCTGCCTTCCGCAGCCCTCACCTTCGCGCTTACGCTTCCTGACAGCCAGGCCTGCGTGCTGGGCCAGTGGCTTGGAAGATCCTGTGAGGGCCCCTTCCAGCCCTTTCTCTGGTCCCAGCATCCAGAAATGCTTGGTTTTTGGCATCCAGGGCCTCGAGGTGCAGGGGCCCGTGGTCCTGCTTCAGCCCTCCTGTCCTGTGAGGGCTGCTGGGGTTTCTGGTGAACGGGGTCTTAAATAGGAGAAGGAACTCGTGAGACAGATGCCTAGAGTGAGGACCAGGCATTTCTGCTCTCTGAGGTTTCTCCTCGATGAGCTCAAGGACGGAACGTGTCTGATCGTGGCTCACCCCGGAGCTGGGGGCTCAGACCCAGCACAGCCAGGAGACCGCCCGAACGGCCCAGGGATGTGCCCGTCTGCCTCACAAGGGCTCCCTGAGAATCGCAGAGCTCAGAGGAGAAGGGGCAGGACTCCCTCGGTGCAGATGGACAGCCAAGCCACAAAGAGACTGACCCTGCAGCAGTCGGTGCCCACGGCCACCAGGGCAAATGCTCGAGTCCATAGCTCTTTGATGCCGACAGACCAGTTATTAGGAACGGCATTCATCAAGCACCTTTTATAGGATGGGCCTCAGCGAAGACGCTTCCTACAGTCCTCCTGGATGTCTTCTTTCATGTTGCTTCTACCATAACCCCAACCTTGTGGGTCAGGAAACCAAAGTTCCCAGACTCAGGTTACAGATCGCTGGAGGAATCAGATTGAAACCCAGCCTGGCCCCGGTCGAGGCCACTGCCTTTTGACCTGTCCCTCTGTTTGGCAAACAGTTTGTAAATATGTATCCACAACTCCAAAAATGTCCTGCTCTTTGACCCAGTAACCCCACCCTGACAAAGTACGCTCATGAAATAATTCCAGGGAGTGTCCCACGGTCCTTGTGGATAGTCACACTCATGTTTGCCTCTTCGTTTCCCCAGATCCTGTGGGAATTAGGGAGGAATGGGGTCGCTGCTCAGAAGATGGAGGAATTTCTGGGAATAGAACCCAGCCTAAGAACAGGCCCAGATGAAGTGAAACAGGAGCTGCAGGGCTGCTGGGCCGAGAGCACGGCCATGACAGAGTGGACTCCCCAGTAGAATTCCAGGGCAGAGGCCCTGGCAAGGGAGAAAGAGCTCGGGAGGCTGGCCGGGATGGACGGCGTGCTAACACCAGCCGGATCCTCACGTGGAGGGAGGAAATGTCTTGAACCCACTGTCGGCCTGAACGCTCACCCACTATCAACAGACAGCCGAGAACTGCCAGAGGGAGGCTCCGAGCCCAGGACCAGTACTGACGGCAAGAAAACTGGGAGAAGAAAACTCCGCTCATTAAGTGCGCACCCACAGGGCTCAGAGGGTGTCACGCTTGTTTAAACATAAAGCCTCTGTGAGAAAAGATACCATTGGAGTTCTTGGAAATTAAGGCCACGATTGCCAAAATATTTTTAAGAACTTGATGCCTGGGCTAAGTGGACAAATGAAAATTCAGTTAGCAAACTGGAAGATCAGGCTAATGAGTCTTCCAATAGGAATTAGAGAAAAAAATGAAGACAGGCTTTCAAAAAGTTAGGTGATATGAAATATATAACCGAAAACTGATAGTATTCTTCTTATAGGAATCTCAGAAGAACATGGAGGATAGCTAGAAAAAATAAAAAAGACATACTAGAAGAGAATCTTATAATCCTGAAGAAAGAGGGCAGAGACAGTGACACCTCAGTCCACGAATTTAATTTATTCTTCCATTTTGGGGAAGATCACCATGTTCATGTCCACAAGGAGAAGGTGCCCACGGTCACGGTCATCGTTCAGTGCAGTTTGCAAACAGAAACAAAATTTTGCCACACACTTTTGTTTACAACCCGCGGTACCTATTGAGCAAGAGTCCAAAGAATTGAGCAAGAATACAAGCTAATTTCTAAACTTTGATGTTTAAAAAGGCGATACACTGAATAGAGAAATGAATAGAGAGGATAAGAGAAAGTGAATGTTACTCACAACAGTGAAGAAATCTCAGTCTTACACATCACTGGGGAAATGCAAATTGTACTTTTCACCTACCAATTTGGCATAAATGAAATACACCGTAATATCTGGTGCTGATGCTGATATGATAAATCAACCTTTTCATAAATTTCATTTGCTACAGCTTTCCAGAGGTCATCTTGGCAGAAACTATGCAAAAATGAATGTAATTCCACATTAACATTTCTAAGAGTCATTCAGCAGAAGTATTCACCCAGGTCCCCAAAGATGTGGGCACAAGGATGTTCATTAGACACGGTATAACAGTAATGATTGGAAATTAGATATTATTAAAAGAAAGAAGGGTAAATAAATTACAATATGCCTGTAGGTATACATATAGATACATTTGTGGACTCCTACCTAACATCAAGAAAATTGAAATATATCTTTATATTCTGACATGAAAAAATTTCTAAGATAAAATGAAAACAATAGAGGTGTGAGTTTTCTTGCCAATAATTCTTCAGGTCAGGAATATTCCCTTTTATTATTTTTTGGGTTATTTCTCTTCCTCATTTCCTCTGAGAATTGTATTAGACGCATGTTCAAACTTCTAGATCTTTGCTAACTTTCCTCCCACACCATTTTTACCTTTGTTCATCGGTGTGCCCTTTTGGGATCTAAAAACTTCAACTAGATTTTATAAGTAATAATACTAACTTGCTCTCACTTCATTTTCGTCTGTTATAGTCAAACCTTATTTCCAGCACATTTAATTATTTCTATTTTCATATCGGGGTGATCTTGTATAGAGGTGACACCCCTTATTTCTTCTGGGGATATCGCTTTGAAAGCCCCTCACTTTTGCTCTGTTAATCTGTATTTTGGGGAGTTAGTCCGGGGCTTGCCTTTCAGGGTGCTGGTTCTCAACTATTTTGCCTTCCTGTCTCCTGCAACCCTCACTTCACTGAAGAATGTAACCTGTGATGGTGTTAGGGCTGCTGTCCTGTGGGGATGGGCTCCCTGACACTTCTGGTGGAGGACACAACAGCAATATTTTCAGTGTGTATTAACTTTGATTTAACTAGTTCTACCTTGCAGGACTCTAGAAACCCGCTCATCTGTTTACACAAAGATATTTGCTGAAAATTTATTTGCAAATGTGAGAATTAGAGGTGCCTTAGACAATAAGTGAAATTTTTTTTAAACTGCAGAAGGAAGCACACAATGTATCACATTTTTAGAAATCCACAGAGAACGTCTGAATTTCCAAGATATTTCCATAGGTGAATAACACCGAGAGGTGCTGGAAGGGCAGAATATGCTACAGCCACATTTAAGATAGACTGCTATAGGCCAAGATTCAAATATCTCACTATGATTTTCTAGTGGGTAAATGTAGGAACGATCGTATTCTTCCTGTCTTGAGCTTAAAAGAAAATGCTAAAATGCATCTTACCTGATCCTCTTAATTTTTTTCTAATGTAGCCCCTGGAAAGTGAACCTTATGCCCACGGCTCGTGTTGTGCTTCTGCAGATGCACTTGGGGCAGGAGTTCCTGCAGGAATCTATGGGCAGGAAACGGCCTCGGGCCTGAGAAGAGTAAGTGGGTCCCAGCCCGGGGAGACTGAGGTGGAAGGGGCTCAGCTGCTCCGCGTGGAGAATACCAGGAAGGGAAGGAGGCAGGGCTGGCTGAGGACCGGCACACGGGCCGTCCGGCCTCCGAGCGGAGATGCGAAGAGAGGGAGCAGGGAGCCCCAGCAGCACGCAGGGCGGGGCGCAGGAGACAGGTGGCTCTGCCAGGGCTCAGCAGGACCGCGTGGCTCTGGCCCACAGGGAGCATGGCTGATGGTCCTGCGTCCCTGCCCACTGTCCCACGGCCCACGGGGCTGGAGGCCCTGCATGGGTTGGGGAGTGGGGTTCCGGATGTGTGGAGACACGCTGGAGAGCAGAAGAGGGGGTCAGGACAGGATGCGGGGTCGGGCGACATCCAGCGGAGCAGGACCACTACAGTCCTGGACATAACCAGAAGGGAGGGCGCCTCGGGACTGCAGGGAGGTCCAGGGACCCTGGGGTTTCAGAGAAGGGCTCCCAGGCTAGGGGGAGTGGACGCTGCGGGCCACGTCCCACTGGGAGTCTGGTGTTCCTGCTGGAGTGGAGGACACAGGTGCCCTGGTCCTTGGGAGCTTGATGGCAAGGCTGGCAAGGCAAGCAAAGGGAGGGAACGGGGAAGACGTTGGGCTGGCACAGGTGCTGGGAACTACAGGACCAGGTCTCCCCAGGTCCCAGCGGCCCTGTGCCTCCTCCCTAGCCCCCGACCAGTGGTGGCTCGAGTAAAGGCGATGGGTAGAACCCTCACTTGGGTTTGTGTGGAGAGAGAGAGACTGGAGAGGCTGGCAGAGGCAGCCAGTGCAGGAAGGGGACCAGGGCCAGTGCCGGGATCTGCTTCTCATTTGTGCTATTTTGATTTCTGACCATGTACAGATCTCCATCAAAGAAGATGGAGCTGGGCGGCTCTGCACTGCCCCAAATCAGATTACGCAGGAACCAGGCTCACACTGTCCAGACCTCTTCCTCGGCAGCGCCAGGTCTTCAGACAGCAGAGCCCGGGGACGGGCTGAGAAGCTGCTTTTCCAAAGGCCACTCCCAGTGCTCCTCGGCTCCTCTCCCTCCTCCTGCTCCCCAGAACCCTAGCCTTAGCCACCAAAGCCCCAGTGCCACGGGGTTGTCAGCTGGCCGGGGAGATGGAAAAATTAAATTGCGAAAGAAAGCCGACCTCAGAGAGCAGGGCCTGCTGGCCCTGAGCAGCCGCATCTTCTCCCTGGAGACCGAGGGTGGCGCTGGCAGGGTCACGCAGACCAGGACCAGACCAGACTGTGCCAGACACTAGTCGCTGCCCAAGCACAGTGAGGTGCTCCTGGGCTGAGCCCCTGAGGAGCCCACGCACCCCACGCTCCCCCTTTGCGAAGCTGGAATCAGCCTCATGGGGAGGAGAACTTTGACGGCGCCCCGTTTCTCGGCTCTGGAGGTAACCAGTAGCAGGCACAAGGACACAGCCAGCGTCCTCAGAGCCTAAGCTCGCTGCTTCCTCCTGGATCCTCCAAGTCCATCACGAGGTGGGGAGAGGCAGGGACCGACTCCATGACAGCCTGGGAGCCAGCGCCTGCCCTGGGTCGCGCGTGAGTCATGACGGCTTGGGTCTGACCCTGATCTCTGGACTCTGGCACAGCTGTGTCCTCACCCTGGACTGCAGGGCTGAGAAGGCACGGGCTGCACGTAGCTCGGGAGGCCGCCCTTCCTCCCCTGGGCCCTGGCTGCTCAGGAGGGAGAGGTGTGTCAGCACAGGGCAGAAGGGCAGACACCTGTGCGGTGTGACTGCGGATTCAGGGCCAAGGTTGCCTTCTGCAAGGCTGCCTGCTGTTGCCCAAGAAGCCTCTCTAGGCTCCCTCTGGGGCAGGGGCACAGGCACAATGTGTGGTGCGAGGGCCAAATCCAGCTCTTGGTTGAACACGTCTGGGGACTGTGGCCTGCTGACAGCCTGAGCCACCCCAAGCTCATCTCCTGACCTAGGGTAAAAGTCACCTTGTCTGTTCAAGCGTTGTCACAGCTCGATTACCTGCAGCTGGATTGCAGGCAGGTGACGGTGAGCACAGAAGGCTCCGTGGAGAGTTAGGGCCCAGTCGACTTAGAGAAAGATCCGGCAGTAGGAGGAATCATGCTTGAGGCAAAGGAGGCCATGGAGAGAGGCAAATAGACCCAGGTCCCCCAAAAGCTACCAGGAGGCCCTCGGGACAAGATGGTGCCTCTGACTCACACCTAACTTTGGAAGGCTTGTGCCAGGCCCCGTCCAGGCCAAACAGTTTTCACACATGCTCATGGTGTCCAGGTGAAAGTCAGACAGGCAGAGTTGACGTGCCCGTTTACGTGGCTGGGCACCATGAGCTGGGCCAGGCTGCTGGCTGGCTGGCACCGGAAGGACCCTGCTGCCCGGAGCGCTCACACACGCTTCCCACGGCCCGCAAGGCCACAGGAGGGGAGCCCAGGGCAAGGCGGCTCAGGACAGCCAGAGCATGTGGGTGCTGACGCCAGGCTATTTTAAGGCTAGGGCCAGGGCACAGCCCAGCGGAATTGCAGAGGCAAAGTGTATCCACAGCTGGTCTTTCAAACGCACCTTCCTGCGTCAGTTGGAGTTCTGGGGAACATCTGGACCGTACTAAATTAAGCCTTTGACATTAAAAAAATAATCGCAGGTAACAGAGCAAATGCGCTTCAGGCTTCAGGCTTCAGGCCAGAAGCCTCGGTCCTCTGAGATCCAGGACGCCGACCCAGGCGCCTCCTCTAGCACACACTCCGGAGAGACCCCCAGCGGTGAAGTGTCAGCCGGATGTGGCCCTGCGTGCCAGCCCCAGAGCCCTGCCCACTGTGTCCAAAGCACTGGAGGGGCACTCCCGCGCCAGCTGGGCTCAGAGTACCCACCTGCAGGGACTGCCGCCCAGCCGTGGCCTGCTGCTGGCCTTGAGGAGATGACTTTGTTCTCTGCGCTTCTGTTTTCTTACCTGGAAGACGAGGGCAGCACTGGTACCAGATGGAGGATCCCAAGGCTTCTTTCCAGGTTCTTAGTGGACTGGACAAGACCTAGAGGGAGCGGGCACATTTATTGAAAGAAGAAAAGAAGCACACTCTGCGGAGGGGGAGCAGATGGGTGGATACGTTCATAGGACCCTGAGGTTAGAGAAGAAAGTTGTCTTCTGCGTCCATGATTCCTGGGCTGGCTTCCTTCTCATGCAAATAAGGCATCAGGACCGTCATTCCATCCACCCCCCCACACCACGTCATGCAGCTACAAACTCACGTTGAAATGCTCACTTGGTTTCTACCAGATGTAATCGACCAGGGACTATCTTGATTGGCCATGCCAACGTGCAAATAATAGGATAGAAAGGAGCGTTCCTGATTGGTCCTGTGCACAGTGCCAGATTCAAGTGAAGCATGAAACAGTGCTTTCCTGACTGGCCCACAGTGCTCAGGTGCAAGTCTGACGTTTTTTGCGGTCCATCGCGGTCACCTGCGTATGTCCTCTCCCTTGACCTGTTAGCCTGGGCTTTTGATGCTGCCCAATTAGCTGTCCCATTTGCCCAGCCCTAGTTCTCGCTCAGTGCTGGTATAAACTACCACACGGGGTCCTGATGGCATGGGGCAAGATGTGAAGGAGTTGCTTAAGTCATCCAGGGTTTGACTTGCCCTGCGGTGGATGTTGTGTGGCTGGCTTGGGCATCCTTGCCCACTTACAGCATGGCCCAGAGGCCCTAGAAGCATCTGCCCAGCGCCCTTTGTGATCCCTGAAGGAAGGGCTGGCCACCAGGTTTGCAGATAGGACAGGGAGGCTGTGAGGCCAGTAACTTCCGAAGGTCACGGCAAGAACTCCCACCAGCCCTGCTGAGCACGCATGGCCCCCAAGTCACCCTGCCCCTCTCAAGGCTGTGCTGGCCACACTGGCTATTTCTGATGCCTGTGAGGCGGAGTGGCCATGACACCAGGCCAAGGCGATGGTGATGGGCTATGGGTGTGGCCAGGCTGCTGTGCCCGGGAAACAAAGTGAGCTGTGACCCTGGCGGCACAGAAGGCCACACCCAGCAGATCCGGTGTGTACTTTTGTCATTGGGAGCAGGTGGCCCAGGGAGGAGGCCCTGCCCTCGGATTATATACAAGCTGCACCGTGCCCAGGAGGATGATTAAGACGTGTTTTATTGGGGAGGCCTCGAAGCCCCCCAAAGCGAAGCAAGTTGCTCCAGGCCACGCAGCTGAGCAGGATTCCACCCGGCGCGGCCCAGAGCTTCTCTGTCTGTGGCAGCAAGAAGGCTGCAGCTAGAAGAGGTAGCGTGGGTGGGCAGGTTCCTCCTCAGAGGCCAGAGTCTAAGACACCAACAACTCATGGGCGTGGGAAAGTGAGGCAGCACTGGGCTCTAGAGGAAAGACTGCAGGGAAGAGGGAGACACAAAGGTGAAGGGCAGGTATGGTAGTGCATGCACACAGTCCCAGCACTTGGGAGGCTGAGGTCGGAGAGCCACTGTGAGTTTGAGGCTGACCCGAACTACTAGCAAGACTTTGTCCCCCCAAAACAAAACACTCCATTATATTAAGCACGCACACAAACACATCTGTATCCATTCCTCAGGTGGTGGGCATTTGGACTATCTCCAAGATTTAGTTATTATAAACTGTGCTGCTATAAATATGGGTGTGCATATATTTCTGTGGCGTGACACTTTTGTTCTTTGGGGGAGATACCAAGAAGGGGAATATGTGGGTCAAATGGAGCCTCTAATCTTGGTTTTTTGAGGAATCTCCACACTGATTTTCATAGTGGTAGCACGAATCTGTATTCCAGCCAACAGTGGAGAACGTTTCCTTTCCCCCCGTCACCATTCTAGAATTTGTTATGGATTGATTTTGTGATAGCAACTGTTCTTTCTGGAGTGACACGGAATCTCAGTGTTGTTTTAAATTGCATCTCTTGAACGACCAGTGATGCTGAACATTTTTTTATATATTTATTTGCCATTTCTATTTCTTCATCTGAGAAGTGTCTATTCACTTCAGATGCCCAGTTTTGGAGTGAGCCTTTAAATTTGGGGGTTTGATTTTTTCGATTATTTATGTGTTCTAGATATTAGTCCTTTGTTAGAGGAACAGCTGACTACACGTTTTTCCCACTCTATAAATTACTACTACTACTACTACTAATTTTTTGTTTTGAAAAGTTGCCTAGGCTGGATTCAAACTCAGTCTTCTTGCCTCAGCCTCCCAGAGTGCTGCGTTTTCAAGTATGCACCACGCACCCGGCGGATTGAGCATATCAGCTGGGTGAGACGGGGTGTGCTTATACACACACGTGCCTGCTTGGAATCACACACAACCACACACACCCACGCACTAGCACACCCAGAGGCACGGAGCCCGCAGCAGCCCTCGCAGGTGGCAAGCTGCTTTCTCAGAGTCCTGTGCCCTGCTGCAGGCTTGGCGTGGAAGCACTGGGGGCTAGGGGCTCTGGCACGGAGAGCTGACCCAGCACCTCGTGGGTCTGCTTCACACCCACCGCCGTCCGCGATGCGACGGGGCACCCAGACCAGCAGCCAGAGAGGGATTCCCCGAGACGCTGTGCGCCCCCGCTGTGTTGTGAGCTGCACTTCTGTCTCTGAGCAAATCTGCATCCAACGTGAGTCTGGGCCTCTGTCTCTGGTGATTTCAGTCCCCATCAGTCAACCCCCAAATCCCTGCTCGGCAGTAACTTCTTTCAAGGGTATTTGAACGTCGATTCCCACATGTCCTCCCTCAGCCATGAGTCACTGAGGAGTCCAGGACAAAGGTCAGCGGTGGAGCCATGGCCTTCGCACCTCAGGGTCGGGGGGGGGCGCAGGTGCCGCACACGGCTCCCAGATGAGCCTGGCCACCTGAGGAGCCGGCCTTCCTCCAGCCTCGCGCTGCAGCTCTGTCCCTGTGACCTCCGCGACTCCCCCGTAGACACTCCTTGCTCCTTCCTTCCCCTACCAGCCCCCCTCCTTCCCTATGCCATCCCTCCTTCCACATCATCAGAGTCTCCGCCTAGTGGAAGGCAAGGGAGAGCAGCCTCCACTAGTGCTAAGGAGCAGAAGCCGAGCAAGCGAAAGGCTGCAGTCCTGTCAGGTGTCTCCCCGGGGAGCGGCAGGCTGCGGATGATAGTGAAGACAGCGCTTGCTGCCATGACAACCGCAGACACTCAGCCACAGTACCCAGGGCTCAGAGGCCACAATACCAGCTGAGTGCTTATTTCTCCAGTAGGATCAGCGCCAAGCAAGGAGGGTGGAGGCCACAGGAAGGGCTGGGGCCTCTGTGGGAGTAGAGGGCTCCGCAGGGTTGGGGGCTTCCCTCCGGTCTGCCATCCATTCTGACATCGCATTCAGCTGGTGCCCTCGCTGCCAGTCCTCCTCTGTACCCTCCAGTGGGCCACATTAGCCAGGAGCCATGTGGAACCAGGCAACAGGCCCTGGCACAGGCTGGGAGAGCACTTCTGTCCCCAGGCAAGGGCGGGGTGTGGCCCGGGCCACCATGGCCTCAGTGCCTGTGACAGCTCCAGCAACTCCCGTCTCCAAATCCTGCTTGAGAACAGGAAGGACAGGCAGGACCAGGGGCACAACAGTTACTGACAAAATGCTGTGCCCAGCGGTGGGGACTAAAAGTCACAAGCAGGGGGCAGGCCTGCTTGGCCTGCTTCCGCTGTTCTGGCCACAGCGGAAAGCAAGAGGGCCGAGAGGTCCTGACTGTTTCCGCTGGGTGGTTTATGGGAATCGGACAGGAAAGCTCTGCCACAGATTCCCTCCCTCTGCGTGGTGAGCCCAGCCAGCCACTGTCTTGGGACCAGGCTGTGTCCAAGGGAGGGGGCTCCCGGGGCCAGAGGAGCTGCCACCTCCCCCATGGCCCCCGCACTGGTGGTGCAGTGAGAAGACCTGGCTCTCTGCCATCAGAACAGGATGGTGGCACCTGCAGATCATATGACTTCTGGTTGGCCTGTGTCCCCAGGGTGACGAACCAGTTACGCAGCAAATGAGTGTCTGTCCTCACTGCCTCCGGCCACCTCCCAGGCCCTGGCAGGATGTGACACTCAGGGACTCAGTACAGGAAGTCTCAGGCTGTGCAACACTAAGTAGCCATCACACGGAGCCCCCTCTGAGAGGACCCATCTGTGCGGGGCATCAGGACGGGGACAGGTCCCTGACAATGGACTGCGCTGTGCTGCCATCCTGGGGATCCTGTCCTCCTGTGGTCGGTGGGACTCAGAGCTTGACGGGTGGATGGATCAGAGGAAAGCTACTTATCTCTGCAGGACGTTTCCTGGCATTGTCAGCAGGGAAAGGTGAAACAAAAGCAGAATTTATTCACAGACAGGAGCTTCAAAGTCAAACATCAAGGATGTAGATCAAAACCTCAAAAACATCAGCTCTGACCTAACCTCTCCAATATTCCATATTTTCAAAAAATCACCAGCAAAGGATGAACTATCCAAAAGGAATAAATTCACTTTCATTTCCATTTAATTGCCTCAGAGCAGAAAGTCCAAAGGTCTTGACTCCTCCCATGGCTACCCAGCAGGCTGGAGGCCCGAATCCCCCATCAGATGGGCGGCCCCGTGCTCATCAAAGCAACCTCTCACTCTGGGTGCTTTATTGCTTTGGAATAAATGACATTGAACATTTACATACAGATACTCGCAGATTCACCATGCTGCCACAGGGATCTAAACAAGCAAATAAAAACTGGCTTTAACGCACATCCCACTGGAAGCTTGGCAGGTTGCTCGCACGTCACACATGTCTACCCGCCATACAGTTCAGCCAGTGCCTTCCTGAGTATTTCCCCAAAGACAAGCAAGCTCGTGTCCATAAAACTCCCACGTGTGTGTGGCCAATTTAATGGTCATAGCCGAAAAGTAGAAACAACCCAAATATGCATCTGTAATTAATAATAAACATGGTATCAACAAAATGACTAAAACTGTGGTGTGTGTGCACAGTGCAGTGCTGCTCAGCAACCAGAAAAGGAGAAAACCGCGGAATTAAAATAATTATATGGAGTGACAAACTCAGATAGAAAGAGTGTTGCTGTACAATTCCATTTATATAAATATTAAAAAAAGAATCTGTTATGGCTGAAAGCAGATCACTGGTTGTCTTGAGAGGAGGGGTCCAGGAAGCCAGGAGGTGAAATTACAAAGAGGCATGAAAAGTCTTGAGGTGGGGAGGTGTTTGCTCTTTTGCATTTCATGATGGTTTCCTGTGTACATGCATATGTCAAAATCTAATTTTACACTTTAAATATGTGCAATTTAGTATATTAATTACACTTGGATAAAGCTGTTTAAAATTTCTAAAAGAGGAAAACTATGCCATCACGCTATTATAGACATAAGCTCTATACTCTTCAACAGCCTGGAAAGCACATGAAACGACAACTTCCAACACCGACAGTCAAAGCAAGATGGTGACCAGTGAGAAGACACAGGCCCCACAGAGGCACTGGCTCACCACCCAGAGAGCCCACGCGAGCCCGGGAGTCTTCGGAGCTGACGGCGGAAGTTCAAAGTTCTGAGAGGCCAAGGCTTGCAGGGAGAAGCAGTTCTATAGGTAGAGAGCTCCAGGCCTAGCCAGGTAAAAGCCTCATCTTTGATCTCTGCATGCAGAGAAATTCCTCAAGGCAGAGAAAAGAACTGTCTGAGAAAAAGAGGCAGAGCTTCCCTAGGGTCCTTACAGGCTCCAGAGTAACTGGTGTTCTTGCCAGGGAACTGGAAAACTGCCCTGGTCCTGCCTGGCAGGGACTTCAGAGAAACGCTACCTTAACGGTGGGGTTACATGAGCTCAGACTCGAGGTCTGCTGGACCTATGGTGGCAAAGCTTTAAAACAAGCCTTGAAAGGATCGAGTTGTTCCTAAGTAATGAAGGCCCAGGTCAAAGCTCAGCACTCTTGAAAAGAATAAAACAAAACCCAACACGAATGCTACAGTTCCCATCATCTGGCATCCAGTAGAAAATTACCAGGTGTACGAGCTGTAGGGACATCTGACTCACAGCTGGGAGGAAGTAAAAAGTGGAGAAAGGCCCAGAAACAGCAGAGACAAAGAAACTAGCAGATGACGAGGATGGGATAGCTCAAATAGCTCTTATAAATAAATGTACCTAAAGATATTCAAGGAAACATGAACTCAATTATGAGAGAAATACAAGACACAAAAGAAAACTCAAGCAGAACTTCTGGAGGTGGAAGATACAATATCTGAAAAAACAAATCGTGAACAGACATCGTTGTGGGGTAGGTGCTGGAGCACTCTCGGGCTGTCAGGTGATAACCGGCCTAATGCTTCCTCGGAGAAGCCTGGCTGGTGGATCAGCCCCGTGTTCTCTGCTCTCACGGGGCTCCAGCCCTCTCTTCAAAGCCACTGTCACCGTGGCAGTGTTCCACAGTGGGTAGAGCTCTACCGCTCGAGTCTGCTTTCCCCAGTGACTCGGAGCAGAAGAGCAGAATCGTGTTCCCTCCACGCCAGGGTCCTGCACTGGCCGGGGGTGGGAAGCGCTGCATGAATGTACTTTGAATGAGTGAATCAAGGGCTGCAGTCAGCTCTGCCCTGAATTCATGGTGCAGTCTCACATTTGACTTCATCAGCACGGTGATGCTGGTTGACCTTGACATCTGCTTCTCATATGACCTCGTAGGATGGGCCCAGCACTGCTGGGTGCTGGGATATGGAATATGAACAAATAAGAAATTGAGCAGCCTGGTGCAGGTTGCATAAGCTCCCTGACCTTCGGGTTTTGGGCTACTACAGAAGGGTGTTGAAACAGATGATCTCTAAGAATTATCTCAGCTGCTTGTGGTCCAGTCTAAAAATGCTTCTCCCCCAAGCATTTTCCCCTCTGGAGGGCCATAGCTCCATGTCATGGCGGCACTTCCTGTGTCAGGTGAGGGCTTTCTTGTGCCTGAGGAAGTGGAGTTTGGCCCAAGGCACTGAGGGTACTGTGGCCCCTGCCTTGATCTCCTGAGTGGCTTGCTCAAGGGAACATCAGCTCACACATTCTGAGAACTCTCAAGCTGCCCTTGGAGAGGGCCCCAAAGAGAGTTAGCAAGAGTTTCTGCCAACAGTCCTGGGAGTGAGCCAGAGGAGCCAGAGCAGAAGGCAGAGTGTCACCTGCTCCCGCCCCTCCACTCCCAGCTCATCCTGTGGGAATTAGTTACTGCTGTCCCTGTAGCAGACCCGATGCTGCACAGGAAGCTGGATCCCATCCCTTGGAGAGACATGTCATCCACATGCCAAGGTGGATGCCATCCAGGGGCAGATGGGGCATTGGCCGCAGGCGGGAACTGGTCACAGAGGAGCACAAAAGGCTCACAGGGGCGTCCTCCATGCAAGGGCTCTCCTAGTCCTCTTTTCAAACTGGCCTTTCAGGCCCAAAGCACAGACCACAAGAAGGGCGAGCGCAGCTCTGGAAAGGCCTGAGTTCTTCTGCCTGCGGCGCTAGTCTCTCCGCTGTGCGGTGTGGGCGGAGGGCAGAGTGAGGCTGCGCGGTGTTGAGGGCTGACCTCCCTGGCTCCGAGACAGATGGACACACTTACATCCTGCTTGTCAGATGTGCACTGTCCGGCTGCTGTTGGCCGCCAGAAGCGGCTCTCATCTCTCTGCGGAGGGGTCTCGGGTGGCAGCATTCACCCACCAGTCTAGAAAATTAAATTTAATAGAGTACAACTCGGGCTTGTAAGGACACACTGGGCTGTTTCTGACAAAGAAAAAAAGGCTCCAAAGCCCTTGTTTTTCATTTGGAAGAGAGAAGTTTCCTACCAAGAACTCTTCAAACTTCTTCCTGGAAACGACCCGTGGAGAGTGACCGGGGGCAGAACAGGGCAAGCTGACAAACCCCTCGAGTTCTGCATGCAGTAAAGAAGGTGTGCAGATGTCCATAAATCAATGGATGGGTGGGAACGCAGACAGACGATACGCTACTCAGGTTTGTAGCAGCGCAGGAAGGATTGTCCAGGTGCCCAGTGCCCTTAACGGGCAGTCCAGGAAGAGCAGCCTCTTCAGCTGTCTGGAGTCTGCCTCTGGCCTCTCGCAGTTACCATCCCCAACACAGCCATCCCCGCCCCTCAGGCTTGTCATTAGCTCTCTGCTGTCTCTTCGCATCAAAGTGACAAGAAGCAGCACACAGCTGATGATAGGAGGCCAGTGCTATAATCTGCACTGACATTGATGGCGTTATCCACTTAGTGCCTGGTAAGCAAAACCTGAGATTTGTCTGATCTCGATCCTGGGGAGAAAGATGACCACCGTGCCCCCTCCTGACACTCACACAAGGCACGGGCTGGTCCTTGGGCTGGAGCTCTGGCTGTCAGTGCCCACTGCAAGGTATGGGTCTCAGCCTCACCCCCTCCTCTGGCCCGGCTTCCTGTCAGCCTGAGATCCAGCAGACATGACCAGGGTTCTGGCAGGGGCTCCTGTGTTTTCTCAGTAGGTCACTAGGGGTCCTTGAAGGGCCCTGTGGGAAATTAAGACCCCGCGGGAAGCCAGGCTTCTGCTGAACACCCCAACAGTTCTTCTGACTCTCCAAGCTTCTCTGCAAACATCCCCAGCAATGTAATTTTCCAGAGCTGATGTAAAACAAAACATGGAACCCCTTGTTTAGACAAGTGAGGGAAAAATACCTAAAAGTCCTAAATTGTGAAGCTTTTCCATTCATCTGGAATCTGTCTCTGACTTGTCATGATTTTTTGTTTATTATGTAGTGTTGCTCTAAGTATAAATAGATTAAAATACACATAATTTTAATTATTGGCATGAACTTTATACTCATCTTTACAATGTGCAATGTTGTTTTAAATACATATATAAGAATATTGAACTCAGGGGGCCGGGGATTTAGCTCAGTGGTTCCAGCGCCTGTCTTGCAAGCGCAAGGGCCCGGGTTCAATCCCTGGTAACCACATACCATACTGGGCATGGAGACTCACGCCCAGCAGCAACCAGTACCACATACCACAGTGCCGGGCGTGGTGGCTCACGCTGTCATCCCAGCACTCTGGAGGCAGAGGCAGGAGGATTGCTGTGATGTGAGTTGGAGGCTGAGCTCAGGGCCAGCCTGAACCACAAAGCGAGACCCTGTCTCAAAAAAACCTTAAAAAAAAAAAAAAAAAAGAATATTGAACTCAGCTGTGGAATCAGCAAAACCACACAGTTTGTATTTTGAGCTGGCACGGGTATGTATATCTCACTCCTACCAGGTTTGTGCACACATTCTGCCCGCACAACTTCCTCTCACAGTGAGTGAACTCGAAGTGAGGCAGTGAGACTGTGCATCACGATTTCCCTATGAAGTGTACCCCAAAGTTGCAGTGCTCAGACAGAGAGCTTCGGAGGGTGACTGGATCATGGGGTGCCCGGCTCATCGTTGGACTCATCCACAGGTGAGTTTGTGGCTGGATGTGCTGTTCGTTGGCGTGGCCCCTGGAGGGTGCACCCTTGTCCCCTCTGCCCCCTTCTCTCTCTCCCCCATCCTGGTGTCATGAGGTGGGCAGCTGCCCTCCCCGCGCCCCTCTGCCAAGCTGCTTTTGCCTGGGACTGGTCAGCCATGGACTGGATTCTCTGAAGCCATGAACCAGAACAGACTTCTCCTCCTTTAGGCTTTGGAGCCATCTGTGCTCTCACATTCCACACTGCTGCTCAGGGTACGGTCGAGGAAAAACTGGGGCGGAGCCATGTGTTTCCTTTCCTCTTGTCGGTGGGGTTTGGGGTGTCTTTCTCTGCAAGGGGAAGTCCATGACTTCTCTAAATGCCAGCTTCACTGGAGCCCATGTCGAGAGGCTCAGAGACACTGAAAGAACAATAGGGGGTAAGTCCCACACTGGTGACTCTTAGAGTTGGCTGCATCCTGGGAAATCAAGAGAGGAAAGCTGGGGTCTGGGGAGACCCCTTCCTTCCAATTGCTATGGTAGCTTTGCATAGGAGCCTGGCTCAGTTTTTCCTTGCTTTAATACATAGCATTCCACATAAGGGTACACACACCTACACACATGTGTGCGTGTGCACACAAACACCCACAGTGCAGCACAGATCCAGGCACACTCTTAGGAACCGGTGCCCTCTTCCCGGCCCTGTGTCTCCTCTCCTCCACAGGACTCAGTGCATCCCCACCCACCAGCCTGGAGGAGAAGGCTTTTCCCTCCTGGAGTCCGCCCAGCAGGATGCAGCCTGCTCAGTCAGCAGGAAGAAGGGCATCCAGGCTGGGGGAAGGGAGAGGGAAATGTGTGCAGGGAGGGAGGAGGGTGGGGCCAGGAAGGACGGAGGAGGTTCAGGAGGACAGGACAAGTGCAGATAAGGACCGGGACACGGTTCCCAGGGGAGCACAGCTCACAGTCCGGGGGCTTCATATGGCCTGCATGGCTCATGATGTCCTGCCATCACTGTGACCAGGAAAGCTGGTGACCCGAGGCAGGGCCGTGGTGTGTACTCTGATCAGCCACACAAACCAGGCGGCCGCTCATCAGTGCTACTGTCCCTATTGTGAGGGTCATGGGCAGAAACCCTGGGTTTCACTGGAAACACGGCTGCTGATCCGTGGTGGATTAAAAACACTTTGAAGGGATTTTCATTTTTTTCATAAATATCCCTGTGCATATCTGTAGCAAAGAAAGAAAACCCAAAAGCTCCATCATTTAGGGTTTTTGTTTTTGTTTCTGAGACAGAGCTTGCTGTATAACCCAGGCCGGCCTTGCACTCACAGCATTTCTCCTGCCTCAGCCTCCCGAGTGCTGGGGTTTCAAGCGTGTGCCACCAGGCCCGGCCAGGTAAATCATTAGGGTTTTAAAACCCAGAAAGTATCTCAGAGCTCAATGTTGGTGAGTGCAGATGGGCAGCCAGGCTGCAGGGAGGACGTGGTGGAGAGGTAGGGCTGAGGCCGCAGCTGCCAGCTGCCTCATGGCAGCAGTTACGGCTTCTGCTGGGATCGCTTTCATTTTCTCTGCGGCTTCCCTTCCCCTGGGGAGCGCCACCGGGAAAAGCCACCCAGCGCAGCTGCGGGCAGGGTGCCGCGGCCCCCAGGCCGGTTGCTTCCTCTTTCGGGCTGTGCTGCTTCTCTCTGGACGTGTCGCCAGGAGACCAGCAGGAGAGTATTTGGTGCACAGCACAAATGTCCTGCGGGCTGTGAGCGTCACGTGGGAAAATTATCCCTGCAGATTTTATATTTCACGGAACAGGGTTGACTCCCGGACACCCCAGAGCAAACTGCAGCCCCTTTGACAGCGGATGGCCTGTGAAGTTCTCCCTTCTCGAGCGGGAATCCCCCAGGAGGCTATCTGGGGTCTCTCCTCTTCTCCAGGAATTTCCCTTCCCTCTGTCCTCCTTCTGCTAACCCCAGGATTTAGGGACGGTAGAACTGCTCCTCTCCACATACAGGAGCGGGTTGTGGCCCCCGTGCGTTGTGGCTGACATGACCCACCACGCAGCGGCAGAAGCAGGCCCTCCCCACGCGGTGCACACGGCCACGCGGGCGAGGGCGGGCTCTGGGGTGTGAGTGCGAAAAGCACCACAGACCGTGGGCTCTTGCTTCTCCTTCTGGACCCAGGACAAGAAAGACGACGCAACTCTCAGCCTATGCTGGGCCGGGAGCAGAATTTAGATGGAAAAACAGACTTTTGTATTTCATTGGCGGTAATTTTCTGCTAATATAGCTTTGAAGGAGAGAGCAACTCTGTCCCTCCATGCTCCTGACTGGATGTCCTGGAGGTCGGGGAGGGCCAGCAGGCGGAAGGCAGCTCCACCTCTCAGGAAGTCTCAGGGCCACCAAGGAAGCCAGAGGTGCCAATGGCTGCCTAGCCACTGAGGATCATTCTTTTCAAGCTGTCATGGGTTGCCAGGGAAACAGGGACATCTTAATGTTCAGAATAATTTATTCCTTCATGAAAATGGTCCCTCTCTGAAGGCAAGTGAACTTGGAAGCTATTTCAGTCATTCTGGTCGCTCTCCCATGCCCGCCCCACTTTCTCCGCTCGCCTAGAGGTCTTCGCTCTGATGATCTATGGGGTGTCAGCCGGGTCTTGTGCTCTGCTGTGAAGCACCATAAAAAGGCAGATGTGTGACTATGTTACCCGCAAGTACCCTAGAAAGGGAGGTGTTAAACTCATGTTAATAATAAATGTTTTCCTCCAAAGTAGGTTATTGCAGCGTCACCCTAACCTCTGAAAAGATGACAAACCAAGAAGATGTCGGGGAGTTCAGGGGCACCTGGCCCAGTTCTGTTGTTACAGAACAGCACCAAATATTCCCCGACCCCATCCCATCTATGCGGATGGAGCTCAGCCTCTGATCTGAAGTCTGGGGACCTGAAGGCTCTGGTGAATGTGACATGGCTTCCTCGGCCCTGCCAGGTGGCAGTGGCAGAGTACTGGCTCAGAGCTGCGGGCCTGGGTTTGATCCTGCTCTAGAAAGAACATCAGTCTTCCCAGGGAGTGTGGCCATTACTACCTGCTCAGCACCAGGGCCCCGGCCTTCCGCTACAGTGTCCTTGATCTGGACACCAGGAGGCTGGAAAGTCCCTCTCACTTCAGCTCCAGGCTCCTGCTCCGCCTTCCGGCCACTTGGGCCTCAGCTCCTGAACCACGAAGATGTTTTGTGAAGATGGCTGTGAGGAAGGCCATCTGTTCTTCGGCTAGGATTTGGAGATCATGTGACAGCAGCAATCCAGGCTGAGCTGCCTTTCCCCAACCACCAACTGTACCTGAAGGACCTTCAGTGTCTCAGTGGATGGGACGTCCTGATCGCTTCTCATCTCCTACTGCTTCTCACCCGGAAGTCGGATGAGTTTTGATTTCCACCAGAAGCCTATCTGGGTATGGATGGAGTCAGCTCTACTGACGGTGAGTTCTGCGGGAATCCCAGGGCAGAGCTGGAGCAGAGTGGGTTCTGCTGTCGGGTGAGTCTCCTGCAGCTGCTGCTGGCACAGTGTCCAGGGAGCAGCACAGGGCAGCCTGACTGTGCCCCACAGGGACGGGGAGTTCAGTCTCATCCCTGCTGCAGAGGGGAGACACTGAATGCCGGAACCCACGGGCGCCCTGTGACCTGACGGAGAAGGTGGCCCAGAGCACCCCTGAGCCCAGGAGCATGAGCCCCCCGGTGAGTGGACGCGGGGCTGACTGCATGTGCTGCACGCCCCCAGGAGACCACAGGAAGGGCCGCAGTCTTCTTCCAGATGCGGCCCTATTCACCATGTACTCATCTAAGCAAACATCTGTGCGCCGCTGAGTTGTGGTCATCGTGCAGAATGCTGAGAGTTTGAGAGTGAAGATAGCACTGCCGTCGTACTTGAGAGGGTGATGGTCTAACAGGAGGGGTGAAAACATGTTCCCAAATGCCTTAGCCAGGCCAGTCTGAGCAGAGCTCTCCTAACGTTTGCCCAGGTCTCTGCAGGAAGGGCCTTGCTCCATGCCTACCTCGGAAACTCTCTGTAGGGTTACATAAACCAGGAACTAGGAGGCAAGCTGCTTTATGTTAATAAAGTACCGAGAGAGCCCTGGATCAAAAGCACCCTGTGAGTGCAAGGTATTATTAGCATAAAAGTAGAGCTTAGTAATGGTGAAACAAATACCACAGGCCTTGTGCTCTACATTTAGGGGAGTGTTCCGGGCCTTGTAGGCCCTTTATCCCAGAATCAAATGCTCCCAGCAGCTATAACACGTTGCTGCCCTGGTTTGCCTTATGACCTGAGCATTTTCTGGCATCTGGTTTGGTGAGAGCCCTGCTCATTCCAAGGAGTTTAGAAACAGAAAATGGGCAGCTCGAGGCTGTGGCCACTGACTGTCGTGACCCAAGTCAGGCTGGGAGATCAGGGATAGGCACGGGGCGAGCGCAGCGTTCTTGCCTGCGGGTGAGACAGGTGAGGGAAACCCACGCAGACTTCCTGTCCCTCCATCCCTGGGACCAGAGCAGGCCTCCAAGATGGGGTCGCAGACAGAACATAGGACACACAATTAAATTTGAACTTCAACTAGAAAACAAGTCTTTTTTAAAGTATGAGTGTGTCCCTAGTACATCATGGGATACACATGGAAGCATTAATCTGAAACTAAAATGCAATTTTGGCCCTCCCATATTTTTTGTGCTGACTCTGGTAACGCTGTCCCCAAGGCTTAACCTGAGGGACTTCACTCTTTTAATTCCCTGCCAAGGTCAGACATGAGAGCCCCGATAACACAAAGGACCCCTTTTCAGGCCATGTGTGAGGTTTAGAGCTCTCCAGTCAAGCCACTGACCTGAAGTCAATAAATTTGCTTTCCCCGGTCCAGGCCCCACTGTTCGAGGCTGGGCATGAGGACCCCAAGCTGTTCCTTTACCGAACTTAAATCCCCCCATGCTGAGCATGTGGTTGAGCTGCCAGGAGCGGACTGGGTAAGTGTGTCCACAGGTGAGAAAAGGAGGCAGACAGATGGCGGAGCAGAGGGCTCTGCAGTGAGGCTTCAAATTCCAAAATTCCTTTGCAAACATAACTCCTTAGATTTTTAGTCTGTTATGAGCTTGCCTTAAGCTTAGAATGTAAAACAATGTTTCTTAAGCTACAATAAGAATGAAAAGCTCATCTAAAATTGAATGTCATGTGAGGGTTGTAAAACCGTCCAGGACGCCATCCCCGAATCTTCTCTTCACGGGAGTGGCACTTTTCCAGCAGCCACTGGCTTTGATCCGGTCTTGGGGCAGAGCAAGGCCAAGGTTATCCAGCCCCTCGGGGAAGGCAGTCCAGCCAACACACGTGGAAGAGCCTGCGCAGAGCAGAGAGGGCGGGATGGCGCCTCACTCCTGGCACTGGCTCCTCCCACCGGAACCCGCCCCTTCTGGATTAGAGCCCGGATCTGAGTGAGCTGGGTAGCTGAAGGACTTCAGACACTGCCGTCCATGGTAGACTTGGTGGAGTCTGCAAATCCATCCCCTGAATCACTGTGGAACAGGCACCGTGTGCCAGGCATGCCAGACAGTCGGGGGCAAGGCCTTGCCTTCTGCAGCTCCTGCCTTAGGTCCTCAGGGAGTGGGTGGGACATCGTGAGCCAGCCTCAGGTCAGATGGTGACACAGACTTAGGAGCAAGGGCAGAGATGCAGGTAGGAGACAGGGCTGCTTCAGAGAGAGCACGGCGAAGCTTCCTGGAGAGGAGATGCCCAGGCCTTCGAGGCCTCTGGCTACAGCCAGGAGCTGGGCTGTATTTGAAGTGGGAGGGAAACGTTAGCGGAAAACGTGTCTTAACTAGTCCTAGCCCTGGTTCTTACCTCCTCCAGCAAAGGTCAAGAAACAGAAAATGGACTCAGGTACAGAGGAGTACAGTGGCCCCACGAATGACAGTCAGGATGTGTCTTTGAGGGGCTGTGGCCCTGGAAGGACAGGGGAGCCACCTGGCTGTTGCCTTGAGTAGAAAGATCGGCTCCCAGAGTTTGGGGGTTTTCTGTGATGTAAAATCCTGTCTTGTTTACAGCATCACATGCTTTTCCATAAAGTTATGTGATATCTTCACAAGCGTGTGGCCCCCGCGGCCTCCTAACACAGGCTGGGGTGGCCCTGTGCCCTGTGTCTACCACTAGGAAAAGGCAGTGCAAGGATGAGTGGGGAGCGATGCCAGCTGGGCTTTATACCCAGCTCCTTGGCCTGGGGGAAGGGCTCTTGGTGTCTCGTGTGGGGCAGATGAAAACAAGGAGGCTGGTGATGCCCCCGCTGCACTTGCGGTTCCGGGGTGGAGGGAGGGGGCCGGATGGGACGGGCCGCCCCTCACGTCTCCACCCAGTTGTCGCGAGCTGATTCATCGGCCAACTCCAAGTCTCACACCCCAAAGCTGGCTTCTGCCCCCGAATTCTGTCCGGTGCAAAGGTTTCCAATCGAGCAGGATGGGCTAGGAAGAAACCCCTGCCCCAAGACAGCGGGGAACCGCCCAGTCCTTCCACGGGCTGCAGTTGTACACACGTCCCCCGCACAGACAGCTTTCTTCACCTCTTCCTCCCTCCCTCTCTTCCTTCCTTCCTTTCTCTCTCTCTCTGTTTTCCTTTCTTTCTCTTAGATTTTAAATGCCATAGGAAAAGTTTTTCTATATACATCATGATTCTAACTTTAAAAATACATAATAAATACATTGGACCAACAAAGAGATCAGTAAAAAAAAAAAGGAAATTTTTAATGCTTTCTGATATTATTCTATTTTCTACAATTAGTGTGTGTCCCTTTTATAATTACAAAAGTCAGAAATTGAAACACACAGACATATATGCAGGTATCACTTCTGCCTCATCCAGTACTAGAAGCCCACACCCTTCAATTGAACTCTTATTTCCTCTTTGGCAAGTGGGTCTACCCCCCTTGAGCTCTCTCAAGACACAGTGGTGGAGCCACAGCTGCCTTCTGCCCCGAGCCCCTGTGCCCGCCAGTGACATCCTCACTGTGCGGGAGGCTTTCTGGGAGAGTGAGTCATGTGACCACGACGACACTGACTCAGAGAGGAGGGCGAGGTCCCTGGGACAGGACGGGACATGAAGATTCCTCTTGCTGGAGCCTTGCCTCCTGTGCCAAGAGCTTGGCGGGGAAGGAGACTGTCACCAGCGGTGCTGGGTACCTGACCAGGCCTCAGCAGCCTCCACGTCCCACTCAGCCCAGGTCGGAGTGTGGGTGATCTTGGCTGGGCCAGCTGAGGTCCAGGCTGCGGTCTGGGTCAGGTTTGTCCCCAGGCCTGGTCCTCTCAGGACCACAAGCTGGCTGGGGCGTGGTCTCCTATGGTGACAGCGGAGGTCCAACGGGCACACAAACATGACTCAAAGCCCTGTGTACGTCACCACCACCGCCAGTCTACTGAGACCCGAGCCCCGGGCCAGGGCGGAGCCCTCCTTCCCGGCTGGCAGTGGAGTCTGTGGAGCCTCACATGGAGGGTGTGGATGTGCTGAGCACGAAGAGGCGCGGCTGCTGACCCAACTCAGCACGGAGGTGAGCCCCAAAGCTGCCATCCAATCAGGACCGAGGCAACGGGTGGACGGAGCAGGCTGTGCCCGCTGGTGGCACCCCGAGGGTCTTCCGTGTTCTACTCACTCTCCAACCCAACAGACAGGTGGGCTGAGGTGAGGCGCTGGGCTGAGCACCCTGTGGGTGAAGACAGGACTGGACTCCTGCTAGTTCCTTTCCCTAAAATACTTTCAAACCTGCAGCCCACGGCCATTTTTGAATGTGCGTTCGTTTGCAGCCTCCTTGCCTCTGTGTTGCTATGGTTTTCAAAGGTCGCACGTATTTTTATAATCATAAGACCACACGTGTAAATGTCTTCCTGATCTGAGTCCTCGCCGGGAAGGGCAGGGGAAGTGTCCCCAGTCTCAGACGGTCCAGGGCTGGACTGTGGGTACCCACCTGGGGCAGCTGGTTGGGACAGCACAGCGGGCCTTGAGGTCTGTGGGGAGAGTGGACACGGGCGTCCACAGAGACGGAGCCCAGCGTCTTGAGCTGGGAGGCAGCTGACCGTGCAGGGACGTGGGAAAGACAAGGCAAAGGCTTGGCACAGGAAGCCAGAGAGCAGGGCAGCGGCGGAGGGCCAAGTGGCCGGCAAGCCCAGTCTTTGCAACAGGGGCAGCCCAGGCTGAGGACAGAGCGGATGAACGCAGCCTGCTGTCCTGAAACAGAGCGGCCGGCACGGGCCCAGCCCGCAGCTCACAGCGGGGCGGCTGGGCGCAGCTTGTTCTTTTACCTGGGAACCTGACGAGGCACACGCAGGAGTCCCACTCTCCTTCCGAAACGAGAAACATGAGCAGGTCACGCAAGGGCTTGTGTGGAGTCCCGCCAGGGCAGAACGCACACGGTCCTCAGGAAAAGGCACCGCGCCCCTCCCAAACCCCGATCTTCACTCTCCAGACCGCCATGTTTGCTGGAAACAAGGAAAGTTAGAGAGACTGTCACCACTGAGAGGAGACACGCAGCCAACTGTCATCACAGGATGTCTAGGGTGGGGTCTTGGACCCGGAAAAAGACTTGAGGTAAAAACTAATGAACAAATGAGTTGTGGGATCGGGTGATATTAATACTGCATCACTGATTTTTAACAAAAGCACACAGTAATATGAGACATTTCTAACGAGGAAAACGAGATATGCAGTATGCAGAGACCCTCAGCACTCCCGTTTTAATTCTTTGTAAATTTGTTCTAGAAAATAAAATCTATTTCAAAGTTCCAGGCCAGAGGTCAAGAGCACGGACTTGGAACCCAGTTGCAGCTCTTCACCGGCCATGTGACCTTGGCGACAAGTGCTCGCCCTTCTGTGCCTCACTCTTCACAGTGAGTGCGTGGCCAGCCAATCGGCCTCCCCAGCGGTCCTGGGACTCGGGGGCTCACCCACAGAGCCCTGCCAGGAACCTGGGCTGCACCAGCCCTGCCTGGGGTTACTTCAAGGGAAAAAAGACTAAAGGTGTGGGTCTGGCTCCAGGCTCCTCGAAGCAGGAGGAAGGGTCACTGGCTGAGGGGGCGTCTCTACCCTAAAACAAGGAGCATGTTCAGGGCTCTCCACAGTCAGCTGTCCACTCCACAAGCCAGGGGACCCAGGGGTCTGCATGGCTCCCTCCCACTTGGCCCGAGCTCGGCTCTTCCTGCACCCCCCCCCCACGTCCTCCTCAGGCTGAGGTCAGAGTGGACAGTGCAGCCTGGAGCCGCTTCAGGCCACGTTAGCACAAGTGGGTCCACCACCTCCTGACTGCTTCCTCCACCCAGAGTCTCTCCCCAAATCTAGGATCTAGAAACCTATCTCGCCATCCTGCAGGGACCCCGTCCACCCAGCACCTTGGCACTGGCACTTGGTAAGGGAGGGGATGTCCTCACCCAACAGGAAGCTTGGGAAATGCACGCTTCCCCTGCCGAGAAGAGCTCCGCGTGAGGGGCAGACCTCAGCCTTGCCCGAGAAGAGACGCTTTCCTCGGAGCCGTGAGCACCTGAGGCGGCAGCTGCCGGCAGGGCGGGATCTCAGCTCCCCCAACCTCTCCTGCCCCGACAGCCCCGCCCCCTCTCTGGGCTGGGGGAGAGCGAGGCCAGCCGGCTCCCGCAGCCCTCCCACCCACCCTCTGTGGGCCCCATCCTGCTCCTGAGGAGCCCCTTTCTGGTCTTTAAAAATCTGACACACTGATAGGAGGCTGCGTTCTACAGATGAGGAAAGCAAGTCCCGGGGCCTGAAGAGAAAAGCCGTGTCCACCTGCGTCTCTTTAGAAAAGGGCCGTGGTGGGGCCAGGGAGTTAGCTCAGTGGTTCCGGCGCCTGTCTTGCAAGCGCAAGGATCCGGGTTCGATTCCCCGGTAACCACATAACAATACTGGGTGTGGAGACCCACACCCAGCAGCAACCAGTACCACATACCACAGTGCCAGGCGTGGTGGCTCACGCCTGCAATCCCAGCACTCGGGAGGCAGAGGCAGGAGGATTGTGATGTGCGTTTGAGGCTGAGCTCAGGGCCAGCCTGAACCACAAAGCGAGACCCTGTCTCCAAAAACCTAAAAAAAAAAAAAAGAAAAGGGCCGTGCTGCCCTGTGCGATAGGCACCTTGCTGTCAGCCTCTCCCCACGTGCCTGACACAGACCACATGCCTCGTGGTAACCTGGGCTTTCTTTTCCCCACTGCACAAAAGCCTCTGCAGATCTGGCAAAGAGCAATCTAGGAAATCATATATGTGCTGCAAAGTGACCTTCATGTCTCCAGGGCAGCCTCTGAAGGGAGGAGGCGTGGGCTGGGCCTACCTGGCACGGGAGCTGCGTGTCTGGCCTTCCCCCTCTTTTGTTTTTATATGGGAAGTTCTAGGGCCGGGACTCACTAGCGCAAGGTTCCTATTTAAGGTCTGCAACACTAACATGGCCCTGAAAGGTGCTGGCTAGGAGACCCGAACAGAGTCCTGCCCAGCCCGTCTCCAGAGCCTGGCTTCACCCCTTAAACTGCAAGGGAGTCCAGGGGCCCTACGCAGAGGCCTATGTGGTCAGAATGGTGGGAAAATGGCCACACAAAGTGATATGAAATAATTCAGTGTTCGCCTAACGGGCCTACCAACCTAGAAGTCATAACTAGTCTGAGATCCTAGAATGTACAGATCCACAAGCCCGGCCCAGTCGTGCATACCTGGGACCCCACCACTCTGGGAGGCTGAGGCAGGAAGTCTGCAAGTTCAAGCCCAGCCTAGGCAATTGAGTGACTTAGCAAAATCGTGTCTAAACTAAAATATACAATGCCAAGGGTGTAGCTTAGTGTAAAGGTCTGTGTTTAATCCTCAAGTGCTAAAAGAGAGAAAGAAAGAAGGAAATCTCTCATGGTCCACGCTAGCCGATGGCGGCAGCTGTGGGGTAGTACGTCTGACTCAGGAGACCAGGCCTGAGGGAGCTGTGGGCAGCTGGCAAGCAGGTAAGATGTGAAGTACCCGAGATCGACAGTTCAGGAAGAACCTCAATGGGGACAGGCCACCCAAGCTGGCGGCCCCCAAGTCCGGAGGGCAAACGGCATTTAGGACTCAGGCAGGAAACGTGGGGCAGCTGCCAGGGTGCCTGGGACAGGACATGGGACAGCCTGGAGCGTGGAGAACGAGGGAGGCCTGGCCTCGCTGGCACCGGAGCCCCGTGTGGCTTTGCCTGGAGTCCCGTGGGTGGAAGCGCAGCTCAACACTCGTGAGCTCTTAGGACCCGAGTGAGTGTTTCCCTGAGTGTGCGCAGCCCGCAGGCGCGCGGTCCAGGGTGGATGCTGGGACGCAGGAGCCCTTTGCAGAGACCTCACTTCAGCCCCGTCTCCCGCGCGGCAGCAGCCTTGGGTGTCCCCCTGCAGAGCCTGTGTCCCTGGGCCTCCGGCTGCTGCCAGTGGGTGCAGCCGTCATCCTCAAAGCAGGCTTGGAAGGCAGCCGGCGCCACCCGGGGCCCTCTGTGCTCGCCATGGCTTCCTGCGGCTGCTGCACGATTCTCCACACTGTGTGTGGTGAACTGGGAGCTTCTCACCAGTCACTTATTAAGGGAATCTATTGAGGGTGACTGGATGTGGAATTTGAGAACCTGAAGGAGTGCGTGCCCTGAATGCTTTAATTCTGTGTTCCGCCCCGTCCGGTGGCCCGTGCAGCACGCGGTGACCAAGCTCCTGCTGTGTCTGGAGCTGGAGAGGAGGAGCTGGGCTGAGGAGGAGGCAGGTCACTTGCTGCGTGGAATCCCCTGCAGGCTGTCTGGTCTCCAGACAGCGGTGAGTTTTCTGGGTCTGTCTGTCGGTATCAGGGGCCCGTGACTGTAAACTACATGGAAGGACGCACATACATTGTGGTTTGAGTGAGCACTGCCAGCGCCCCTGACGCAGAGGCACGTGCTGTCCTGGCCCAGACCCCCCGAGGAAAAGCGTCCACTCGGGGCCGTGCTGTAGACTCTCCTCTCTGCAGAAGGCATGAGCAGGACCGCACCAAAAGCGCGGTCTCTGAAGTTTAAATTGAGTTGGAGGTCATTGCTTTCCCTGGGGAAACTTCAAGAGTGCAATATTCCTTTTTGAATAGGTTATAAACCCTTATGCTTCCAAGTCAAAATCACAGGAAAGGAATCATGGAGGTGCCAGTGGGCAGTCTCGCAGGGCCTGACTTTGCAGCCCCAGGAGACACCACATTAGTTTTATCCATTGTTTCAGAGATTTTATGCAAATAGACATATTTTTATTTTCCCCTAGGAGGGAACAGAACTTTCTTTTTGAGATAGGGTCTTGCTATGTAGCCCAGGCTGGGCTGAAACTCATGGCAGTGCTCCTGCCTCAGCCTCCCAAGTGCTAGGATCACAGGTGTGTGACACCACACCTGGCTGGGGACAGAATTTTTAAAACCTCTGGAAGGAGGTCCCAGGTGTTTCATGAGTATAGAGACCCCTCTGATGGCACTGTAACAGGTAAACTTCAGTAAAGTAGACTGATGCAGTAGTAACCGGGGAGACTAAAACTGTCCCTGGAAAGTCCTCCTGTGATACCATCCCTGTGAGGGTCTCTGACAAAGGTCTACTAGTGTTTACTCCATCCTCACTGTGGGGCAGGGACTCAGGCTCTACTATCTCCAGTGCACCAAGAGGAGGTGGCTGTTTATTCAAGTCAAAAGTTCTGTGAGAGAGCCTTGGAAATGAGCCTGTGGGGGAAACTTGACCCTCGAAGGTGCCCAGAGGGGCAGTGGCGAGCACCGTTACAGAGCACTTGCTGTGTGCCAGACCCAGACGCAGGCCCAGGCCCTTCCTTAAGCCACAGATGGGAGGGAGGAGACCTTGGGAGGACACTGTTATCAGATGGCGAACAAGACGGCGGGAAGGAGGCGACCAATGGAGTGGAAGCTCAGAGGAGGCTCAGAGGAGGCTCAGAGGAGGCTCCGGCCGGGCTGCTCACCAAAGCTCCAACCAGAGAAACGGGCGGACTCGGCAGCCATTGTGTGGCAGTCTGAGATGACACGTCATGCGCGAAGCCTCAGCTCCTTTCTTACCAGCTTCCTGTCCCCCTGTAGCTTTCTAGAGATAATCCTGGCACCCAAAATCTGGCTGTCGTGGGAGGCAAGGGCAATGGCAGAGAAGCTCCTTGGACGGGGGTGGAGACCACTCCACACACGGCTCTGAGACTGGTTAACTCAGTGCTTGGGGGAAGAGTCACGGAGCCCAGAAGGAGAGGTGGTGTGCTCCGGGGAGGGCGGTGGAAGGGCTCCAAGAGTAAGATACTCCATGGGTTCGAGTCCCAGCTCCGCCGCTTTTCGTGGGAGGGCCTCGAGACAGCACCTTCGCCTCCGTTTCCCACGCCCACGACTGTGAGCGCTGCTCCAGCCTTCCCTCCTGTCATTACCAGGGCCTGTGGACTTGAGCAACACTTGCATGGTGGCCGGAGGTGGGAGACAGAGAGTCCCCGTTTCTCATCAGATGGACTGTCTCCCTCAGGCTTCACCTTCTCCCGTCTTTCTCTGTGTACTGAGGAGGTGGAGGTAAGCTCTCAGCTTTAGGACTTCCCAAGACATCAGGAGGCAGCACTCATATCACTCACTTCTTTCTTGCTACCTTGACTGGTTGTGGTTTCAGTGTGTGATTCTCCTGAAAGATTCCCCCGCCCCTCCAGGAGGCAGGAGTAAGATAGGTGGGACCTTGAAAACCCTACCTTGTCACACAAGGAAGATTGTTTTAGTTGCTCTCCTTATAGAAGGGACAAAATACCTAACAACCAGAACTGACGGGTGGAAGGTTGTTTTAGTTCCTGGCTTCAGCCTACGGCTCCACAGCAGGAGCATGGCGGGAGGCTCGGTGCAGAAGAGCTGCTCATGGAATGGCTGGCTGGATGCTGAGACGGTTCAGGGACATGCAGGAAGGAAGACAAGCCCCTCCAGGTTGAAGCCCCACTGAGCACCTCCAGCCAGACCCCACTTGCTAGCGGCAAGTCAGCTGTGAACACATCGTGGTGAATCCACTGCAGGCTACGGCGTCCCCAGGATCCCATCAGCCCCCACAGGAGGCTCTTGGAGGAAGCTCCGGATCCGGACAATGACGGAGCTTGTAGTAGGGAAGGGACAGGAAGGAGGCCCTCTCAGGAAACAGGAAATTCATTATAAAGACTTCGTGGAGCCTGAGCGTGGCTCATTCTTGCTGGGTCACTCTTAACCCTTTGTGCCTAGGGCACTAGCAGCTCTGCAGCACTTGCAGCGCAGCCGGAAGGTTTCAGGTCGAAGGGAGAGGCAGTGGCCGAGGGCAAGTCCTTATCAATACACGACTGCTGTTCCTGACAACACCCGTCTCACACATCTCCTCGCAGCCCGCAGAAGAGTGGAGAGGTCTACGTGTTCCCGTTGGCTTCACTTGAGTTCATTCTGGGGCCCCGGCAGAAGCACAGTCACTATCCAGGCTGTGTTCATGGCTGATGCAGGAGGCTCAAAATCCCAAGCCAAACCCCAAGACTCCGTTACAGTCCTTGGCTCATTCCTTCTGCACTGACAGAACAAACAGGTCACGTGGCCAAGCCCCACATCTACGGTGGAGCAGCACATTCGCCGTCCACAGGAGAAAGGAACCGCTCACTGCCCATGAGGTGTAATCTTACCATGCCATGGAGTGCAGGATTGAGCCTGATGTCGCTACAACCCTCTGCTCTCCCAGGGGAGCCAAGCCCCGGGCCCTGGCTTCATATGCACATGAGGACTGTACCGTCTTGTCACATGTCAGAGGAAGCTGGAATCTCATATCTTCAAGCATCCCCTTGTCCCACATATGTTTCCTGAGCAGTTACTACATTACCAGCATTGGATGAAGAAAAAGGATAGAAGGGTTGTAAAAGCAGATGTTACGCCTTAGAGCCCACAGGAGACGAGCCTTTGCTGAATAACCACACCACGGGCACTGGCTAAATAAACTGGGGGGCAGCCCCATACTTATTATTTTTCCTTCTAGAAGACATTTCCTTATCTCCACCAAGAAGGCCGGGTGGCGAGGAGCACCTCCCAGGCCAGGCCGTGGTCTCTAACTACCATTTCCCGGGGAAGAGGCAGAGCTCCCTGGAGAGATGGCCGATCCCGAGGCCGGCTCAGACTTAAGCCTGAGACAACTAACACCAAAAAGGAGACAAGGCAGATGATGTTGCATCAAAGAGACCCAGAGGTCACCTTGAAGTCTTTCTACTCCAGGAGATAGGAACACTTCAGCAAGAGCAATAACACAACGGAACAGCGGATTCAAACATGTCAACTGCATAAATTTCCTGAGCTCAAAATAGGTAAGAAAAGATTATGGTTTTCGACGAGAGATTGCCAAGATTTTAAGTCGTTGCTCCAAAATTTGGTAAACAAAGAGAAAAAAACATTTGATCTGCCTTTTGGTTCACATAACTATATTCTAGGTAAGGGAACCGCTGTTGGGGAAATGTTCCTTCTCACTCTTAAATGCGGAAGGAACAAGCAATAACATTCCATACAGCACCCTTGGATATGGATTTAGGAAACAATCATTAGCAGAGACGTAATCTTAGGGAAAATGTTGACCCCCAAGCCTCACACAGCACAGTGGGCTTGCCACCCACTAAACCCACCCTGTAAGGAGACGCCCAGGCCATGTGCTTCTGGAGGTGGTGGCTGTGAGACCGCCGGGCAGTCTCGCCTTGGAGAAACTGACCCTGAAGCTAATCAAGACCCAATGTCTTACCAGTTGGTAGAAAATACAAAGGACTGAAGAACGAATACTACAAAGAAGCAATCCACCCCATCTGGAACGTGGGGCCTTTGGAAGACATGTAACCACGTTTCTTCAACAAATCGAGGGCATGGAGAAGGAGAAAAGAGATCTGGGAGCTGTTCTTTTTCTAAATGTACATTTAGAGTGTGCAGTGTCTTGACATATAAGGAGATGTTTAAGGTGTAACGCGGTACGTACAGATGTATCTGCACGGTAGAGGACACAACTGGCCCAACGATGTGGAGAACGGATCTGCAAACCCTGCCTCTGGTGAGGAGCTAAAACCCCAGAGACGAGAAACTCATAAACCGAGAAACAAGTGAACGACGTAGTCTAGAGTGAGGTGAGGACCGAGCAGACAGCCTTCCTAAAGGACGCTGACGTCAGCAGGGCTCGGGCAGAGCGTTCCACGCGTGGGAATCTGATGCCTCTGCGGGACCGTGAGCACAAGTGCCTTGCCCCTTGGTGGGCAAACTGAGGCTACACAAAGTGCAGGGTACCTTCATGACAGCTAGCCGGTCGCACACTGGCCTCGGCTCTGCTGTGGCGTCTTCCTTGGCACTGTGCACACAGCTTTGGCTTGGAAGGGTCGCCACGAGGATGCTTTTAGGATTAAATGCCCAGGCAAAGAATAGATGCCACAAGGCACGCGTTAGCAGAGGGTCTAAAAATAGGTCTAAATGCATGTAAGAAAGGGGTCACCAAAGAGCCGCTTCTTTCTCTCTCCGAAGGGCAGGTCCAACCAGGCCCCGGCGGGGCCTCTCCTCACTCTGCCGCTGACTCTGACTGCAGAAGGCCTAGCACAGAGGCGCATGCGCAGACAGGTGCGCAAGTCCCCTGTTGTCACCGGTAAAAATAGCTCCTGATCGTGGAAGAACAATCTGCTTCAGTCTTGAGAATTTGGAAAAGCACTTGCAGCCCAGAGCAGAGTCTCATTTCTGATCATAGTTGGCATTTCCTCCTGGCCACAAATATTTTAAATATTTAAGTAAGCTCAAGAGCAGAAAGGCAACTCAGGCCTGTGTCCTGGTGACCACGGGAATCTGGTCTCCTTCCCCTTATCTCTCTTTGTCAAGACTTTTAAAAATAAGCTTCCTCATTATCAATTAAAGTATGAAGATTTCGCTCAGTTTTTCCAGTGCCTGCCTGTAAGTGCAAAGTCCTGAGTTCAATCCCAGTACCAAAAAAATAAAACCCAACAACAACAAAAATAAAAATATATCCATCCCAGTCAAGTCTGATGATATATCTCTGTAATCCAAGCACCCCTGGAGGCTGAGGCAGGAGGATCCCAAGTTCAGACCCAACCTGGGCAACTTAGCTATTCAACGAAACTCTGTCTCAAAATTACAAAACAAAAGGGCTGGGGATACAGCCTGTGCAAAGTCCCTGGATCCACTTCAGGACGGGGGGAGAAAAAAAGGTGTGCATCTCTTTTTGGTGTGAAGAACAAGGTAGGAAATATTTGTATTAGGAAACTGGCAAGAAGAAAGCTAGCCTAGTGGCAAACATTCCAACTGCGCAGGGAACCTCTTTCTCAAGGGCCAGATGGTCGGAGGGGCTGGTGCGGCGCTCTATCTAGGTCAGCCCGGTCCCAGACTGTAGCGCTGCGGGGGGCGGGGGTGCGCGCGCAGGGGTTGATGGGAAGGAGAGGCCGCGTGAAACACAGCGTGTCCGGACTCGGTCCACCCTGGCTCCGTGTATGGGGGGCAGCCCTCAGTCCTGCACGCTCTGGTGGAGAGGTACCGCGGGAAAGCTTTGCCGCAGGGCGCGGCGGAGCTGTTCCTAGAGCAGCACCCCACTGGCCCTGCAGAATCGTAAAACGTGGTATTGGATATCGATGGTAACACAGTGGTGCTCTTCAGTGTACTGTGGGTGAGAAGGTAAATTATTACAACTTTTCTCTACATCAATTTGACCATATACATTAAAAACTCCTAAAATTTGATGAATCATTTGCCTAGTGTTCTAATTCTAGGAGTTTGTTCCAAGGAAATATGTGCCCTAAGACTTTGCTTGTAATATTTTTTAAAAATGAGCTAATCATAATGTCCAATAATAGAGGATTTCTTAAAAATGCAGGCATAATGGAAGAAGGCAAACTTCCGTGTCATTTAAGCCACCGTAACCTAGGCTGCAGCCTAACTCAGATGTCCTCTGGGCTACAGGAGAAGCTGATTGCTGTATTTCTTGTCTCACCCTGTGACAGCAGTGTCACCAGCTGGGCCCCTCACTGTGGCCTGTGACATCCTGCCCTCCTGATGAGGCCGCCCACCCCGGAGCCTGGGTCATGGCCCGTGGGAGTGGTGCTCCTCTGGAGGCTCCTCCAGTGTCCCCAAGTCTACTGGGACATCAAAGGCAGATTGTTTTGTAAGACAGGAAGTAAAGCCATTGCCCGGAGTAGGAGAAGGGCTGCGTCTTTAAACCACAATGTTTTAGAGACATTTTAAAGATCTGTAAAATTTTAGGAGTGATTTTTTTTTTCTTTCAGATGAAAAGGATTTTTTTGAGCCTCTCATTTCCTGTTAGTGTTTATTTTATGATGAGACACCCTGATCGGATAAAAGAAGCTTGTCTTGTACTAATTTTACTTCCCAAAGATTTTTATCTCTGACCATGTTTTAAAGTCCCTGCAGAGAAAATAAGAACTTATTTTATTGACTATGATTTCTTCCAAACAATAAGTTCTTTGCTAGAAAGAATATTGCAGTGTGTGTGTGTGTATGTGTGTGTGTGTGTGTGTGTCTGTGTGTGTGTGTTTGGTGGTTGCTGATGGTACCTGGGTATGTGCATGAAAATATATGTACAACATAAAACTTACCATTTTTAGCACTCTGCACATACAGTTCATGATATTTAGACTCCTCATGTATTACCACTTCCGGAACCTTCTCCCTCCCCAGCTGACACCGAATACTCACAGCACACTGACTCCCCACCTCTCCCTCCCTCTTCACAGCCCCTGGAAGTCCCATCCTAAGTTCAGTTGCTGTGAATTTGTCCATTCTCTGTATCTCACATACATGAAATCGTACAATATTTTTATTTTGTGACCGGTTTACGTCACGTAGAATAATGTCCTTACAGTCCATCCATGCTGTAACATCTGTGAGAATTTCCTTTCTTTTCAAGGCTGAATAATATTCCCCATATATATACAAGATCTGATTGAAAAATCTAGCGAAAATATGAGGTATGGCTGCCTCCAAGTCCTGAACTGACTGAAAATGTTGACTTTCCACGGCCATTTTGACCTTGGGAGGAGCCAGAAGTTGCGCGATGTCAGGTCTGCTGGACTCATAGCTTTTCACACAAGGAGCTCGGTGACCCCACTGAGAGCTCTGCGCCTCGGCCTCGGGACATCCTGGAGGCCCAAGCTCTGCCCCCCCCCCACCTGGAAGCCTCTTAGAAGCTGAGTCTGGGGTGCAGGATCCGCAGCGCCAACACAGTGACCGACTTTCATGCTGGCCTGTCGCTCGTGGTCCGTGAGTCACAGTACCTGCAGAGCACCCTCCTCTCCCCTACAGCTCCGACCCACGGACCGCTGGGACAAACTGTGACTTGTCGCTCACTGTTGCTAAGGCTTGGCACCGGCTTCTCATATTGAAGAGCCCCGTCTTTCTGTTTGGATGGCACTTGGCAGCAGAGGTCACAGTGGTTTTAAATCGCACTTTGTAAGTATCTCTTCATGTTACACATTCATAAGCATATTTTAGTGGATTTATTCCCCTACTGTGTAGTTATTTATTCTCAGCTTTTCTCTACTGGAAACAGTGTCCCAGTGTGTGCCTTCAGGAAGCCCCTTCCACGTTGTTTTCTTGGGGCAGAGTTGGAGAAGCGGGATTATTAAGTCAAGGTCATGAACTCATAAAAGCTTTTGGTATGTTGCCCTTCTAACTTATGAGATAACTGGTACCAAACATACATCTACTAGCAATTATGAAGATGAGCACCGTCGTATAGGTCCTAACTCCACTCTCCTTAGGTGGACAGCTGTGCCCAGGGCGCAGGTGGCAGTGTCTGGAGACATCTCCAGTTCTCATTGCTGCTGAAGGAAGACAGAGGTGCCCGGGGGGGAGAGCCGGGCATGCCGTGGGGCATCTTGCAGTGTACGCTGTGGTTATCCTGACAAGGGTGGTCAGGCCAGAGTGCGGTGCTACCAAGGCCCGAAATCGAGCCGTCTCTGGCTCACAGTCCTCTGGGAGAGGACAGTAGACCGTTCTGGGGTCCAGTCCAGGCTCAGTGGTCTGCTGCTGTTTCTTCAGTCAGTGTGGAACACTCACCTGGGATGAGCACAGCGTACCCCTGTCCCCTCCACGCTGCCCTTCACTAGCCCAGGGCGCTACTCCAACCTGACTCTCCGGGGGTCCCGGGGTCCTGATTGCTTGTGCACCAGCGGTCTTCCGTGTGCGCCACGGTCCCCATCGGCAGTGTCACAACACAAATGTACTTTCAGCTGCTCCAGCGGCTCAGTCAGTGAGCACAGGTACTAACACAATTGCACTTCCAAGTACATGAGGTCCAAAGGCCTGATTTTGAAAAGTTTTCTGGAATCCTTTATAAATTTGCTCTCCGCCCAGCCCCAATCCACATATCCCCCAAGCTACACACTTTGAGAGGCTTTGGAGAAACAATGCTTAAGTCACTGACCTAATTCGTGGTAGCCACAGCTACCTCCCTTCCCCAAAGTTTGTTCACCTTTGCTCCCATGGTAACAGAATCCCCAGTTTGTAAGAGGTCAATGGCTTCTCATAATTTAGATCTCATTTCCAGACTCTCTTGCACTTATCCAAGTGGAGGTCTTGAGTCTGACTCCTGGTAGCGCCATTTTGGACAAGCAGCAAAAACGCTGACCCAGTCATTTGACTAGCAACTCATTTTAGACCAAGACGTGGAAGACAGGTTTGGCAGATGACCGAGCAAAATGACAGCAGGAGCCCGGTCCTGCTGGTCATGGGATTGCTGTACACTGCTCCGTGCACCTCCGGGCCCCCTTACGGGAGACTGGAGTGACCTACGGTTAATTTAAGAGATTGCTATTTTGGTCTCTGTTAAAGCTGAACCTAATCCTAACTCATATATAACCCAACCTCCTCATTTGAAAGATAAAAATGGAGGCCTGAATGAATTAGAGCAGACGTGGTTCATGGGGCTGCTTCTGCCAGCTGTCTGGGACTTTGCTGAATAAGATAAAGAACGTGTGAATCATTTAAGGGAAATGGTGTATTTTTGGATACCTTATAAGATTCGTAACACAGAAGAAGACAAAGGACTTGAATTTGAAGGAAGCAAAGGCTTCAGAATATATGAGGTGAGATTTAGGGCACTGTCAGAAGAGGGAAAATAAAGTACCAGCTCTCATTTTTCAGGGTTAGAATTTCTGAATCTGGGAGTAGTTAAAACTCTAACAACACCCGTGGTGATGTAATGAGCCAGTTTTAGCAACTGGCATTTCTGAATGCAGAAACTGTTTATAGAATGGCGTAATTAGTAGATACTTAATGGAAATGATTGTTGCTGTCTTGATTATTCTTTAATAGATCGGATGGATCAGGAGACAGGTCAGGAAAGAGATTCGCCTTTCTTCTCTTACCATCAAAATAAGTAAACATAATTTATTAAACTTGTCTCCTTGGTTCTATTTCACGCACAAAGGAAATATATCTACTTCTTAAAATGTACACCTTTCTTTCCTGAAGGATATAGCAGGCAAGGAAAAAAGATGATCCCAATCCCCTTGAGTTAGCAGAAAACGATCTCTGCCTGTCGGCTAAGCAACCAGTCACCCTGGACCATTTTGCCCAAACGCCCTTGAATCTGTGAAAAATTCATCTTCTGTGATATCTGACATTCTGTGGTCTTCTGCTCTTGCCTCCCAACTGGGGAATGGAAAATCTCATTTTCCTCGCCACCTATGTTAGCTTTCCACAGACCCTGTCCTGGCAAAGCTTTGATTTTATAGAAGTAGCAGTCTACCTTTACCACTGCCCCTGGGTACTTTGACTCAAGATTCTCACACAACTCCCGGCAGATGTGGGTTTCCGTAGCCTTGTGAGTCTGGGTGGCCACGTGAAAACTCAGTCCCGGGATGAGAAGACACAGCTTGTAAGATGATCATAACTGGCATTCTCCCGCTTTTCCCCAGTGGTTTTCCCAAGAAAACCATTTGCTTGGCTTTGCAAGGAGATGGAGCAAACACCTGGTCCAGAACTCAGAGCCTTCTTCTCTAAGCAGCTAATTCTTGATGGGAAATATGCTTAATCACATAGGCTCACATCAGAGACAGGGAGAAGGGCCCATTCATTCTGTTTTGATTCCACTGCTCTGTGTGGGAAGCCAGGTTAGAACAGGCCAGCCTCCTTCAGGCATCACAACAGCAGAAAACTTGGCCTGGCTGACTGCGCTGTTATCATACTGTACACGAACCCTGGCCTCACCTTTGGAGGCAGGCTTCTGGGCACTGAACAGCTGCAAGAAGAGACTCAGCCGCCCCAAGATGTGCCCTGTCAGGCTGGCCGGGGCGGTCAGCCCTGCGTGCGGGGACTTCCGCTGCTCACTTATGCCCCATGTCTGTGACTGGCTTACTCTCAGTATTTATCTTCCCTTTTGCACCTCAGGCTGGCCAGTCCTGCTTTACACGAGCCACCCCACCCGGCCCTCTGATGGCTCCACGCTTCACTTTGACCAGCGAGGCTCTGCTTCCTCGGGCCAGGTGGGGAATTTCAGTCACACTAGGAAAGCTAGCAAGTATTTAGGGAGCAATGGAACCAGTTGCTGCATCCTACACAGAACTCACATGTTTACTTCAGTGGAGAATTACACAATGGTGCAGCTTCTTTGGGTAACAGTTAGGCAGTTCCTCAAAACACTGGACACAGTTACCTCATGACTCAACGATTCTCATCCTAAGAAAACACCCAAGAGAACAAGAGACACAAAAACAGACATGAGTATTTACAGCAGCGCAATTCCTAATAGCCAAAAAGTGAAAGCGGCTCAAGTGTATAGAGCTGATGAAGGAGATAAACACAATTTGTTGTATTTAGACAATGAAATTTTAGACAGCCACAGATAAAGAATGAAAGAACAGCACTTAGTAAAGCTGGATGAATCTTAAAGTAGCTTGAAATATGCTAAGTGAAAACAATCAGACACAAAAAGCCACATAGTGTATGATTCCACTTGTATGAAATGTCCAGAATAGGTAAAATCACATAAATAGAAAGTAGATGTGTAGTTACCAGGACTGGCAAGAGAGGGACTAGGGGTGCCTGTTGACTAGTAGAGAGTTTCTTCTTGGGATGAGGAAGATGTTCTTACATTGAACAGTGGTAACAGTTGCACAAGTCTGAGTTTAGTGAAAACCACTCAATTGCACACTTCAAGTAGGTGAATTTTACAGTATGTGAATTACATCCATAATGAAAATACCCACAAGAAATTTAAAGGAAGAAATGTTTTTATTCTGGCTTATGGTGTCAGGGGGTTTAGTTCGTGGTAAGCTGCTATTAGTTGTGTGGCAAGGCCGATTTGGGATGTGGAGAAAGGGTGTGGTACAGCAGAAAGGTGCCCACCTCACGGCAGACAGGAGGCAGAAGGAAAGGGGGAGCCCACGCTGATAGGCTGCTTCTTTCAGCTTTCTCTTCTCCCTGGAGCCTCTACCTTTTGGATGGCGCCAATCTTGTTAGAGGCAGGTCTTCTCATTTGCTGTCTTATGTATCAATCACCCGGAAGTATGCTTTACTAATTTTCTAGGTTTGTTTCAATCCAATCGTGTTATCGTTGAGATAAAATGTCACACGTAGATGTAGAAAGACCACTGTAACGACTGGCTCTTGCCCAGAACGTGGGCCCAACCAAGAACCAACTTCTGTTCCTGCCTCAGGTAACAGACAGACTCTGAGGAGGAGGTGGAGGCCGGTTTTAGAAAGACAAAGGGACTGCATCTTCTTGCTCACCTAAAAGTGCTCAAGAAAATCCGAATCATGCTGCAGCCCAACTTCATTCCACAGAGCACCATCCTGAGAACCAAGATGTTCACGTGCAAGATTCCCGCAATCAAATGGAACCGGGATCCCTGCCCCCCAGGGCCCTTCCTGCTAAGGGCTCTGATTGGTCTGCTAGACTGTCTGTCCTCCTCCGGCCAGCTCCTTAGTTAGGGTCTCAAGGAACCAGTCTTCGGGGGAATTGACTTGGGAACCCCACTCAGTGAAGAGAAAGCTTGCTGCTGAAGAAGTAGCAGTCCATCAGCTCGAGACTGTTTGGCATGGGTGTGTGTATGTGACTGGGATCTATGTATCTGCGTGCAGGACTGGCCTCTGGCTGATGGATGGTTTTCACTTTGTTTAAGACACAAGCTGCAACAACACATGCTTTGTTTTGTTCTCCCACATGAATCACTTGCTGCAGTGGAAAATCTCTGGGCTTAGGGGGTCTGGACATACCTGAGTTCAAGGCTGTCTCTCCACCCTAAGGGACTACCAGCCCTCACTCAAGGGTCAGCTAACCAGCCAAGGTCACCAAAGCCCCACACAACAGGATGGGTTGTCACACCCGGAGAATCTGCACGCTGCTCTGCGGCCTCCTTTCCATCTTAACCTCCCTGTCCAGCCTCATTTTGTACCGGCAGCTTGGCCAAGATGGCCCACGCAGCTTCAGATAGCATCGAAATGTTTCAGCCCTTGATCACAGCATACACGTAGACCAGCATGCCCAGCCCCTCACCTCCTCCCCGAGGTCACTGGTTCAGAACTTCCTCCTTTTCTGCAATGGCCCCATGCCTGGGCGGTTGGAGAGTGCCAGGGAGTCCGCACAGGACAGTCCTTGGTTTGCACACCCAGGGAGCCTTTGTTCTACTTCAGCATGAGATGCACAGAAGTAGTTTTTTTGGGGGAAGAATATAATTGGTATTTAGTTTTATGTGCCTAGCTGTGGTGGTGTGAGGGTCAAAGCAGCACAAGTCTCCTCCAGTCTGAGGTTGCCTTAAAGCCCAGTATAATTGTGCCTTCTTATTACCCACTTTGAGAGAATTCATGGTTAACAGACAGAGCATCTTCACTGGCTTTTAAACATCCAGCATGTTTTGTTTGCTCCTCTGAAAAGAAAAAGGGTGATGCCATGTGTCTCTATCCCAGGGAGGCCGAGGAGTCTGGGCCACTCAGACAGTCCACGACGCTCCACGCCGGGCGGATGTGTCCACGCCAGGCGGATGTGCGTGCGAGTGTAGCTCCCGGGCCCGCCCCCTCTCCAGGCCTGCGCCGTGGGTCTGCTTCCTGCTCATTTAGGATTACTGACGTTCACTTTTCGCTGGCTTTGATTTTCCGTTGGCCTCCGTTCCTTCCTTCCTTCCTCCCTGGCTGCCCACGCTTTTGTGACGTCCAAACCTTTGGCACGTAGGTCTGCTGACATACCTTTTGTACGGCAAGCTGTCATGCTCTACTTTTAGAAGTAAACACAATTAAACCTTTGAAACAGCTTCTAGACACCTACCAGGAACAGATCTTTTTGTCCGGTTCTGAACAAAATTGGTCAGTTCTTCCTCCTTCCCTACCTGCTTGGCAAATGTCAAAGGCAAATGGAAGCTGAAGCACTGGCTCCGTCACCAAAATCCACCGCACCTCGGAATGTGGGCTCAGATATTCGGCACCAGTCAGGCCTGGGCCCACCACGGGAACTCATCCTAAGTCATCCTAGGAGAGCTGACGCAGATGAGGGAACTCCGAGGAAATACTGCTGAAACACTGAAGGTGAACCCCAGGAAACCTCCCTCAGATCAGTCGTGTGCCAACTAAACTGGGTCGGGGTGGGTTCTCGGCTGAGTCGGTCTCTTCATGTGAGCGCCTTCGTCGTCTGAGAGACAACACCCAAGGAGCAAGAGCTGACGGCCTCTTTGTCACCTTGCCAGTGAGGGACTCTCGAAAGGCAGCATCGGGCTGACCCAGATCTGAAAAAGCTCCGTAGGCCCCAGTATTTAATTATCTTCTTTCCCTTCAGTTAAAACAAGGTTTAGATCAGTTCGGTAAAGCCTGTCATTGAGTCCACCTTGGACTTTCCATTTGGAAAATATGGAAGATCCTGGAGCCTCACTTGTCTACTCCCGAAAGTAAGAGTTTGGAATACTTATAAATCCACATGTTGGATTTTTTAAAAGAAAGTAATGTTTCTGCACTTAAATCATTCACCAAAACCCCACCACGATGCCACAAGGGAGGAAGGAAGTCTTCCAGGCTCCACATGACGGTTGAAGGGCCAGGTACAGAGGCTGAAGGCTCCCAGGGCCCTGCTGTGGGTGAAGGACAGAGCTATGCCTTGGCCCACAGGGGTCGGAACTCATGCACTTGCTTGTCGCTCAGACGTCCTTAACCTTTTTTTTTTTTTTTTTTTTTTGAGTCAAGGTCTTGCTTCATAGTTCAGTCTGGTCCTGAGCTCACCATAAGCCCAGGCCAGCTTTGAACGCAGAGATCCTCCTGCCTCTGCCTCCTGAGTGCTGGGATGACAGGCGTGAGCTGCCGTGTGCAGCGAGATGATCTTAATCTTGAGTCTTTGGGCTGAATTAGGAGGGCATCGAGAAAAACTTCTCTGTAGGTACATGTTTCTAGAAAGGAGGTCTGTAGCTACGCTGGAACTTTCAAAGTGACACAACACTAAACAGTTTTTAAGAACATGCTTCCTGCCCTGGGGATTTAGCCTAGTGGTTCCAACATCTGCCTAACAAGCGCAAGGTCCTGAGTTTGATTCCAGATACCACATATCACAGTACCGGGCATGGTGACTCACACTTGTAATCCCAGCACTTGGGAGGCAGAGGCAGGAGGATTGCTGAGTTCGAAGCTGCCTGGACTACATAGTGAGTTCAGGGCCAATTTGAACTACAAAGTGAGACCTGTCTCAAAAAACTTAAAAGCAAAACATTCTTCCTATTTTATTCGGAAGAGAGAGCCATTCAGCATTTGTGAGCTGACTCTCACTGAGGTTGAAGGGAGGGTGGGGTGGGTTTCAACAGGGTGGGGCTCCGTCTAGCCAGAAGAGCACCTTGGGGGTTCGTATGAGCGTCCAGCCGTGGGGACACACAGGGTGATGAAGGCTGGACCTCAGGGCCAACCCAACCTACCGGGGGGATGGGACCCTCTTGAAGTCTGCAGAGAATTCTGTTGAAAGAGAAAAATGTCCTGTCCCTCTCCTAGACCGGGGGTTTGTGGCGAGTTTGGGTCTTCCCAGATGAATGTGAGGCAGGGGATTATGACAAGACAGAGGTGCAGGCAGCGGGTGTGGCTGTCGATCAGAGACGCCCTCCGCTGCTGGGACACCACTGGCCTGGAGGCCGTTCTCTCCCTGTGCTCACAGGAGCCTCCACTGAGTGCGACCTGTAGTTTCTCTCCTCTCTTCTTTTCTTCAGAACACTTATTTGGAGCCCTTGTTTTTCTTCTTTTTAAAAAATAAACGTTAAATTTTTATGCCCATTGGTTGTCCCAGCCAAGACTTGGAACAGAGCAGCAAGGTCCTGAGAAGAACCCCTCAGCACCCCGCATTTAATTGTCACCCCACTAGCAAATGGACACTTGAAAGTTCTGCAGAAGCAAAGACGCGAGCACCTCTTGATGTGCTGAAGATTCGTACGGAGTGGTGCAGGCCGAGGCTGGGCTGGGGACAAAGGAACACGAGGCTCTGGCAAAGGCACTGAGACAGATGTCAGGTCAGAGTGCCATGGACCCTCAATGCACCAGCTACGAGACATCCACCAGCAGGGCCTTAAAGAACCGGCTGTCATCTGCCGGAGACACAAAGTCCAGTCAGGACCTGTTTATCCCGACGAGAGACTGCCACACCCTCCCCCGCCCAGACAACAGGACCCGCTGTGAGGGTGTAAAACGGGCTTGAGTTCAGCAGAAAGATGTAAGCAGAGCCACCCAAGCCCTGCTTCCACTCGGAGAACTCTGAGTCTTTGTACTCAACAGGATGTGTCTAAAGGACACATTTCCTTGGCCAATAAAGCACAGAGAAGTCTGCTGCCCAGAGAAGAATGAAGGGAAGCCAGGTCGGTGTGTTTCGTGGTAAACAAGAAGCCCTTCCTTCCCTGAGGATGCTGCGCCATTGCCGCTCCGGGAATGGAGCAGCAGAACTTTGCTGGCAACGGGTGCGAAAGGGCAGCTGGGCAGGAGAGAGCTGCCTGGGGAGGGAGCAGTGACAAGAGCACTTACCAGTGTGCACGTGCGTGAGCACGAACGTGTGCAAGAGGGAGACAGACACTGAGGAGCTCCACTCCGGCCGGGAACGCTCGCAGTTTGGCACTCTGCCCGCCGTCCTTCTTGGCTCCTTTCAGGGGGCCTTTGGCACCAGAGCCACTTCCTGGCAGCGCCTTGTGTGACCCTGAGCCCAGCAGCATGGGAAGAAGTGTGTGACTCACAGCAAGGCCCTGGAGTGCTTCCTGATCGTGTTGTAGTCAAGACCAGAGACTCAAGCAGTTACCCCGGCATTAGTTTAATTCACCTAGTAGAAAATTATTGGAGCATATTTCATATAATTAGGGTCAAGAATGGATTTGGCATTGTGGAGGGCAAATGGCCCAGACCCAAGGCCGACTCCGCTGGCACAGTTTCTAGTCTTGAGAACAGCTAGTCTGGCAACCATTAATGAGGCAAGAGGAAGCAGTAAAGGGACCGCTGTTTGGCTCCGCTCTGGCCAAGTCAGGCAGCATTGTGGAACTCCAGCGACCAGCAACAGGAGGGGGCTGGGACACAGAGAATGGCCGAGGGTAACGGCTCGCGTCCGGAACAGCTCAGGAAGCTTGAATGTTAATTTAATGGTGCAACAGGCCAGGCAAGCAAAGTGCCCTTGTTTTACCAATGCCAGGACTGCTGGGAGCTGGGCCTCCGAAAGCCCCATCGGGTGCCCTGGAGTAAATGGGCCAGGATGAATTGCTGAGACGGGAAGCACAAAAAACAGTAAAAGAAGGGAGAAAGAAAACAACCAAGTGGCCTGGTCAGCGGCACAGCCGGTGAGCAGGCCAGGGCCAGTGCTGGGACCTGGGACCCACACAGATGTGTCTTCATACGTCAAGCTTTGCCCAGGAACGGTGCAGTGGAGCCCTCACGCCAGGCTGCGGTGCTTATGGGTGGCAGCCTCCAGGGAGGTGCCTCCCTGGGGAGCATCAGGGGCCCGAGCACGGTTACAGCTTGCCGTGGGTGTGTGGTCACATGTGACATCTAGCACTGGCACCGTTACCTGGGGACGGACCCAGAGGAGCGCTGGGAGGCAAAGCACCTGATTCTATGCAGACAAGCAGCCAGGGAAGTGGGTGGGGGACGAGGGAGGCCTCAGCCACAGGGGCAGAGCACAGCAGACCTGCACCACGGTGGCTGTAACTTCAGATGGAGTTACTTGTGTTTCACATGCTGACCTGGACATGTGCCAGCCAGGGCAGAGGACGGCAGGACCCAGACTCCACCAGTCTTGTTCCTCTACCCGCCCAAGAGTGCCGCCTTATCCAGATGGCTCCATATCTACTCTGCAGAAGGAACAGAGAAGGGTTGGGGACTTCCTTGGTCCCCGGAGAACAAGCTGGAAGCTCCACACCGGACTTCTTACGTCCCCTCGGTCAGGAGGCGGTCCTGTGGTCATCCCAAGGTGCAAAGGAGGCCAGGAAAGTGACCGGTTCCTTCTTCTTGGGCAGCCTTGGGTCCGGCTAAGAATTCCATTTCTGTGGCCACAGGACAGAGGCGGTATGCAGAGGCAGAGCGGTGGCGTCCTGTCCTCGGCACGTACGAACTACTTCTGGACTGCTGTTAGACGTCTCCCATCCGCACCTCTCCATCGTCCTCGGACCCGGCTCCGTCCATCTGCACCCCTGCGGCGCCCCATGCCCTCTCCTTGTCGGTCCCTGGTCTAGACCCCGTGGCCCCGTTCAGCCCCTCCCTCTTGTTCTCTTCCTTTCATGCTCTCTTTCGTTCTCGAATCACAGACACCAGGGGAGACAGAACCCTTCCATCGACAGGAAGTGGGGCAAACACTTCCTGTACTCTGTGTGTCACAACGACCAGGTACGTAATTGCAAGCCTCACAAATCAAGAGTCGCTTTGCTCGGGTGTGTGGACATGGACAGCCACACACGGCAGAGACAGCTGCAACAGGAACAATGGCCAGACTGCACAGGGCAGTGGGACTGGGCTCGTGTAAAAAGCCCAGGAAGCCAAGTCAGAAGGACTAGGGCAGCCAGGGCGCGCTCAGTGACTACCAGCCTCCCTCTTTGCTGCCCCAACCCTCCCAGCTCCAGACACTTCCCACGTTTAGCCAAGCTAGTGCCCTCCCACAGGCCCCCCCGAACCGTCCTATTACCCCCTCTGAAGCCCCCCTGCCTCTGTCTGCCTCCAATTCACGGCCTGAAGGCAGCAGTGTGCCGGTTCCTCGCTGGAGCAAGCTCATTTTGAACCTGCTCGTTTTCATCTGGGCGATCTTCATTTATTTTCCCACTAGTAAAACACTGAGCTGAACCTTGCAGATCGATGCCCTTTGATTACTGTATTTAAGAAAAAAGCTTAAAGAAAAAGTTAGCTATTAGAACTGATGAGAGAAAAGCAAGTACGTGGTGAAGGAGAATGAGCACCAGCAGATCTGGAGGCAGAGCCAGGACACCGAACAGTGGCTAAAACGCAGACTCGAACACTGTGCTCAAAGAAAGATCAGATGAACATAGCCCGCAAGTTGTGTGGCCAGGGCTTCTAGGCCCGCCCAGCCCAGGTCTGGTCGAACCCGGTCATGTGTCTGTTTCTCCTCTGTGCCTCTGCTTGGTGACATGGCTCTCCCTTTGGTCCATTTCATCTTAAGAGATACTGGCCCTGACCATGCCTCTCTGAGATCCACTGCAGGGGAACCATCGTCTAGAAACTCTCAGAGCCCACAGAATGCTTCAGTTCTCTGCCGTGAGGCAGTGGATCACATTTCACAAAGTCAACCCGAATGTCGGAAAATAAGGAATTTCCCTATATATGAAAACATTTTAATACATTGAATTTTGGAGACAGAGTCTCAGTTCAGTAGTTCAGGCTGGTCCTGAACTCAGCCTTGAACTCAGCAATCTTCCTGCCTCTGCCTCCTGAGTGCTGGGATTACAGGCGTGAGCACTTGGCATTGTGGCGTTTGGTACTGATTGCTGGTGGGCATGAGTCACCACACCAGGCATTGTTATATGTGGTTACTGGGGATCAAACCAGGGACCCCGAACCTGCAAGGCAGGCCCTGGAACCACTGAGCTAAATCCCCGACCCCTTTGGCTGAGTTTTTGACATAAAGCCTTTTGAGGTATTAAACTTTTAAAGAAATCAAATATAAAAGTTTGAGTGAGGTTTAGGATTATAGCTGGATGTTGTGAAAACTCACAGATCCACAAGGGCTTTGGAATAGAACGGGGCGCTCTTCTTGACTCCAAAGTGGCATTTTAGCCGCCAAGGGTGAGGCCTTCCCTTTGTTCCCCAGCGCAAGTGGGGGGCGTGGGCGGAGTCCGCCAGAATAAAGCATCCTGGGTGGAGAGCTGGACACCAAATTGTGGATCCAAGATCGAGGTCTGCGTGGGCAGCCTGGAGAGAGGATGGTTACGCACAGACGGTGTTGTGTGAGACAGCCAGGGCGCTAACTTGCTGCGAAGCAGGAGGCGGGACCTAAAGCTCAAGGCGGAGAAACTCCGGCCTGTAGGAGCTTGCGCGTCTCACCTCCAAGAAGAGGCTCACCCGCTGCGCGTCACCGACGCTTCCTTGTTTTCTTGATCAGGCAGCGTGGGAGGCGGTTCTGTTATGTCTCCCACTCGAACAGTCTGCAGATGTCCCTGTCCTGGCACCGAACATGGTGTGAAAGTCACCCCGACCATCCACTCCGGACGGACCTCTGGCAGTGCTCCCTGTGTACCCCTCCGGTCCGACTCGCTCCACCAGCCCCTCCCCCGCACTGCTGCTCTCTGCTTGGTATGCACAGCTGGACTCTGGCCCAGGCCAGGATCAGGCAGCTGTTTGCCCCTCTTTTCCTGCTGCTCTCTGCCGCACCCAGGGTCACTGCGCTCCCCAGCCTGACACCCGCGCTCCTCCTCCGGCCCAAGCACAACCTGACTTTCCTGTTGATTATCTAACATCATCTCGTCCAGCCTTATACTTTCTGACCAACATTGCTTTCTTAAAAAATGTTTTTATTATAAGCTGTAATGTAAAAATCATATGAAACGCCAGCTTGTCTATAGAATTATAAATTTTATTGAAGCCATCGGAAAACCAAGGTCACAAGGAACCCAAGTGAACTAAATTCCGAAGCCTTCGAGCCCTGCAGGGAGACCTGGGACCCGAGACCTGCCTCACAGGGCAGAGCACGGCAGGGCATCACTGGGGACTTCTGCAAGTCGTGAGAGCGCGCACAGTGCACCCATGGTGCCCGTGAGTCACTGAAGGAGAGTCCCTGGTCTACTCGCCAGTCAACAGGCAAGTCTCGATGTCTCCTCCTGCCTGCAGAGCAGCTCTGCCGGGCTCTGTGGGAAAGATGCCTGGGTTATTAACCTTTGATTACAGACATGAGATTCCCTCATCTCTGCAGCCCAGTTTGTCTTGAGAAGAACTTTATACATGGATCCTACAATAGATCCTCTTCAGCAGTTGGCATCTTTTGCTCAGCGTGGTGCCTGAGGAATCCCGCCATGTCGCTTGGACCCACAGTGCTTTCCTCCTGCGCCTGTCATCTCCCGTGTCCACCCCGCCAGCTCACACGTGCACCTGCCAGAGGCCGCACAGCTGTGGGAGCCAATGGGAGAGCCGTTCCTTCCTGGGAAGCCCGCCACAGCCCTCCCTGTTCCTCCCACTTCTCTGAACTGTCCCCCTGCTCTTGCCCCTCCACCGCACCACCCTGAGCGATGGCTGCTTTCCCAGGGGTTTGAACATGTGGAGCACATGTTCCCAGAATGCACCAGCTTGACCACTGTATTGATACAGGACAGTGCAGAAAGTTCATTGCCACATTCTGCCTAAAAGAAGCAAATGTGCTGCGGCCCCGCGGGGCCCGTGGGTCAGAGCCTCGCAGCTGGGGGTTAAATCTGTATCAGTCCGGGCTTCCTAGAGAAACAGATGGAAGGTGAGGTCTACAAATACATAAAGATTTACCCGACTGCTTTATAATGGCCGCCTGACGGGCCAGGAATGAAAACGTGCAGAGGGCTGTCTGCACCCTGGAGATACGAAGGGACAGCCAAAGGTCTGGAGTTTCGTGCAGTGTCCTGTGCGCATCTGTGTGAGGAGGCCATGGCTGTGAGTGGAAAGCTGAAGAGTCCACGCTAGACCTGGGAGACGGCGTCCCCGGCACAGGTGAGACTGGAGCCCCTCTCAGGAACAGAGGCATCTTCCCCCACGTCTTCCTTTTATCCTGTATAGGCTGCGAGCTTGTGAGCTGCTGTCACTCACACCCAGGGGCTTAGCTGTGCTGCTCCAGTTCGGTGGGTGTTTCTTACTCAAGATGACACAGCTGTTGATCCTCACAGAATGTGCCCCCAAAAGTTCATGTGCTGGAAACTGAGCTCCCACATCCATATACCACTGGTCTGTGGGTGCAGGGCGTTCAGAGGTAATTAGGGTCTGCTGATGTGAGTCATGGTGACTTTGGGGTCTCAGAAGAACCAGAGCTGACACCTTTGCTGTCTGGCCCTGTGATGTCCTCCTTCATGATGCAATGCCATGAGAAGCCCCCACAACCCTGGGAAGGCACTGGCACTGGGCTCTTTGACTCCCTGCCTCCAGACCTTGAGCCAAATAAACTACTCCTCTTTGTAAATTACTTGGCCTCAGGCACTGAAAGCCTGGCCAGAGTGTCTCCTTTTGACTTTGTGGTCCTGCGGATGCTAGAGGCTGTGAGATGGGAAGCATGCCTGCAGCTTGCCCAGGAACCACCCATTTCCATCGTGTCCATGTCTGCTCCTCCCAGAGATGGGGTGTACACCACCATCTGGCTCTTTGAACTTCCTCGCTTGTCTTTGAGATAAACAGGAATTTTCTTCCTGGCTCTCTCCATTTGAGTGAGCTGGTGAATGTTATTTCACTTCAAGTGAAAACAGAACAATGCCCTGGACAGTAGTACCATCGCGGGGGCAGAAACTGGGAAGACGGTGCTGAACACCTCCAATGACGTCCACGGCAGAGGACGTGGGGGGATGTTAGCTGCCGCTTTGCTCCGAAGGGCACACGAGTGTCCAGGAGGAAGTGTAGGAGGTGCAGAAGCTAAGCAAGAGTCTAACTGCAGGTCCCATGACGGCAGCCAGGACTCGTCCTGAGCCTCCAAGGACCCGTTGCCTAGAAGGAACGTGTTGCTTGGGGTGCGAGTCCTTTATCTCTGTTCTGTTTGTGCGCTGGACTCAAAAACACCTGTAAACTGGAGGAGGAGGTACAAGCTCTACCTCTCAAAGAAACAGGCAAAACAAATGCATAGTCCTTTCTGAACTACTAATGGCAGTGAGTTCTGGTGGGGGATCCGAAGGGCTGTCTTTGTCTATTGTTTGAGAAGTGTTTGCAATTCTTTTTTTTTTTTTTTTTTAGGTTTTTTGAGACAGGGTTTCGCTTTTTGTGGTTCAGGCTGGCCCTGAGCTCAGCCTCCAACTCACATCACAGCAATCCTCCTGCCTCTGCCTCCCGAGTGCTGGGATTACAGGCGTGAGCCACCACGCCCGGCACTGTGGTATGTGGTACTGGTTGCTGCTGGGCGTGAGTCTCCATGCCCAGTATTGTATGTGGTTGCCAGGGAATCGAACCTGGGTCCTTGCACTTGCAAGACAGGCGCCCAAACCACTGAGCTAACTCCCCGGCCCGTGTTTGCAATTCTTTATAAAAGATCAAACATTTAGCCAACCAAACCCAGGAACAAAGTGAAACATTTCTCAGTAAACAGGAAGACCTCCAGCCTCTACCACCTCCCTACACAGGTTTAGCTTTAGGATTAGAAGTAGGGCTTCGGGGACTTCACCCCAAGGAAGCTTCTCCTCTCTCTGCCCCTCCTTCTCTGTAGCTCCCCAGACAGCACATCATCCTCCTGAGCTCCTCACGCTCTATCCCAGCCCATCAGCGTGGGCTCTGCCCAGCTTCTTCGTGCTTGATAGATGAATTCACGACGAAGTGTTTCGGCCTTCATTTCCTGCGTGCGTGCTCGTGGGATGTCGCGTCCGTCTCGACCAGCAAGAAAGACGCGACCCGGAACTCTTCTTCAAGCGGTTTATTCAGGAACCCTTTACAGCATAATGGAGAGTCTCTCTCCTTCCCCAGCCCGCGCAACGCCTTATAAGCATCTCTTCCGCCAATCAGGGGATCAGGTGTCGTGGCCTACCATTGGTCCGCGCAGCAACCAAACTATGCTCGAGTCAGCCTAGTACCCCGCAAGGAGTCACGTGGCAGAGGGAGCGCGCGCCATCAGGAGGAAAGAGAAAGGAAGCCGGTGCCATCTTTTAGGTGTGGCACCAGCGCGGCTCTCCACAGTGGGACTTGCCCAGAGTTGTATGCACGTTCCACCATTTGATGCTTTAACCCCACTGCTTGGGTGTATTCCAAAGAGGTGACGCGCACCACTGCCGCCCGCCCAGGCTCCTCTGCCCCTCGCTGGCAGTGCAGGAGAGCAGCTGAGACCCTGTCCTCACTCGGTTTCTGTCAGTCACGTGTACCGGTCCTACTCAGGCTCTTCTTCTGGAGAACCAGGTCTCAGAGTCAGGAAAAATTATATTCATGAAGAGAGAAGGCTTATTACAGAATTGCAGAAAGCAGGAGTCAGCAACCGGGGCAAGGAACGCTTGCTTTCCACCGTATGCTTTTCCCCTCCTTAATTCATCACCGTATCTCTGCATCACCATGACTAAATCTCTCAATTTTTTGTCTTAAATTTTAAACTTAAGTAAAAAACAAATACCCCAACTCCAAATTGAGTAATGGTCCTTTGTTGGATGTTAATCTGGATTTAATTTTGGAAAGTCAGTCAGAAAATGCAAATTTTGTCGTTTAGAATAAACCGCACCCTCCTGGTGAATTTTTTTATCAAGTCAGTTAGACGGTTCGTGTCCTTTGCTATTGGGATTTGGGCTGCTCTGAAAGTGACACCATCACATAAAGAATATCCTTAAAAGTGGCAGTTATTTCTGCCTAAACTACAAGGTGCTGAGATATTTTGAATCTTCCAGTGTCAATGGCCTTCCATGTACTTTGCAACTATATGACAAGGAAAGAGAATTTGAGGAGTTGGAAAATCAGCTGAGCAGAGACACTGAAGGTTCAGGACCTTTGGCGAGACCCAGAAGGACAATGCCTCCCCCTCCATGGAGAAAGCTCCACCGATGGGAGGGGTCATAAAAAGCAACAGGATGCAGGATGTCTGGGTACTGTGCCAGGGGAAGCTCTGCCTGGGCATGGAAGGGTCTTCACTGCGCCATGAGTGGGGCACAGGGACCAACTGGGATTGGTCAAGGACACTTAATTGCAGGGAATAAAAACACATTTTGTCTAATAGCCACAACACTGAGTTTATTAACAGGAGAGTGAGCTGTCAGATTATAAGAAAGTTGGAGATCCAGCGTGAACACAGGTCAGGAAGCAGCTTGGTGTGGAGGGGCTTGGAGGAAGTCCAGAGCACAAAGACGTAGTCAGCTCATCTCCCAGCTGCTATGTTCCAGAGGAGAGGGCCATGAAGGCCACATGAGGGCCTTGCTTCTGCCCCGAGGTGTGTACAGATTATCACAGCAGACAGCAGTCTCTGATATCAATAAAGTCACCATCTCAGCAAGATTACACTGAACCCTTGAGTTATGATCAGGCTGACATACAAACAATTTGACTTATGAGTGGAATTTTAACTTATGACCCAAATCTGTATCTGGGACCAGAATTCCAGCTGCTTGTGCTTCCAGCTGTTCTTAGACACAGATTTAATCCTTGCAGAGCTCCGGAAGGAACATGATGGCATCCTCTCCTGCGTGGGGTTAACCGAGAGATCTTGGGCTGGTGTCTCTTCAAGGACCCTGAAATCTGCCTGTAACAGGAGAGAGACTTGGAAGGCTGTGTGGAGGAGCCCGAGCCTTCACTGACCAACTTGAGTTATAACCAGCTCTCAGGAATGAGTTGAGTTCATAAGTCGAGGGCCTGCTGTACATACACGGTGGATGCCCCATGGAACCTGAGCCTCCCTGAGGAGAGGGATGGGGAGTTCCCGGAGGGAAGGAAGTGTGAGCCATGACGGGAAGGGTCAGGAGAGGAAGAGGAGGCGAGAGGGCAGTTAACGCAGACTCTGGGCAGAGCTCCTGCCAACAGCTGAATGCAGTGGATCCTGGAGCAGCTTTAGAAAGAGTAAAACCATAGCTCCCCATTGGACGTGGCTCCTTATTCTCAGAGAGGTCCGTCGGTGGATGGCGTCGTTCCAGGCAACTATGCAAGTTTAGCAGATAATGTCTTGGAGCGAGAAATCACATCTTCTACACTGAGCACAGCAGGAGCTGAGACCACAGAGGAAGTGGCGCCATGTCGAAGGGGACTAGGTATTAACCAGCTCCAGGGGTCAGAGAACGTTTCCTGCACTGGGCAGATAGACTGCAGAGCAAGAGGCTGGCTGAGTCAGAAGGCTGGTGCTGTCATCAGGGAGAGACCAGCCGTGAAGGGACAGGGGACAGCAGGCTTGGCCACAGAGAAAGGACACACCACAGGCAGCCTCTGCAGGGTGAGCACCATGGGTCTGGGCCCATCGGGTGTTCACAGACAGAGGACAGGTTTCAGACCCTGTCTGCCAATCTGGCTAGAGGACTCCAGGGACATTATTTCCCCTCTCCTGACCGTGGACACCCTCAGCCCTGACACTCAGCAGCCAGGAGGCCTCTGCTACCTCTTTGGTGATCCCACTTTGCTTCCTTTCCCAGAGCCCAGTGCTGGTTCAGAGGTGGGTGCATATCCTGCACCAACCCAGAGAGGACAACCTGGGGCGCTTGTTTTCTGCTGAGCTCAGTCATCTAGCCTTTGAGGATATAGCCACAGGCAGACGGATGACCAACATGAGAGACTCAGGAAAAGCAAGTCCTGATGGTGGGCTTAGGTGTTAAATCAAGCTAGACCTGAAGCCCACAAGAGGCCCCTGGAGGTTCCTCGTATATGTGACGTCCTGCACAGTTGCTGGGTCGGTCAAGGAGCGAACAGAAACCAGGTCCACAGATCCCAGGCACCAGGGCTCCAACTGGGACTTGAGGGCTAGAGTTTGGTTAGTGACATCTTTCAGACACACCCTCCCCACCCTGAGGCAGGTTCAGTAGCTGAGCACTGCCTCTGTGCCCGTGTCCACCAGGGGAGGGCGGCTTGTGCAGTGGGAGCTGCGGGGGAGGGCGCCTGCTGCGCCGGGAAAGCCTACGGGTGTGTGTGCCAGCTCCGTGCCAGCACGCCTTGTACCGAAGCCGCCTCTCTGAGAGGCACTGACCTCAGGCATGTGGAAGGGGGCTGTGGGGGGCTGGGAGAGGAGCCCCACTGCAGCTACCTCCATCGACGGGAGGGCAGCAAAAAGCCACACCAGATACAGGATGTTTGGGTATGGTGCCAGGCCCTCTGCTAGGGCCTTCCTGATGCCCGCCCCTGCCTTGGTGACCACAGCACTGGTAAGCCGAGCACCCAGTACTGAACTGGCTGCTGTCAGCCCGCGCTGACTCCTCAGGAGTGCACAGCGTGCGGCCCCGGAGCCAGAGGGCTGGGTCTGAGGTCAAGTGTCTATAGAAGCATGGGCCGGGCCGGTGGCTTAGCCGCTGTTCCTCAGTTCTCACTCTGGAAAGGACAGATAACAACGGCGTTAGCTCCCTACCTCACCAGGAAGATGAAGTAAATACTAGGCGGCCTAGGACCGACATGGCTTACAGCCAGGGTTGTGGCTTGGTGGCTAAGTGTCCAAGGGAAGCCCATCTGCAGCTGACCGGTACGGCTGGGCCATGCAGCAGGTCTTCTGACTCAGCCAGGAAGGCGAGCGTGACGTTCACATGCTTCAGCGTGGTTCCTGCCGGCACAGCCAAGCCCTCGGATCCCAGAGCCGCGAGCAGAACCTGTCAGGGGCTCCCTCTGAGTCATCGGCACACTGTGCACATTGTCCTCAGGACTGGGAGGTGTCGCGGTTCCCACCCCGAGTCTACTGCAAACAGCTGGGCCAGTGGCTTGTGCTGGGCAGTGCGCTGGTTTGTGCAGATGAGCCTCCCCGCAGCTCTGGTGTTTGAGGACTATGTGCGAGTCAAGGGCTGCTGAGCACCTCACTGCCTTCCATGGTGGCAGAACTTCTGAGGTCCTCGAGCATGTGGCTTAGGCAGACTGGAGCCCTGTGTCCTGAAGACCCGCTCTGGGGTTGTCATAAGCCCCAGGACCGACTGGAGATGAAAAGATTTCCGTCCCCCTGGTTTCTGGTTCTGACCCCGCAACTTTCCTCCATGGTGGCAGCAGGCTCTGGGCTGTCCTCTAGCCTTCAAGCTAGCTCTGGCCTTTGCTTAGGCCTCCAACTGAGACAAGGCGACTGGTGAGGGACACCCGTAAGGTGGGCACCTTCCAGGGTGAAGGACACTCCCTTGGGGAAGGACACTGCAGTGCAGGCATGCCATCATCACCACACACAGAACCCATCAGGACAGGCCAGGTGGAAGCAATTGGGAAGTTGGCTATTTTCAATCCTTCATTTGAATCTGGTGTTTTGAATCCAGTGCTTGTTTCAATCCTTCATTTCTTGTGGGCTCAGCCAATCACAAGAGACTGATTTGGATCTTTCATTTACATGTAACAGGAAACCAAGTGAGCTTTTTTTTTCCTGGTACCAGGGATGGAACTCAGGACTTTGCATTTGTGAGGCAGATGCAGCATCACGAGATAAATCCTTGGCCCAAGTGAACTTTTTGATGGGACAGTTTACTAGTGGTGTGACACCGTGCAAGTGCTTGATAGGATGACTTTTCTAACGCCTTATTTTCATAAAAGAAGACGACCCAGTGATCTCGGAGAGGAGAGACCTCTCCAGTTCTCAGGCCCGCTATGAGCCTTTCCCCCAGCTGCCCTCACTCTGCAGAGCGAACTTCTTTGGCACCTTCAGTAACCATGCGCCTTCACTGCCCTTCTGTGGGTCCTGCCCTGTTGTGTCTAGGGAATAAAAGCCCTAGAAAGAGGCCCCACGGGACCTGCTTCCGGTCCCCCTTCTGATTGATTGTGGAATACCAATATGGTTGTTTCATGTCCTTGCTGAGGATTTTTCTAGGGCCTCAGGTTCTCTCCAGCAGAACTTCTCAGGACAATGGACCTGTCCTGTGTCTCCCAAGATCTGTCCTGTGGTAAAGTCTGGCCACGCGAGGCTACTGAGCACCTGAAATGTGCAGAATGAGGCTGAGGCACCAGATTCCTCCTTGCATTTGAATTAATGAAAATTTAAATATAAGTGCCGCTTGTGAAGAGTGGTGGCCCCAGAGGACAGCACAGGTCCAGGGAGGGAGACCGAAGTTCCAGGTCCGGCCTGCCTCGCAATCCGAGCAGCCTCAACTTCGGCAGCGTCCCTGCAAGCCAAGAATTCCAGCTGTCACGACTCCTCACACACTGTGACCCCCTCACTCCCTGCGCATGTGTGTCTGCTGCTCTCTGCTCCTGGCTGTTCCCACAGACTGCCTGCTGGCTGACAACCTTCCTGCAAGGTGCAGCTCCATGCGATCTGCTGACAGGTTTACCCACCACCCCTGCCCTTGTTGAGCAGAATTTACTTATTTATTCTATTTTACTTCTTTGTTTTTTTGAGACAGGATCTCAGGATCAAGTTCTAGCTGGCCTCGAACTCCTAACGGTCCTCCTACCTCAGGCTCCGGAGCTGGAACCACAGGCGGGCGCCACCTGGTGCAGAATCCACCGTGGCTTCTGTGCCTCCTGTTCAGGCGCTCTGAGGCCCTTCTCACCTTCAGTCTCCACGTGCCCTCTCCATGCTGGGTGCGGGAAGACTGTCCAGACTCCAGGAGAGAAGCCTCTTGTCTGCCTCTGGACCAGAGGAAGGGTTTGGACCCCACCAGGCAAGCCCTGGAGGGGAGGGACCAGTGCCAAGGTGGCACGTGGCTGCGGTGGACGCAGCGTGATCCACCTTCCTGTCATATCTCTCCAGGGGTAGGAATTTATGGTTGTGCTTTCCAACCAATGTCGATTTCTTCTCAACAGATGTCCCATAAAAAGGTAAGATTGGGCAAGTTGGGTGAAAGGCACATTATCTTTACAACTTTTTTTTTTTTAGGTTTTTTTGAGACAGGGTCTCGCTTTGTGGTTCAGGCTGGCCCTGAGCTCGGCCTCAAACTCACATCACAATCCTCCTGCCTCTGCCTCCCGAGTGCTGTGATGACAGGCATGAGCCACCACGCCCGGCACTGTGGTATGTGGTACTGGTTGCTGCTGGGCGTGAGTCTCCACACCCAGTATGGTATGTGGTTACTGGGGAATGGAACCCGGGTCCTTGCACTTGCAAGACAGGCACCAGAACCACTGAGCTAACTCCCTGGCCCCACAACTTTTATATAAATCTAAAATCTTCTCACCCAGAAATTTGTTTAACGTTATTTTTTCAAAGAGCTCATCCAGTTTCTTTAAAGTACTACGAAATACAAATTTCTGAGTGGAGAAATAATTGATGACTTTTATCATCTTCTTATACTTTCTCCATTTTATACATCATAGATTGTTTTTCACATTAGAAAAAAAAGTCTTTGTTAAAAATAATTAAATATGTTGGTTTAGGAAATGTTTTGTTTTTAAGAAGCCGTTTAAGATCCAACCTCCACAGATACACGGCAGCACTCAGGCTCCTAGCGGGACAGACCCGATTCTGCTCACTGCACCCGGGCCGAGCTGCACAGCCCACGCCGTGCCCCCGGGGCCTGCTGCAGCCACCGTCAGAACGGCCGGAGTGGTCTCCAACTGGACACGGGCAGCTGCCAGTGTAGACGAGGTGGGAGATCCTAAGACCTTGGCCGCGGCGTGGGGGGCGTGGCCTGGGGTGGGGCGGTCCGAAGCTCACCTGAGTGACAGGCCTCTGAGAGAAAAGGGAGCTGCAGATGCGCAGAGCTCAGCCTCCTGCCGCTCTAGAAAGGGGTTTGGCTTAGTCTCTTGCAGTGTGAAGCAGAGAATTAAGTTAAAACCAGCAGAGCTCCCGGCACCATACGCGGCCTCGGGGCCCTGGGAGTTCGGCGCTGTGAACCCACCCTGCCCCACCCTCTGTTCTCTCCTGGACCTTGATCTTCAACTTTCCCAGGAGCACCTCTCCACGGTGGTGTAAGCCCACCCATGGCCCACCCAGGGACAGCTTTCTTCTGCCAGGGTGGGGCAAGTACCGCCTCGCACTCAGGGAAGTGCTGCCCACTCTCCGTGCGAGACCTTCCTCAGCTCCCTGCGCTGGGAGAGGCAGCCTGGTACCCACAGCAGGCCAGTTCAGCTCTGGCTCCTCCCTGCAGTGCAGGAGGAGGTCTGCAGGAGAGAAACCTGAGCAGCCTTCTGCACACGGGGGTGGGGGGGGGGGTGCGAGGCCTGACTCACCGGAAGTCCAGGCCTCGGATCCAGCCCGGCCCTGGCACGCTGCGCTCGGAGGAGCTGGACCTGGCCTCAGACTCCATCCCGGGTTGACCCTCTCTTGCCGTCAAGCTGAGTCCTGGCCCAGTTCTCAGCGGGGTACTGTCCCCTCCCAGCTGCCGTGCTGCCTTCTGTCAGCGGGTCCCTTCTCACTGTGAATGTCCACCCATTTTTGAGCCCTGGACCTGTCCCGCAGGGCTGCACTGCAAGCCAGGGGGTGCTTCAAGGGTTCCCCAGAGCAGGACGGTCGCTGTTAGCTGACGTTCTTTCAGTGAGGCCTGGGGCCATCAGTGGCAGCAGCAGCTTGCCAGAAACATAGCTCCTGGGCTGTACCTCAGACACGAGCTCTGAAATATCTGAGGGCAAGAGCCTGGAGTCTGCATGGCAGCAGGCTTCCCCATCATTCCTTCAAATTTCATATGGAGATAAATTTCATACTTAGAAATTGCATGAGAAAAAATCAGAAATAACTATAATAAATTTCTTTAGTAAATTATTCATTATTGTTCAATTATAAATTTCATTACATTCCTTATGAATTACTATACATTGCTCAACGGAAGGCAGCATATAGAAGTAGATGCTGTTTTGCCGTGTTTACCCGAGACACATTATAAAAAGGAAACATTTGTGACATGGTTAATTCTTATTTGGCCTCTCTACCTCAACGCTGGCCTGTTCTATCTTTGACTAACACATATACACACACACACACACACACACACACACACAGAGTTGTATGTGATTATTTTGTGTTTGAGCTTCTGCACAAGAAATGCCTTTGGTCTCATTCTGCAGTCTACTTTTTTCTCCTTCAGCACAAGCGTTGACTCTTCTCCATGATGGGCACAGCAGGCGTCATCATCTTCAGCTTCGTGGTGCCCTGGAGGCAGATGAACACTGCTTAATCACATGAGGGGTGTGATGTCTTGGCTCTGGGAGGTCCCCAACCACCTGTGTGCTCAGTAGGGACTCGGTCTCCAGCGCTGCATCTCAGGTGCCAGTGGGAACGGAGGCATAGGGCTGTGCACCTGCCCCACAGGGCTCGACGAGGCCACCTCTTCCTGGTCCTCCCTTTGGCTTTCCAGCCGTGAGGCTGCATCTTTGTTATGCCAAGTATTTCCTGAGTGGCATGCAGCCTGGCCACAGGCCCTGGAGCAGCAGGAACAACCAGTCTGTGGGCAGGGTAACTCTGATCTCTGAAAGTTGATTATCTTGGGCACTTGTCACACTGAACTGGTGAACACTGTGGGCATTTAGGTTACTTATAATTTTTCTGCTTTGCTTGCACAAGCAACCTTCTAGTGACCATGCTCGAGTGACCTCTGTGTGCCAGGCACTGGGCTCCTTTAGGACAGAGATGGTGCCAGGGTGGAAAGTGGAACCACAGGTTCTAGAGGGATGGGCCTTTGAAGTGGGAACAGCTACTGCCAAAATAGTTGTAGCACTGTGGTCCTTTGGATCTTTGAGCCTAGTCCCTGGGCTTCGGGGTCGAGCATCATACTTTGGAAGCAGAACTTCAGGCCTAAAGATGTTAGAAACCCCTTGCTAGGACCGGCCTGGCTGACACACACGGGTCTCCCCATGCTGCTTGTGACTTTCCTGTCTCAGGCTCACCTCAGCATCCAGAGAGGGTCTACAAGGCCACCACACACAGGCCTTGCGGAGCTCAGACAAGCTCAGAGTGCCAGGCAGATTCCACCTGGCGTCAGGGTTCTCTATGGCCGAAGACCTCTCCGGAGCAGGCTGCTTCGCACACACTTATAATGGGTTTGTTTCAGGAAATGAGCTCCGTAGTTACAATAACCAGACTCACACTGTAACCTGTAACCGTTCTGCCCTGTGGTTAAAATCTGTGCCAGGAGCTCTGTCCAGCAGCCTAAGGTCTAATCGGAGTGGCTGTGGCAGAGAGAAAAACTTCTGGAAGCTCAAGAGGAGCACTATTATCAGCAAAACAAAACCAGGCAAACTTTAGAGTATGTCTCATGGATGAGTGTGGCCCCAGTACCGACCATGCGAGTTCCCTGACCAGGACGTGAGGACTCTGACCATGACGCCCTCTCCAATGCATTTTCTGTAGTCCCCGGAGTTCTTGTGATTCACACTGAGTTAAACAGGCCTGGTCCTCCTCACAACTGTGCTTGAGACCTTTTCTTTGACACTTTCCACAGAGAGAAAAATGTGTGACTTTTCTTGATGTGCAAACAGCCAAAGGTGTTTGGGAAAGGGTTGTCGTACTTCTGGTGCGAAGACATCCCGACAAATTCATTAGCAGTTCTTCTGTCAGGAATTTTAAAATATTCTCTGACCTATACAAATCCCTTGTTATGTCCTTTACTGATATAAGACAACCCACTGGCACACACCATGTCGATGGAGCCTCGAAGCGCAGGAGGGAGTTGGGACCCCGACATCCATGCTCTGTCCCCGCCTCTGAGCCTCCTGGGAAATGTACTCCAGGCCTGTGGCCTGTGCACGGTTGTAGCAGTGTGCCAGTGATCACACCTGCCCGCGCCTCCCTACTTTCTGAAAGCACCAGGCAAACTTTAGGAGAACAGCTGTGTGCGTGAGACTCTCGCCCTAAGGAGTCATATGAGCACACCTAGGGTGGTGATTGCCACCCCAAACAGGTCACTGGCCCTGTCTGTTTCTTCCTTTCCTCTCCCAGAATATCTGTGACACAGACTTGTTATTCGTGCAGCTCAGTATATGCACTGTTGGCTTATTCTTTCAGCACAGAACTCTTCACTCTCTACCTCATGTCAGAGAAAAGCGTAGGAACCATGGTACTGAGCAGATGCACGAGGTACCTGCCCTCACAGAGTTACATTGTCATTTAAACAGAAGCACTATGAAACAAAAGCTTTGCTGGGGAAAAGCAGCCCACACACCTGCCTATGGAGACATTTCCTTATCTCCAGGCCTAAGACTTCAGCTCTTCTATTTCCTCATTATATTGGAGCTTTTCTGTGGCATCCTGACCTCAAATGAAAAGTAACCTCCTTGAGAGGAAGACATGGCTTAGAGTGCTTGCATCTCCGAGCCCAGCAGGATGGAGTAGCTGGCTCTGCTCGCTGTAGGCCTGAGAGTGTCTAGGCTCCTACTCTTCCAGATGGCCCTTTAGCTAGGACAGGTTATTGTGGATGTTAAATGAAGTGATGATGATGGTGGTGGTAGTGGTGGAGTTGATACTTTCCCTATGAAACTAACTGTGGAAAACGTCTGTGGATAAAGTACTTTTCATAATGGTAATGATTTGAATGTTTCTCGGCTGAGTTTATTTGCATATCGCACATTAAGTGTGCACCGTCTCTATTGGCTTGATGTAGTGGTTACTTTTTCTTTAGGACTTTTGCCTTCAGTATTTCAAGCCCCCAAGGCTCTGAATTAAGTCCTTTGGTTAAGCTTATTTGGGGTGGGGTCAGATGCAATTCAATGGTTATGCTAAAAAAAAAGATCCCAACAAAACACACTATTTCCCCCTTACTTTGGATCTGAATATTTTTCTCTTCCTTGTCTTAGCTTTACTCCTATAAATGCACCCTTACCCTGCGTAACCTAGGGTTTACTATTTAAGAAGCATAGGATTATGGTGTAGAACTCACACCCACCCTGTCTTTGTAGAGTGGCTCTACTAGTTAGCATCACGTCAGGCTACGGGCCCTTGCCGAGGGGACCTGGGGCGGGTCGGCCCGTGGACTACTCAGGCTGTGCGTCGGGCTCCCACCCCGAGGCCTCGGCGGCACAGGAGGGCGCTCGGTGCTAACCTGAAGCTTCTCTGCCCACATTCTTGTTTTTCCACAGTTGGGGTCAGCAGAGACTCCACGAGGATGAGCCGAACCTTAGCTGGTCATTCCACAGAAGGCTGCTTAGAGAAAGAAAGGACAGAGGGGTACGGCGCGGTGGTGCTGGGGGCCCATCCCGCTGCTCCTGGCACATCTTTTCATCACGCTCAGGACTCGATGGTTCCTCCCTCTTCCAGAATCACTCCGTTACTTGACGCCTTATAGCAAAAGGTACTTTTTTAACACCTGGGCAAGTGAGATAGTTAAATTTGGGGTCTTCATTACTGGAATCCTGGATCTTAGTCAATCATTTATCCAACTTCTTAGTATATTCACTATAAAAGAGTCGTTAGGTAATGCCCACGTGTAAGGCACTGAGGATAGGGTGGTCAAGGGGCTTGCACGGCAGAGTGAAGAGAAGCGATGACGGTGAGGGACCCAGAAGAGCCCTGAGAGGTGAACTGTGAAGAGGTGGAGGCAGGCCACCAGCCCGGACCGGAAGTCAGGGAAGGAGACGTGAGACTGGGCCCTGAGAGGGCTGCGGGCAACCGCTGTGGGGAGGGAGGGACGTCTGGTTGGACAGCCAGCGGTTTGTTACTTTGAAGGGGATCAGAGAAAAGACGCCCTTTCCTGAAGGCGGCAGCGTGACCGCAGAGTGACTCCTAGTGAGGAAGAGTCCACTGGTCAACCAGGCTCGGAAGATCAAGCTTGTCTGAAGTCAAGAGTGAATAACTTCTTTGTTTTCTTTTACAGACTCCGTTAATTAGAAGTTGGAGCAGAAATAAAGGAAGAGTTACTAGTTATGAAAATGTGCGTTCTAAGTATTTTGCTTATCATTACTATTTTTATTATGAATAAAATAATACCATGTTTTGTGGTATGTAGTTACCGATATCTTCCCTTTGCATATGTCTTCTGGTAGGACCCCAAAGTGTCATGGCAGAGACCACCGTGCTGTGAGGATCGATGCTGGGGTGGGAATTGGGCCCAGAACATTTTGGCACTGGTAGAAGAAGACTGTTGCCATAAAGAAGATGGCTGGAGTCAGGCATGAGACTCGGAAGTAGCTCTGTTTAGGAGCCAGAAGTCAGAAATTCTGAGACCAGTGGTCTTGATTTTGAAGAGTTGCAGGCTTTGCAATGGAACTTCTCCTGGGAGGTTTCAGATCCCTCAGGTGTAGGTCAGTTCATGGGGCTCCATCTGTACCTTCCCCAAATACGTACTTGACACCCACCATGCAGCGATACTATCCCAGACATAGGGAAGGTGGAGAATAATCAGAAGCGACTCCGGGCCTCTGGCCACGGGGAGAGAGGACGACGCACTCTCTGCGGAGGGGACGGATAAGTGGGTGCTGCAGTCTGGATGGCAGGAGTGGGCCCCCTGAATGTCAGGCGTTAGAAGCTTGATGCCCGGGTAGTCTACGAGACACATCGGGACCCTAAGAGGAAGAGGTGAGTGGGCACTAGGGGACTGAAGGAGCTCCCGTGGAAAGGGTCAAGGTGGCTCTCTCGGAACCTGTGAGCTTCCGCAAGCATGAGACACACCCCCGAGCATTATCTTCTTGTTTTGAGATGGTGTCACACATGGTCCTGCTATTTTTATTGTGCGTGTGTGTGGTGGGGGGAGACAAAGTCTTACCATGTAACCCAGGCTGGCCTGGAACTCACGGCCATCCCCCCTCCTCAGCTTCCTGAGTGCTACAATAGCAGGTGTGCGCCGCCATGCCCAGCTTGGCCCCAAGATGTCCTCCCAGCGATGGCCAGTGATGGCACGATGTCTGTGGGTGTCCAGAGTGAGTCAGCCTGCCTCGTGCATTTCCTTAAGGTAATGAAAAGCAAAGCAAAACACTGGGAGTCCTGTTGCCACACAAGAACACAGAAAGTAAGCAAGGCAGGAGGGTTCGTCTTTTCTCTGAAAATCCTCAGCCTTAAAGTACGCTTGTGCGGCACCGCGGTGCATCCCAGATTGGTGGTTGTAGCTTTTGCAGAAATAACACCATGAAGTCGGGAGCTAGAATTGTTATTGCTTTCTCATTTTGTTGCTCTCCGCATCCAAATGCAGAAACATAAAATGATCACCTTTAAAAATACTTCCTCTATAAAATATTCAAGCATGCGAAAGTCAGAGACAGTAGTTATGACTGAACCCCTTTATGTTTTCTTGATTTTTGTTTCTTCCATACCCCCACTGCTTGTAATTTTAGTCTATTGCTAAAATATGTTAAAGCAAATTGTAGACATCGTTTTGTATCATCCGTAAATATTTCAGTATCTCTATCAAGAAAAAACTTTAAAGAGGTAATTGTATTGACCTCAGCACGTGGTGTGACATCTAGGCATATTCAAAGCACCCTCGCTAGCTCAGATCATAGATGTGTGGCTGTTTTGTTCAGAGCAACTTCCAAGCACAAGCCACGCGTGCTGTGATGCAGGAAGGCTTCCTTAGCCTCTTCCCCTCTACATCTCTCTCACCTTGTTGGTGACTCTGGGGAGAGAAACGAGTCAGCAGTTCTAAAGACTGTCTCCCATTGGACCTGAGTACTGTGTCATTCGACTTTCCTTTCATTTTCTGTACCCTGCTCTTCCCCTATTTTCCACTCTTTTTTCCACACATACAGACATGTATGTGTTTTTTGTTTTTTGCTGGAAAGATCCATGGAGAGACTATGCACGCTGATTATCCTGCTTCTAGAGGTACGAAAGCGTCGAGCAGTGTGTTGAGGTGCTGACTCTGTCAAGACGCCCCTGTCGCCCTCACAGCTGACTGTGACCAGAGCCACTGGTTAGACTCCCCATATCATGGGTGTCATGAAGGGCAGTTCCCTGATGCAGCCAGGCCTTCTGCCTCTGCCAGCTGAGGTTCTTTTGAAAGAGCTCCTTGGCATTTCTCTGAAATGCAGTCCGTACTAGAAAGGCAGGACAATTCTTCCCCTGAGCCTTGTTTGACTAATTTTGATAATGTAGCCGTTGCTCTGTGGACATTCAGATTGCCACCTCCTTGGCCAGTGGAAGTCCCTTCAGGCCGGATTCTCAGTCCTGTCGACCTGACCCCCTCAGTCCTTTGACAAGTCTCTTCCCTTAGTGAACAAAAGTGCTCACCGCATCTTTTTGAGACATTAAGTAGACTCAGACAGTTCTCACTGTGCCTCTGCTTTCTTGCCTCTCTGTGAGAAGTGATGGTTCATGTTAGTTGGGTCAGATATGAATGCTGCCGGCTGTAAGAGAGCCTAACACATGGCCCTCCATTTATACGCCAAACAGGAAGCCTGAGCAGGCAGCTATCAGTGTTTTTTCAGCAGCTTGGAGGCCGGAGCCGGTGTCCCCGTGACTGTCCCTGGCAACCTCGCTGTCACAGCTCCGGATGGCAGCTCTGCTCCAGGCGTCATGCCCATAGTCAGGACAGAGGGACGTGGAAGCTAGAGCCAGCTGCAGCTGTCTTTTTATCTGAGAAAAACAAAAGCTTTTCCAAAACCCACCGCTCCAACCCATAGCTGAATGGCACCCAGATCCACTGGCCAGAACCGGATTGTAGTCTGGCCCTTCTCACCCAGAAGCTGGGGAAGCGAGCACTGGATTCTGCTGCCCCATCGCCCGGGGCCAGGGGTTGGACCTGGAACTATTTCCAGGAGACCAAGCTGATTTTTATCTTGCTTTTGTTATATTTGGTTTGTTATGTGTCCAGCACTACGGATTCTGAAGCACGTGGCAAAGCAGAAGAACTGGGAGCCCACATGAGCGCGTCTTCACCTGTGAGGTTGCCCTCAGGGAGCAGGTTCCGCCGTGTGACCCTGGTGCCTGAGGCCTGTCTCAACCTGCTCGGTCACTGGATGCCAGCCTCAGGTTCTGGGCCTGCATGGCCACTCGTTGCGTCTCTTCGTGTCTGCAGGGGACAGAGCAGTTGCGTCTTCATCAAGGCAGAGACTCCATCTGCACGGCAGTGACTCCTCGTGACGACAGGGCCGTGTGTCACCAATGTCACACGGTTACCACAAAGAGCAGCGTCTGCCCTGCGTTCAGCACCCGGCTTCCTCCACACTGACTGCGGCCTGAGCACCCAAGTCCTGCTGCCGTCTCACCCCCGCTCCGTCTGAGGAACGCCACTAGGGCCCCCTCCCCGGTGAGGCCCCAGGGTCCCCCCCACAGCCCACCCACTCTCTCCCTCCATGGAGTGGTTATGTGGCCCCGATTTCTAAAATCTTCTGAATATCTCCTATAGGGAAAAAGTGACACTTGCCGCTATTCTTATCGGTCACTTCTCTTGGCCACTTCTCTTTATCCATTTCACGTGGCAAAAGGGAAGTAAAGGATAAGTAACTCAAAAGAGCTAAGGATTAAACTTCTTGTTAGAACATTTGAGCTGTTTTCTGTTTTTTCCTTTAATATTCATTTTGCAGATGAAAAAAGTTTAAGAAGGAACCCACTCTATGATTCCATTCACAGGAAATTGAAGAGGAGGCAGCGTTTGCAACATTTCTGTTATAAACAGTCGGGTAGTTACTTGACAGAGTGGATACTACTAAAGGTCATGAGGGGATG
>PVIR01000405.1:0-71816 GCA_004026965.1 Petromus typicus
AAAAAAAAAAAAAAAAAAAAAAAAAAATCAACCCATACTTTCATATTCTGCAAAATTAGTCTTCAGATTGACAGAGAAGCAAAAAATCATTCCACAACAAGAAATCCCTAAAGAAATACATGGAGCCTTGTATTTTTGCAAGGCTCCAGCCTTGCAAAAAATACTCAGAGGAACCCAAGATCGAGACAAAGAGGCCACTAACACCAAAGAGCTCATAGGAAAATATACATTTAAGTTGGAAAGTAGTTAAAGGGCATAAAATAAAAGAATCAACACTGGAAAAACAACAATACAATGAGGGGATTCAACAAACATGTCACAATATTACCTCTCCAAGTCAGTGATTTCAACTCCTTAATCAAATGATACAGGCCAGCAGACTGAATAAAAAAGCAAAATGTGACTATATACTGTCCACAGAAGGAACACCTCACCTCATCAAAAAGTACATAGACTCAAAATGAAAGCATGGAAAACAATATTCCATTCAACCTTCCAGCCTGAAAACAAGCAGGAGAAGCTATCCCATTTTCAGATACAGTAGACTTCAATCCAAAATTGGCCAACAGAGATAAAGATGGCCACTATGTCCTGGTAAAGGGAACAATTCAAAACAGAGATACCAATGGTAAATTTCTATGCACTGAAAGATGGTGCACCCAATTTTATAACCCCAAAATTATTAGACTTAAAAGGACAGAGAGACATCAATAAATAGAGGGAAACTTTAATACTCTGCTCTCAAAATTAAACAGATCAATCAGATTAAAAAAATCAACAACGACATATCAGAGTTAAAGCTGACCACTGAAAAATGGACTTAACACATTATCTACGATGTTTCATCCAATGACAACAGAACATATGTATTTTCTCAACAGTACATTGAACTTTTTCCAAAACAATCCATACATTAGGCCATAAAGCATGCTTAAAGAAATACAAAATAATTGAAAGAATCTCCTGCACTAGATCATAGCAGAATGAAGTTAAAAATCTATAGTAAAAGAAGCTAAAGAAACTATGAAAACACAAGGAAATTAGGTAGTACTTATTGAATCACTGTGGATCATAGAAGAGTTCAGGGCAGAGATTTTTAAAAGTTCCTAGAATCCAATGACAGAGGAAGCACAACATACCAAAACTTATGGGACACAATAAAAACAGTTCTAAGATGGAAGATTACAGCTGTAAATATACACATAAAAAGGACAGAATGAGCCAAAATAAATAACCTAGTGATGCATCTTGAAGTCCTAGAAATACAAGAACCATCTAAATCCGAAACTAATAGAAGAAAAAAAAATGATAAAGATCAGGTTAGAAAGTTATAAAACTGAGGCTAGAAAACAATACAAAGGATATTAATGGAACAAACAGTGGTTTTCTGAAAGGTGGGAAGGGGGCTGAGGGATAGGGCCAATGGGAGGGAAGGAAATGGAAGGGAAAGTGAAAAGCACAGAGGTGTGATCGATAGCTTTGTCTACCATGCCTTCCATAATATATGTATTCAGTATATATCACAAAAAAATACATTAATAAAAATGGGGGGAAAAAAAGCCTGAAATGCTATGCTGTGTTCAGTGATGAAGGCAGAGGTCAGTCTGCAAAGAAGACTGAACAGTCCATTTAGACATAGTGGTCTGGTTAAAGCATCCCTAGAATAAACATTTATTGTGTCCACCTATCTAATTTCTCCCTAGGGAGAAATTTATTTTCCATTTGCCTATCCACACTTATCCTACTCAGGCTGCTCCTCCTAACTTGCCACCTACCTGATTTTGTGGCGATTAAACTCAACTATGGTATCATTCTTGTTTTAGAGTCTTACCTTCTCCATCGTGGTAAACCTGGATGTAAAGGCATTTCTCACCAACAAGCTTAACAGAAAAGAATTGCTGCTGAATTTTTTGTGGTGTTTGTGCCCCTTTTGCCAGCATGTTCCTCAACAAATGATATATCCTGTGACTTCCTGTTTGATTTTCCCAGGCACGTTTGATATATCATGTCCAGTATGCTCTCTTCTGAATCTTTTTATTCCTCCTTCCACAACTGCTGCACTAACGCTGCTCTTTAAACCTAACTTAGTATGCATTATCACTTTTTCTATACTTCTAGGAGTCATTTGTGAGTTTGCACCATCTCCTATGATCCTTGTCCAAACTGTGAAGTTCTATATTCCAGGAGAGAGCTCCCACATTGACAAACTCTCAATTACAGGATTGTATAGTCTAGCTCCCTTCATTAAGCACAGAGTAACTCTGTATGAACTTCTCCAGTTCCTTATCATGCAAGGTAAATCTTGCAGTTCCTTGGAGAATTATCGCATTCAGTCCTTACTACGCCCAGCATGTCCATGCTGTCCCTTCGCACTTGTTATAGACGTGGTATCAGGAGGGAAGAGGAGAGCATGTGTTGTTTTGTGAGGGGGTAGCTTCTCATGTCTGCAAGCAATGGATAGGTGAGACTATCAGTAGTGGCACTGAGCCCATTTTACGGGCTCCAGAAAATCTAGGGATTCTAGATTTTACCACCCTGAAACCATGTGATTCTATTCTTTTTCAGGCAGCATCTTGAATTTACACAGTCGATCTGTCTTCACTGGGAGTTTAATATTCTTTAAATCTCAATAACCAGCAAATTCCATTGATTTTATTCCTTACGATCAACTGGGCAGTGATTGATGCAGTTCCTAAATAATTATCTTAGTGCCACTTTTCCCAGATAACCTCCAATTTCTAGTGGCAGTTTGAATTCCACAGGAAACAAGGTCCAAGACAGAGTTTAGTATGTAGGATGCTAATTAAGAGTTGTTCAGGGGATAAACATCTGTGAAAAGAAGCAGATGTGGGGCTGGGGATTTAGCTCAGTGGTTTCGGTGCCTGCCTTGCAAGCATAAAATCCTGAGTTCAGTTCCCAGTAACCACATACAACAATGCCAGGCATGGTGACTCATGCTCATCAGCAAATAGTACCACACACCACAATGCCAGGTATGGTGGTTCACACCTGTAATCCCAGCACTTGGGAGGCAGAGGCAGGAGGATTGCTGTGAGTTTGAGGCTCACCTAGGCTACATAGTGAGCTCAGGGCCAGCCCAAACTACAAAGTGAGACCCTGTCTCAAAAGAAAAAGAAAAAAAGAGAGAGAAAAAGAAAAGAAGCAGATGTGGACAAAGGGGGAAGCTGAGCTGCAACGTAGGGCCAACAAGAGTCTCAGCCAACTTCACAAGAGGATTTAGAATTAGGATAAACTTTTATAATTGTCCCAAGTTGAGCTGAGATGATCAAACTTTTACATTCTTTTAGGTCAGCCATGGTGAGCTGCAGCAGAAAACTTCATGAATCTGAATGAGGCACACAGAACTCGAGAGAATCCCTGGAGGAGCTAATAGCGAAAGGAAGCTTGTGCACAGGTTCTCAGGAGCTTAGCCAACACATCCTTTCTTGAAATGGAAGATGGTCAGGTGTATCACAGTATCCACCACAAGCCCTAAATATTTACTCTAAAAAACGTTAATTAAATGTAAATAATTAAATTGTTACCCTAGACGAAAGACATTAAAAAAATGGAATATTACTCTGCCATAAACAATGATAAGTTTGAGTCATTTATACTCAAATGGACGTACCTTGAGGACATATTCATAAGTGACATAAGTAGGTCACAGATATATAAATATGGTATCTTTTCTCTGGTATGAGAAACTGAAAATGTGAGTTCTAGAATGTATGATAGTTATTGCGAAATAGAAAATATTCAAAGGGAAAAGGGGACAAGGAAAAGTAATGAGGGGAAAGAAAATACATGATGGTTTTTAAAAAAAGGAAACATGGCCCGGGGAGTTAGCTCAGTGGTTCCGGCGCCTGTCTTGCAAGCGCAAGGGCCCGGGTCTATCCCTAGTAACCACATACAATACCAGACATGGTGACTCACGCCCACCAACAATCAGTGCCACATACCACAGTGCTGGGCGTGGTGGCTCACGCCTGTAATCCCAGCGCTTGGGAGGGAGAGGCAAAAGGACTGCTGAGTTTGAGGCTTGCCTGGGCTACATAGTGAGCTCAGGGCCAGCCTGAACTATAAAAGTGAGACCCTATCTCCAAAAAAAAAAAAAGGAAAAATAAAGAAAACAAAGCTTATGTATATGGTATATGGGGCTGGGGGCCTGTAGGATGGGTAGGGGAATGGGAAAAATGAGAAGCAATTTGTGTCATATACTGGTACAAATTCTCACTGTCGAATGTGATCATGATTTGCATATAAAATGTACGAATAAAGATTCAAATCTTAAAAAAAAAGTTATGCTTATTTCCTGTAAGGAACTGACCCACAGAGAAACCAAATCATCATGGTTGATGAGAGTAAGTTCTATACAGAAGGATACAATTAATAAAATACCAGAAAGCATAGGAGCTGACCAGTGGTGGCAAATCTATGGCACACAGGCTGCAGAGGGCTATTTGTATCACCAAAAGCCCTAAAAAGTTTGCCATCACTAGATGAGATCATCAATTTTTCATGGCTGATAATTTTTAAACAATGAACACTAAACTGATGAAACTATAAAGTAAATGGTTGATGGGGGGAAGCTTCAAGCTGCCGCCTACCTGAACCCAGTGACGAATCTGACCATCTCCAAGGACTATACATTATGCCCCTTGCGATGTGGCAGGTACAGGAGGAAACGCAGAGCACCATCTGAGCACTACAGCTTCAAATCTGGACTCTAAGCCTGTGGAGCCAATTTACAATTTACGGTTAATTTTCTAATAAGGAGGGCAAGTTAAGTGACAACACACAGAACCAAAGAGAAAAAAATGAGAATGCAGGGCACTCAACAGTACAACTGATTTGATTTCCTCGGCAACTCAAAAGCTTGACAAAAAGGGAAATTGTTTTGTATTAAATAGACTTAATGCACATAACCAATACAATGCGTGCATCTTGTCTGAATCTAGATTTAAACAAACCAACTATAGAAAGATATTTTGAGACAACTGGGAAAACAGGAGTACGGGCTAGGTACTACAGGATATCAAAGAATTATCAATTTTGCCTGATGTGGAAGTGGTGTACTAGTTATATTGGTTAGAAAATGTCTGTGTTTTCAGAAGACACTGAAAGTATATAGGATGAAATGATACGATGTTTTGAGATTTGCTCTTAAAAGCTTTCAAAATAAAACAGAAGAAAAGGATACGTAAAGTAGGTGTCTTAGTTCAGGCTACTGTAACAATGTCTCTCACACACTAGGTGGCTTATAACAGAAACTTATTTCTCACAGTTCCAGAGGGTAGAAATTTGATAGAAATATGGCAGCGTGCCTGAATTCTGATAAGGGCCGTGTTCTGTAGACAGGATCACAGACTACAGAGTTCTTGGGTCCTCGTGAAGTGAAAAGGGGGAGAGAGCTTTCTGTGGTCTCTTTTAAGTTCACAAATTCCATTCGTGAAGACTCCATTCTCATGAGCTATTTACCTCCCCAAACCCCACCATCTAATACATCACGTTAGGACTTCAACATAACAAAACCTTAGAGGAACATAAATATTCAGTCCATTACATCTGCACGGAAGGCTTGAGAATTTCTACATCAGAGTGGTAAGAATATATAGATTGTTCTCCACTCTTTCTGGTATTTTTGAAAAGTAAAGAAAAAGATGACCACAAAAAGATAAATACAAAGGACTCACTAGGGGGAAATGATGCTCAAAAGATAAAAAACAGACATCTACAGAAGAGATACAAATACATAATAAACATTTAAAAAGATATTAAGCATTACTGATAGAGAAATGTGAACTAAAACAATAGGGAGATACTATCTTTTATTCAAAGATTGGCAAGATTTAAAAGATTGGAACCATGTTGTACTAGGACCACAGTGAAATAACTGGCTGTTGCTGGCCAAGTCAATCACCTCCACCCGGCAGTATTTATAACTGTTAAACCACATTTATATTTTAGATATAGTGATCTCACTTTCTGGAATTTATTCTGCAGGAAAAAAAGTACTAGAAATTAATGATCTGTACATGGGGGGTCTGAAGCAGCAGTGTTTGAACTGTCAAAAGAAAATGTTGATAATCTAAATTAGCATGTATATATACATATATGTATAATATATTTTATTTTACAATAAAGAAGTATTAGATGTTATGCAATATATTGTAACCTTGTTTCCTTAATTCCTTTGTAAATATTTTTCATGTCAATAAGTATTTATCTAGGGATTAACATCTGGAATATATAAGAAATAGCAATAAATAAATAAATACCCTGATTTTAAAACGATCAAAAGACTTGAAGAGATATTTTAATTTTTCCAAAGAATACATACAGGAGGCCAACAGGTAGATGAAAGATGACCAACATCACTAATCAACAGGGAAATGCAAACTAACATCACAAGGATACCAACTCAGTCCACTTAGAAAGCAGAAGTTCTGGTGAAGAAATTGAAACCTTTACACATTGCTGGTGGGAATGTAAGCTAATACAGCCATTGTGGAAAACAGAATGGAGGTTACTCAAAAGTTAAAAATAGAATTACCATAGGATCCAGCAACCCCAGTAATGGAGATATATCCAAAAGCAATGAAATCAGTAAACTGAGGAAACATTTGTACTTTCATGTTTATTACAACACTGTTCTAAGACTCGGAATCTACTGAAATGTCCAGCAGTATTAGAATACTCGGCTGGGAATGGAAGAGCACTTGCCCAGTTTATCCAAGGCCCTGGACTGAACCTCTGGCAATGAAGATAGAGAAACAAAAGAGAGAATACAATAGTATTCAGTTATTCAAAATTAATAAAATTGTCATTGGAGTCAGGGAGGAACTTGGAGGACAGTCAGTTAAGTAAAAATAAGATATACACAGACAAACATCACATAATTTCAGTCATATATGGAATCTCAAAACAGATGATTTTATAAAAATTGAGCAGTGGTTACCTGCGACTGGAGATTGGGAGAGCCAAGGATGGGGAGTGGGTGGTCAACAGGTACAAAGTTAGACAAGAAGAGTAAGTTCTGGGGCTCCACTGTACAGCAGGATGATTAAGGTTAACAATGAACGTATTGAATATTTCAAAATAGCTAAAAGAGAAGATGTTTTCCCTACAAAGAAGTTATAAATGTACGAGGTGATGAATATGCTAACTATCCTCATGATCAACATACACTACATGTACTGAAATGCCAAATTGTACTTCAATTACAAGATATACAATACTTAATGTATGGTAAACGTACAATATAATTATAAAATATACAGGAATATAAAGGTTGCTTTACAAACATGGTCTTTTAGAATTCCATACTATTTTTTTCATAGTCTATAACTTAACCAATCTACTATTTAGCAGTAGAATATTTAAATAAATCCAATTTCCTCCTTTATGAACAGTTTTCCTGTAGGATTACAAGGCTTCGTAGTTTGCTCATTGCATTAAGTTCTGAATATTTCCAGAGGTATTTGAGGGAGACAAAATGCTTCACTTCAAAGGAGCCAGCTATCTTCCCAGATAGCAAAACTGCAATCTTAAAAAAAAAATTCAGTCTTTATAATTTGCAAGACCTGTTTTATCCTGCCCATTAGTCAAGCAGCCTAAGTGGGATTTGGTTCCAGAAATCCCATGCACCCCTCCCCCCGCAGCGTGCTTTCCCGCTCTGCCGCCTGGCCTATCGCAGACACCAAGAATTAATTAGGGGCGGGAACCGAGGAGCGGCTGTCTGGAGGTCGCCATATTTCCGTACGGCCCCGAGGCAGCCCTGGCAGTGCGTGGGTCTCGAGAGGTGCTGACAGGGCGGGGCCGCCGCTCCGCTCGGCTCGTCTCACCCCTCCCGCTGGGACAGGTGGCTGGAGCGCGCCCCGCCTCCGCCAGCTGCCGGGGGAGCGAGGGGGGCCAGGCCGGACGGCCGCCGCCAGCCGCCAGCTGCGAGCGGGAGTCAGTGGGAGCCGGTCGGCGACGGCCGAGCGAGGAGTCCGGCCGCGGCAAGCGAGTACCGTGGCCGCCAAAAAAATGCTCCTGTACCGCGGGGCCCCGGGGGGCCCCGGCGCGCCGGGCGGCGGGCTGACGCGGGCGGGCGGCGGCCCGCAGGCCTTCGGGATCCGCCTGAGCACGGTAGGTCTGGGGCCAGGGGGTGGGGGCGGGCTGTGCGCGGGCCCCGGGGTGCGGGGCGCCCGGGGCGGACCCGGCGGGCCGAGGCCTCACGCGGGACGGGACCTTCTCTCGCCCCCAGATGAGCCCCCGCTACCTACAGAGCAACTCCAGCAGCCACACGCGACCCTTCAGTGCCATCGCGGAGCTGCTAGGTGAGTGGCGAGGCCGGGCCCGCCGTGGTCGCTCCAGGCCGTGGCGCAGGCGTGCGCCGCCGGCCAGACCCGGAGATGCGCGGCGCCGCGGGGGAGGGTCGGCGGGGAGGGGGCCGGCCCTCTGCGAGCTGGGTTACGCCAGTAGAGCGTAGGAAACGGCGTGTATCCGGACAATTAGGACTTCTTGCGTTTTTCTCTCTGGCTCGTGATGTTCCGGGCACTTTAGGATAGCTTAGTTAATAATCAAAAAGAGTTGCATAAAACATCGGACTCCGAGACAGCTGGTCTCCAAACAGAGGCCGGCGACCAACAGAAAACTCCTAGCTACCAAAGGAGTCTTGGTAGTGAACCAAGTAGGGCATTAAAAGGGTCTGAAATAAGATTTCTGTAACTTTTAAGACAAGAACATCTAGGAATGATGGGACGTCTCTTAAAAGCTGACACGAGTGCATTTGGCTCCCTGAGCCTGTGGAGGACTGAGTCTGTGTCCCACGAGCGCCCTCACACCGCTGGAATGATTACTGAGGACCGAAAGCTCTCGCCCCACGGGCGTTTGCTTTTAAAGCGTTTTCAGTTGATCCCTTAAGGCCAAGTACACCAGTGTTTGAAGGAGTGTGCTAAACACTGTGTGGGAAAGTAGAAAAACAATCCTGTACTAAATGCAGCAGCCTACAGAGCGAATTATAACTGCTTCAAAAATTGAAAGAAGGGAGAAACATTTATGGGACTAGGCAGCCCAGAAAATCTTGGAAAAGTCTTACAGCTCCTTGAATAAGCCCCGGGCCCTGCTTAAGCTGTAGCTATGGCCATGGTATAAGAGTTGTTTCAGTCAAGAAGTTGGAGCGCAGGGGAGAGTTAGAATTACTTGGAAAATGATAGATACTTCTGATGATTAATTTGACTATAACATCAAATATTTTACTTGCATGACTCAATTAGAAGATGCCAAAGAAAAAGTGGCATTGGCATGTTTTGAATTGTTTGAGCTTTCATGCCATGCTTCCAGTGAACATCTGAAGAGAGGCATAAGATCTGTGTTCATACAACTTACAAAAAAGACAAAAAGGGAGAATTAACAGTGAACATAGTGGGAAATGAGAGGCAGAAACAAGTTGTGAGAAATATCTTGTTCTTTCACAGTTGCTCCCAATTGTACTCTGCGTACTATATTGGTGATTTATTGAGTTTTCAGTTTGTAATTTTCAGTACATATGATTTTCTTAAGCATTTAACTTTAAAGAACTTACACTTGGCCTAAGATGACCAACATGAGTGTCAATATGTGCGTGTTTATATGCACAGATGCACACATACACAAAAACATAGATTGTAAAAGCATACCAGATACATTTGTGATAATAGAGAAAAAGGGCTTCAAGTAAGGAAGATAAAACGTGTGGAAAGTTCATGCTTTGTATAACAAAACAATAGAAAATTATATATCAGCAAAGATATACATGACTGCTATGGAAATTTAGAGGAGAGAGGAGTGATATCCAGTTTATCAGGAAGAGGAGATTTCTTGAGAAAAGCTTTGCCTCCTAGGTTCTGAGGAAGGATGAAGCTTCAATTACAGTGCTTTTTCAGAAGACAAGGGATGGCTGGACCAGGCCAGAGTGTAAGATAGATTCTCCAAGAATACTAATCTCTTACCAGAGTAGTGGGTGGTGTGAAGGTAGAGTTACGGACCTCCCACTGAAGGGTAGCTCAGGTCAGGCTAGGAGAGAGGAGTGTCCTTGGGAACTGGTAGTAAATGGGGTTGTATAGCCAGGTTAGAGGATAAAGATGCTCAGGCTGATAGTGCAGCTCTTGCCTAAATAGCGGAAGTAAGGGTTCTCTCATTAGCCTGCCTGTTCATAGGCTAGGTGGGCTGGAATAGGAAGACGTTGAATTCCCTGAGATCAGGTAGCTAGCATATGCTGTATGCTGGCCAATTATTAGAAGTTAAGAAATAGAATGAAACCAGCTATCATATTGGTGGCTTATTATTATAAGTTCATTGTTATTATAATTTTGTTTGTTGAGGCCAAGTGAAAGGCCATGTAGAACAGCAAATAAGAGGGAGGCCATGCTTGCCTGCATGTGCCCAGTGATTTCACTTTCCCAGCTACTCCAGCTGACCCTGGCCTTTTATATGTCCCCTTCCTTGTGTACTCTCTGAACTTCCAGACAAGGAGGTACGATGTCTAGCTGCTCCTGGTAGCTGCTGTTAAACTCTTGAAATGCTTTTGTTAAAACTTGTTGTATTTTGTCAAGTTTGGGTGACACTTGCAGTAGAGAAGAAAAGAGTTAAGGTGATTTTCTTAGAGACCTATGAGCTGATTTGTTCGAGGCACTGTTATCTAAATGTGTAATTGGGATTGACTTGTCTTATGTTTGAATTGGGAATTTCAAGTGTTGGGGAAAATTTCAGTTTCCAAGCTTTTCCTTATATAAATGATGCCCAATTGGTTGACAGGTTTATCAGTTTCAATGTCTTTAGCTAGCTAATAGCAGGAGTGACTGATAAGGGCCTGCTTGCCAAGTAAAATTTCTTGAATTATGTAGGCAGCTATATATATGGCACTAAATCCTTCCATCGGTTAAAAAAGAAAAAGCTGCCTCTTACATAGTAAAGACCTATATTTCTGGTACAGTCACTTGAATGCCAACTTGTAACTCTTGCCCAAAGACAACCCACTTAGCTTATCAGGTTATATGGGCTGAAGTTCCACCTGGCCCTTAAAGATTATCAGACTTCTTAACCCACTTCTGGAGCTATTGGTAATACCTTACAGCTGTTTGGATTTTTTCGGGTTATAATCAGTGGCAGTTTTATTAATCAGTGATTCTAGGAATATCATTATGGCTTCTGAGATTAATCTGTGCCTTACTTTATTTAGTAGACACTTCACACTTCCAAATGAGTATCAACTCTTAATTGCATTGTCAAAATTTGTATTTTTGAATATGTATAACACTATACTTGGTTGTAAGGGATGTTCCCCAAAGAAAAATGACATGGTTTGATTAGGAGAAATTGGATAAGTGTACAAATAAGACCCCAACTGGTTCTCTCATCCCAGCTATGTGGTGTAAGTAAAACAGTATAGGGCACCAAAGCAAGGGAAGAGGATGAAAGAGAAGGTTACTATCATGCTTAAATAGCTGATAGGGACAAGAGTATACTTTATAAAAAAATAAGTTTATTTAGCTCTTGATTCTGGTAACGGGAAGGTGCAAAAAGTGTGCTAGTAGTGTCTTGTCAAGGGCTCCATCCCTGCATCAGAACATGGCAGAGAAGCCGAAAGGGAACAGAGCCATGTTCAGACAGGGCCAATTACACAGGTAGCTTCACTTTATACCAACTTACTACAGTCAGAATTAATCCTACCCTATCATACCTCCTTGCCTAGGGCAGCATTTCCAATGACCTAATTACCTTGCACTAGGCCCCACCTCTTTTTTTTTTTTAATAACTAGGTTGAGAGTTTATTGTTTAAATATTTTTAATTGAAATCTTTATTGGTACATTACATATATGCATCATGATTGCACTCCATAATGGGGATTTGTACAAGTATAAGACACAACTTAATTCTCATTTTTTCCCATAGCCCTACCCACCCTACCACCCACCTATGTACATAAAATTTGTTTCCTTTTTTGTTATAATATCATTATTTTTCCCCCTTCACTCTATTTTACTTTGAGTATTTTCTACTTCACAATATATAACATACAATTCTAGGACTCATTTACATCTTCATTTTCTCATACCGGAGAAAAGATGAGATATTTACATATCTGTGACCTATTTATTTCACTTATGAAGATATCCTTAAGGTATGTCCATTTAAGTATAAATGATTCAAACTTAATCATTTTTTGTGGCAGGGTGATACTCCATTCTGTAGAAGAACCACAGCTTTTTTATCCAGTCTCCAGTTGATGGACACTTGGGTTATTTCCAAGATGTAGCAATCACAAACTGAGCTGAGCTGCTATAAACATGGATGCACATATGTCACTGTGATATGAGTCTTTTAATTCTTTTGTGTATATACCTAGCAGGGCAATGGCCAGCTCAAATGGGACCTCCAATCCTAGCTTTTTGAGGAATCTCCAAACTGATCTCTACAGGGGTTGTACTAGTCTACAGTCCCACCAACAGTGGAGAAGGGTTCCTTCTTCTCTGCGGCCTTGCTAACATTTGCTGCTGTAGGCCCCACCTCCTGAAGCTTCCCCCACCTCAGTACCACAGCACTTGGGACCGTGCTTCAAGCACATGAACCTCTAGGGGATAAACCACATCCAAACAGTAGCGTTATCCAACAGCTTATATAGTCGCCCTCGTATTCAGGCCAGTGAACTCTCATCAGACTTTTGAACCACACATGTCAAAGTTAAACTAGTATCTGTGGCCAAAAGATGTAGCTACTGGACCGTGACATCCCTGGGGCTGGGGACCTGGTGCCTATGTTAGAATATGGCTAAGATTGATATCTTTGTAGCCTTAAATAGTTAGCCCATTGTGAAGATACAATTCAAGAGGAATTGTGATCTATTAGTTATTTTCTTCTTTTACTCGATGTTCTCCATTTTATAAGTGGTAAAGAACCTCACCCTTAAGGTTGTTGCAGAGCTGGTAGAGTTGCTCTTTTTCTTGCAGTATGCTTGCTGTCATGACTAGAAGTTAGGCAGTTACATTTTTAAATTTTAACTCCTAATTCTTTTGATGGCCCTTATGGTGTAAAAAGGGATGGTAATAATGTCTGTGTTCTTTAAACAGAGGAGGTGATGTAAAAAATAGAAAATAGAATCATCCTGAATCAACTGTAAAGTGTATAATGTGCATCTATTTTTTTAACTAAAATTCCTGATCCAACTTTTCTCTGTAGCCACTGTTTACATGTTCATGAGTAGTAAAGTAGCTAAAGATGAGAATAAGGCAAAATCAAAGCAAAATGATTTATAAATACAAGTACTTTACTCACAGACTCTAAAGGGATAAAGGCAGATTGCAAGTCAGTCAAATGAAATCTAGAAACCAGCTATATAATTCTGTCATATCTGTTGTTCACTGACTCAGTAGATGAAACTAATGCCCCACGCTTACCTTTTGGGAAATCCATCTGAGGGAAATAAAGGACAGTTTTTCATGTTATGGGGGTACTGAACTAGAGATTTTGATAGAATATTGGAAGGGGATCTAATAGCACAGATTTCTACCTTTTGCAGATAACGCTGTAGATCCAGATGTATCAGCCAGGACAGTCTTTATAGATGTTGAGGAAGTCAAGAATAAATCTTGTTTGACCTTTACTGATGATGGATGTGGGATGACACCTCACAAACTCCACCGAATGCTCAGGTAAAAATATCTTTATTCTCTTTCTTTTATCTTGAGCTCATGAATTCTATTTAAAACTTAAGTGTTTTCATTTTTTCACTTTGCTTTTACTCACCCAACAAATATCTTTTAAGTATATCTTAATGCCAGGGTATTGGTGATGAAACAGACATTGTTTCTGCCCTCACAGAACTTATAATCTAGCTGGTGATTCAAGTAGTTTGGCAATAAAATGATCATAATAAAACATAATAAGTATGATAGGAAAGCATTGAAACATGTACATGGAATGATTCAACAGAGAATCTAATCTGATCCTAAATTTAATAAAAGTCTCCAAAATGAAATGATATTTATGCTGAGATCTAAGAGCGAGTAAAATTTAAGTAGATAAAAAGCATCAGGGAACAAAGAATAAGAGCTCAAGCAAGGAGAATAGCAAGTATAAAGACCTGGGAACCTTCACTGTTCTGAAACCTTCTCTAATGCTTAATTAACCAAAACTCACTCCCAAATCAGAAGTGTTGGAGTTAGGATGATTGGTGGATTAGAATCATAAAGGTGCCCGAGTATAATCAAACCTCATGAAGGATAAATAGAAGACATTTACACATAGAGTATTTGAAAATTTTACAGTAGAATTGCTAAGTGAGGAAATTCTCTTTTTTGTTAAAACTGGTGACAAATTTCTATTGCTGCTCCCAGTTTACTTAATTATTTTCGAAGGTTTAAAAGGTTGAGAATGTAAATTTGTTCTTTATTATCTTTGCATATCACTCAGTGCAAGATGAGTGTTTCCTTAACTCCTTCCTTCTCTTCCTTTTTAGCAGATGAGGTTGATTACTGTCCTTGTGGCTTCCTGAACTAGAGTGTGTGAAGCATAAATAACAGTGGAGGGTGCTGAAGGAGGAGGGAAAGGGCTCAGAGCCCTAGAAGCAGAAAACCAGTTCGTTTGGTCAGAGTGTTCTTTGAAAACATTCTAAATCAATAACATTGTAGGGAAATTCCTTTGATCCATCAAAGAAACAAAATGAAATTTCTCAAAGTCAGTGGTTGTGTTTTACTGCTCAGCAGTATGTATACTTGTACCTTAGACTTTTCCTAACTAGAAGAATGTTTGAGGAAAGCCTCTAGAAGTGAGACAAAAATATGACTAGCATGTTGGTGAAAGTAGAGAGTTGGTCCTATCTTTTAATGTATAATATCAATTTTACCTCCTAAACATAAAGAATTAAGATGTGTTATGTACATGTACCAATTCCCAATGATGAATATAACCATTATGTACTGTAAGCATGTACCCAAAAAATAAAAATTAAAAAAAGATAATTTTTTAGATGGATTATCTAGTTCTGTATGTACAACAATCAATTATCAATTTTCCCTAGAGTCAAATATCTTCTTTTTTAGGTTTTTTGAGACAGGGTCTCACTTTGTAGTTCAGGCTGGCCCTGAGCTCAGCCTCAAACTCATATCACAGCAATCCTCCTGCCTCTGCCTCCAGAGTGCTGGGATTACAGGCATGATCCACCACGCCCGGCACTGTGGTATGTGGTACTGATTGCTACTGGGCGTGAGTCTTCATGCCCAGTATGGTATGTGGTTACCAGGGATCGAACCCTGGTCCTTGTGCTTGCAAGACAGGCGCTGGAACCACTGAGCTAACTCCCCGGCCCTCAAATATCTTCTTAATGATTCCTTTCCGCTACACCTTATCACAGTGAATGGGTGCCAAATAGTAGGGCCAGCAAATCTAATCAGTTTCTGTTTTATCTGTGAAAATTGGTATAGTTAAAAGGAAGAAAAAGTAGATGGTTTTAAAATAATTACAAAAATTTTAGTTCCATATTCATTCACTTATCTATTCAATGAATTCTTACTGAGGTTTTTGTGCAAAACCCTAGAAAATAACATTGAGAACCAGATAGACATCCTTGCTGTCAAGGTGGTGACAATTTAGTGAGAAAGAAGAGTTGACTAGTAATATAACTAAATAGGCTGCTGTACCCAGAGAGAAATCTATGAAAGAAAAGTATAGTTTCTTTTGAGAATATACAACAGGGGGATCTAATCTCGCATACAAAAAGATGCTGTGAGACATTTAAAGTGAACTTTGAAGAATTAATATGTTCATTCAAAATTTTCTTCCCTTCTCAAGGAACAATGTAGATTGAAACTTTAGCCATACTGTTCTCCTTATTGTGCCATAGGTTTCCCACTAGTTACCCTAAGCAAATCTTCCTCATACTTAAAAATTTACTTTAGAGACAATTTAACTGAATCCTTAATGTATGTACTGGATTGAATCAGCTATAAGATATCATTTATTTTAAAGAGATAATTTAGTCATGATAACTTCTAACCAAGAACTTCACTTACTTCAACTTCTTGTAAAATAATTGGGCCAGATGTGGTGGTCCACATTTGTAATCCTAGTACTCAGGAGGCTGAAGTAGGAGGATTGCCATGAGGTCAAAGAACCACATGTATTTATTTCGTATGATAAAATTGCTAAGTTTTAAATGTGACACTGTGTCTAAAAGAGAGGTATGGAATAGCACATGACAGTTCTCAGGGTGATTACTAGAGTTAGTTTAAAATTAAAGTTTGGAGCTAGGTGTGGTGGCACATGCCTTTATTCCCAGCATTTGGGAGGCTGAGGCAGGAGGATTGCCAAAAGTTTGAGGCCAGCTTAGACTACCTAGTAAGACCCTGTCTCCAAAACAAAATAAATTGAAGTTTGGGGAGAGGGACTTAGATGAGGGTGGAGGTTGATGGAAAGGGAAAGAGGATTTGAAAAAGTAATAAGCTGTGTCATGTGCATTTATCTATTCCCTAAAATGGATATAATCTTCATGTACTATAAACATGTACCAATATGATAAAAAATTAAATTACGAGTGTTTGAAGATTACAGCGGATATAGTTTGCACAAAGTATATAATTTAATCCACACAGTGACACTCCCCTCTTCTAGCCAATTCTTCCACATAAGGGAAATGAGAACGTCTAAATCTTACCAATTTATAAGTCTATTCCTGGAATACTAAGGTTCACAGATAGTACTAACCCAGTGCTTATTAGGATTTACTGAAAGACCATTTTCCTAGACACTACCTTTCCCTGCCATTAGATTTATTTGTAGGATACAGTGTCTATTTTAAAGGACAAAATTGTATTATTGTGTAATACTTGGAGATAGAAAATTGAAGGGTGGTACCATTTCTTTAAAAAACACAGCCTTCAAGAAATGGAAAACAGGTACATGGGTCCTCCTTGCTGGGAGGAGAAAATCCAAGACTAAGCTGCCCAATCTGGTGTGCGGTCTATTTTATTGACGTTGCATAAGTGTCTAATCTGTCTGACTGAAGTCTTTCCTTAGACTGTAAGTTGTGAGAGCAAGAATAATATCTTTTATCAACAGTTGTGTCTCTAGTGCTTAGCACAATGCGGAATACATGGTAAGTGAGCAATAGATACTGACTGCAAGATAGTGTATGTCATTTTAAAATTAGTCTGGAAAGAATCCTTAAAAATAGTTTTAGTTGAAATGAAGGAAGATATGAAGGAAAGATGATAATTTTCCAGATTTTTGTATCTTTGAGGTTTTAGGTTTTGTTATTTTGGTGTCTGTTTGGACAGAAAATAAAAGGAAGGAAATGATTCTGGCACACAGATTAAGCTGATCGTAAGAGGCTACAGAGTTTGCCGAGGTGACTCAGTGAAAGGCCCTTAATAGAATGAGAGATTTTTATACCGCAGCTGTTTGCAGACATTCAGAGGCAGAACTACCTATTTTTATCTCTTGATCCTATTCCAGTGAACTCTTCCAGCACATGGAGCAAAGGGTAAGGATTGGAAGGTTCATAATTTGGTTAGAGTGTTATAATTATCAAGGTACATACTACATGACCATGCCTGGGATGGTGGCACTTTGGGGGCTGAGGCAGGAGGATCACCATGAGGTCAAGGCTACCCTGGGCTTTATGGTAAGTTCAAGGCAAGCCTGAACTGTGTAGGAGACCGTGTCTCAAAAAGAAAAAAAAATTATAATAAATACACACATATACATGCATATGTGATTTTTGTCTTTCCGATTTCCAGGTTAAGAGATACCCAGTGTAGTTCCTTTGGTTAGTGCCTCTATTTGACACTTTTGATAATCCTAAGTAACTGACCTGTGAACCTTCTAGTAATCAAGGCCATTTTATCTAGACAGGAAAGGCAGCTAGCTACACAAGCCCTTTCCTAGCTGTCTTTGTTAACCCAGTGAAAATAGGACTTCTTTACGATTTTGAAAGTATGACTGTAAGGAAGTGGAACTGGTTAAGTACACACAAACCAGACAGGAAAATCAGTGCCATTATCCCAATAATAATTTCCTGTGTTTTTAAACATAACAGTTTTGCCTGGAATACCATAAGGAATAAAAAAGGAGGAACTTGTACAAATGTTCTCTATGTGTAAACTGAACATTCAGCCAGTGACCTAGCCTAGGGTGCGTTGTAACCTTCCTGATTTCTTTCTTCACATTTTTCTTTTCTTTTATAATTACAGCTTTGGCTTTACAGATAAAGTAATAAAGAAGAGCCAGTGTCCCATCGGGGTCTTTGGTAATGGTTTCAAGTCAGGTTCCATGCGACTAGGAAAAGATGCTCTGGTCTTCACCAAGAATGGGGGTACTCTCACTGTTGGACTTCTATCACAGACTTACCTGGAATGTGTCCAGGCCCAGGCAGTTATTGTACCAATTGTTCCATTCAACCAGCAAAACAATATCCTTTCTGGAAATGGAGAATGTTGGTTAAACATTAGTCTAATCTGACTTTTGACAAAAACTTCTTTTTTCAGGTCAAATCCAGTGCTTTTGATATCTTATATTTCAAATAAGTTTTCATATATAAAGAGGTATGCAAATGTCTCAAATTTAACTTGAATTTTTTGTATTAAATATTTGAAACTATTGGCAGAAGCTTAGAGATGCTTTTGCTATATTGAGATTTTCATTGTTATGCAGTTAGGCGTATACCACATAAATCCAACCACCACATGGTAAAGATTCCAAGGCCTCCTCTTTTCTTACCCCCAGAGCTAACTACATTTGTGTTTATTTTCTTACAAACATATTATTTGTTGCTTATCTGATAGCAGAATAGTTCATTTTACTACACCTAGACAAACTGTTATTTCAGATTGTTTTGATGGCAGCAGCATAGCAATTACAATTTGAACTTATTGCTTCCAAATACTTTAAAAATTTAGCATTTGGTCTTTTTCATCAATATAGCACTATATTTATACTGCATCTTTGAGGCTGTATTTTACAGGTGAAACTGATTTTGATATGTCTTCACAACTGTTCTTTATTTTCTATTTTTCCTTTCTTCTGTAGCAGTAATGCCCATGTTTAATGTCTAATTTTTTTTGGTCTAAACATGCAACCCCTAAAGTGCTTTTCCTTCTTGATATAGCATCTTACAATAATAATTTTTCTTTGACTGCATTTGGTTTTACAAAAAATGATTATTACTGAGGATTCCTTGCCCAGTCTAGAAGCCATCTTGAACTACTCAATTTTCAACAGTGAAAATGACCTGCTTTCCCAGTTTGATGCCATCCCAGGCAAAAAAGGCACTCGTGTTCTCATTTGGAACATCCGAAGGTATAGTATCCTAAGAGTGGTAGATTCTAGCAAGCAAAGGTATGATGAGAGAGCACATTTTATATAGAAGGAGAGTAGATAAATTTTGATACGTATTTCTGTCTCATTGTATAACTTTCTGTAACTTCTCTTCTGTTTGAGGTGGGGTTCGTGGTGGTAAATGCTATGCATTTTTAATTGATTTTATTGTTACATTTTATATACACATCATGATCACAATTGACATTAAGAATTTGTACCAGTATATGACATCACTTAATTCTCATTTTTCCCATTCCCCTGCCCCCCCACAACCCCTCTCCCCCTATATACATAAGCTTTGTTTTCTTATCATCACATTTTTCCTTTCCTTTCTTTACTTACCCCTACCCCTTTTCCCTTGAATATATTCTATTTCATAATATCTGTCATACATTTTAAAGTGAAAGTATCCATACCCTGAAGATGTTGCCACAAAGAAGACACTGCATCGTTATCATAATATCCCCAGAATCCACTATAAATTCATCTATTTCATATTCGTGGACTTTGTCTTGAGATTGGTAAATGACAGTTATTTCGTATGTTTGATGTTAATAATGTATGAAAAAAGATATTAAAGTAGCAACACATGATCTTTAATAAAGGACCTCAGTGTACTGCTTTTAGAGTAACTGGAGTAAAAGTACAAACATCCTTGAAGCAGAACAATTGTACTTATAATAAGGCTGTCTTAAGATTGTTTCTTTTGAACTAAAACAGTCAAGAAATACTCTCAGGTATATTATTTGTTTAATTTTGGCATGCCAAATGGTATGAGCACTAAAAGCCTCAAAGCCTTTCATATAAAATAGAGTTGTTACTGGTATGTTTAACAGAACAGAATATTAGGTATATTCACTTTTCCTTTTTCACTTATGTCAAGTATTTGGTCTTGTTTCTTAGCTGAGTAAAACTAAGCCATATAGATTTAAACAAAAAGTACTTAGCAATTAAAAAGAAAAAGTAAGAGAGCTCATAGGCTCTTCCCTGTGTCCTACCAAGAATACCTACATACTATAAAATAATTTGTATCACAAAGTACCAATTTCCCTAGGGATTTCCACATATTAAGCAGACTTTTTCTTTTGTATATTTCTCAATTTTATGGTTGTAGGTGCTATAGAAATGAAGGATTCTGTGGTCATATTTAGGAAAAACTGACAGAGCCCATTGTTTTGCTTTGGTTAAAGTCTTTTCAGGTTTTTGTATGCTAATTTGCACTGAAAATACTTAAGAGCACACTGTAGTATGTAGTATTTCCTAATTTCAGACCTCTTTTTTGGGGGTGGGGAAAGTGAGGGGTGTGTAGGACAGAGAACTATCTCAGGGTGTATGTGCTAGAGTAGAGTGGGGTAGTGAGAATCAGGATTATTCTGGAAAATCCGGAATCTCCTGTTATAAAGGCACGGGCTTTTCACAGGCCATATGCAGCAGGAATCTTGATTTGGTTCTGAGAAGAGAGCTAAATTTTTAACAGTGACGTTGAGCTTGTGAAGCCTGACATATGAGAGAATTGTCAATGGAGATTACTCTGGGGTCTTTTTTTCTGTTTTATTTGACCATACAACTTTTATTTATTTCTTATCTCCGGGGACTACTGTTCCACAGAGAAAATTTTTAGAACTGTTGTTCTGATATTTACATTTTCTATACATTCCATCCTTTGTTTTGAATTTTTCCAGGAGCAGACATAGGGATTATCTTTTTTCTCCAGTAGTGGCTAATGATGTAGCACAGGGTCTTAGAATGGACTGAAGCTAAGTGGCCACCAAAAAATATGAGAATAAAGAAGGTCCTTATGAATATCCATGCAGTTATATTTAAGTGATGATATCAATGCTATTAAATTTTAAAGTGTTAGTTCTTTCTATAAGTAGTATTCTTGACTAGTAGTATATGCACATTGTTTCTGTGATCTGTGATCTTTTTTTTTCTTTTAAGATATTTGATTTGATCTGGGGAAGTATGGTTTCTCGTTAGTTCTTATGCTACTGCTGAAATTAGTAGAAGTAGATTTTATTTCATCTGTTCATTTGTGGGAAAGTTATACTGAGGAACTTATCTAGCAATACCTACAAAATTGGGATCTATTTTTTAAGACCCTATTTGAAGCTAGGTGACATCCATTTGATTTATCAAATTACAGAAATTTTCATTCGTTTTCTTTTCTTAAAAATTTGGCACCATTGCCACTATGAAGCATAATAGATATGTTTAGACTAGAACTGCCTTAAATAATATGTGATCCTCAAATTAAGAGGTTTATAGTTTCTTTGCAATGGTGGTCAGGGTAAAAAAAAAACCTGATATTAGCTCATGTTGTTTCTTCTCTCTTGGGTTCCTAGTGCTTTTTTGTCCTTTGGAGCCAGTTTTTGTTAGATTGGTACTTGTCTCTTTTACCCAGAAACAAAGATGGAAAGTCTGAGTTAGATTTTGATACAGATCAGTATGACATCCTGGTATCAGACATTGATGCAGAAGAAAAAGAGACTGATGGCATTACCTCTGAGCTGCCAGAAACAGAGTATTCTTTACGGGTGAGTAAGGGTTGCTTTTTCTCAGCGAGAGGTAAGATTTCCTATAACATGAAAACATCCTAGGAGAAAATTGAAGTATAGTTATATAAACATGACAGCCTTTTAGAATTCTATTTATATTTCCAATCAGATAGTTTAGCTAACATGGTCAGCAGCATTTTTAGTGTGATAGTTGACATAGTGTGACAAAGTGTAGAAAGTGAGCCAAGTCTTTGTCCTAAAGAGATGCATTCAGCTCACAGTGTATTATGGGGATGTCGTTACAAGTGAGAATATTGCATAATGACCATCTTTTCTCTGTTCCGTAGGCATTTTGTAGTATTCTTTATATGAAGCCACGAATGAAAATTTTTCTGCGTCAAAAGAAGGTTACTACCCAGATGATTGCCAAGACCCTGTCCAATGTAGGCTATGATATATATAAGCCTACTTTCGCAGTATCCTTATTGCTTCAAGTAGTTGACTTTTTTAATTGCAGGATTATATTTCTAGATTGGTACAGAAAACCCAAAAACTTGCTTTTTGTTATTCAGAATTGCCTGTTATATAAATATTATGCTGTACTGTAAGAAAATATTTCTTAAATGTCAGTGTGTGCACTAGCTTTATCAGAAACCACATGGAAGCAGGTATGGTGGTGCGCGCCTGTAATCCTTGTACTTGGAACTCTGAGGCAGGAAGATCACCATGAGTTTGAGGCCAACCTGCACTATATAGTGAGTTCAAGGCCAGCCTGAATTACATAGTAAAACCTTGTCTCAAAAAGCCAAAGAAAAAAAGATTTAAAAAGAAAACATATGAGAGCTCTTTTTTTTTTTTTTTTTTTTGAGTCCTGAGGATTGAATCCAAGGCCCTTTTTCTTTAAATGATGAGACTGGGACTAGCTACATCATGAATTGCCCGGGCTGTGTTCAAATTTGTCCTCCTTTCTTACCTTCCAGAGTGCTGGGACTATAGGCATGCACCACCATGCCCACTTAGGAAATATTTTTTAAAGGAACTATTTATTTGAAAGTAGTCAGGTTTGAGAATCTCAGCCTTAAGAAATAAATCTAAATCATGTTTGGTTTGTACTGGAATTGTGTTATATGTCACATTCATTCAAATGTAAAATTGACCAGAATTTGTTAATTATTTGGGTACAGTTATTTTCATTGTACTAGGGTCAGACACCGACATTCATTGATGGAAATTAGGGCAATGGAAATTAAAGCGTAGTTTGTTTAAGGAGAGATGAATTGTTAACAAGTTTGACATGGATTTTCATCTGTTAGCCACTTAGAGGAACAGTTACTCATTTTCATTTCTATCCCCACTGCATTGAGAATGGATTTCACATATGGACTACATAAAATCTAAAGGTTAAACTATGGAAATCAGGTCAGTCTTCATTGATGATTTTTTTGAGCAAAAAAGGAAGTATTTGAAAGGCTGAGAATTCAGTTATAAATAATTTCTCTTTTATTTTTCAGTAACAAAACACACACCTTATCCTAAGAAATGTGTTCACATTGTATTTTCTCTATCAAAGGAATTATCTTGGTTTGTCTTTCTTTGCCTTACTGAAAATTAGAAATCGTTATTCCTGTTTTTAAAAAAATGAGTGGTTTTTACTCAGAAGCAGATTGAGTTTCTCCTTTTTAGCAACACTCTTCTAAGAAACTCTTTTAAGAAACTCCTCTAAGAAACTATTTTAAAACCTTAAACAAACCCAATTTAGCAAAGCTAGAGCTGGACTGTGTTCAAGTTAGTTACAATAGCACCTTAAGTAGTCTAGGACATTAGTGTTATAGATGAACAGAGTGAGCCCAAAGAAGTGTTTTCTGGTTAGTGCTTTTTAGGGAACGTCACACTTCTCTCTTTCCAGCTTCTTCCTTTTGTGGGCTTCTATCAGGCCAATTTGTATGTGTGTATTTTATATATACCCTCAACTCTTCTAAACTACCCCTTCCTATCAAACTAGTTGCCTCCCCATATTAGACTTTAGGTTAAACAGATTCCTAGTAGAATTTCCCTAAGAGCACTGATACTGATTTATTTATTTTTCCATTATCAAAGAGTTCTCCTCTTTTTCTTCTTCTTTTTTTTTTTTTTGATACAAGGTCTCAGTTTGTAGTTAAGGCTGACCTTGAACTCACTATGTAACTCAGATTGGCCTTGAATTTGAGGTAATCCTACTGCCTTAGCCTCCTGCGTGCTGGGATTACAGGTTTTTGCCACCATATCTAGTTCCCCTTTGTCCTTTCTTTTTCCAGTTCTTTTTTGTTTGTTCATTTGTTGAGACAGAGTTTTGCTATGTGTAGTTCACGCTGGCCTCGAACTCATAGCAGTCCTCCTGCCTCAGCCTCCCAAGTGCTGGGATTATAGGTATGAGGCACAAAGTCCAGCCCTACTTTGTTCCTTTTCTTCATACTAGTTTGACGTGCTTCCTACCCCAGGATTCTCCTTTTCCTTGTTCCTTAGTGATCTCGCAGAGTGCTGGGATTAGAAGTACAACACCTGCCTATGATTTTAGTCTAGCTTTTGTTTCATTGTATTTTGTATACAATATTGCATACAAGTGAGTGGATTTCTACTATACCACATACAACTCTTATCGGAATCTGTGAGCCCTCACAGCAGATTTAGCAATTGGTAAGGTTTAAGGAATATTTATGATTATTTATGAATTGTTTGATCACTACTGGTATTTTGGTATATTTTCTTACAGTCTTTTCTATTTATATGTATGTAAAATATATGCATATATTTATGTATATATTATAATGCTTGTTATTATATTATGAGTATTTGCTAATGCTTTCAGATATTTTTTAAAGATATGATTTGAAGAGCTGAATAATGGACCCACATTTATCTTACTCCCTTTTGGTCAACCATTTAAACTATTTGTTTTTCTATCTAATTAAGTGAAAAAAATCTCTATCATTTATAAGACCTTGTGGGCTTCTGGCAGTTTGTATGGAATAAATTTCTGAGAAGAGAATTACTTGGTCAGTGGTTTAAAATATTTTTAAACTACTGTTCTGCTACAGATATTTTATTGCTCTCTAGAAAGTCACCAATTTATATTCAATGACATTTTGTGTATTTTGCTATAATACATTTGTCTGCTATAGCCCTTGGTATTTGTTTCCTTAATGGTTTTCTTAGAATAAGCAAGTGAGAATCACTTTTGGATTCTCTTGCAAGAAAAATAACCACTTTGGAGTAATGATGTATCATAATAACCGGCTCATAAAGTCCTTTGAAAAGGTGGGATGCCAAGTAAAGGTGAGTGCTTTGTTTCTTTGTCATAGAAGATTAAAAATTGTAAAAAGAGAATTTAAAATTTGTAAAGGAGATAGATTCATTAATGATTTTTATTCCAATCTCATGATGTTCTTTTTTAAAATTGATTTTTTTTGATACATTTTATATACACATCATGATCACAGTCAACATTGTCATAATGTTCTTGCATTCTGATACTAGAACTCTTTGTAACCAGAGAGCCATCTGCTATTGAAAAACTCCTGCTGCCTTTTATTCTTCACAGATACTAACCCAGGAACCTCACTAAAATGCATTTTCTAGGTGGCTGTTAAAGGGGGTGGTAGAACGCCGGCAACTTTGCCAGATGTATCAATTTTTTATTTGTAAGGTAGCTCTTTCTGTTATCTTAAGGAAATAATAAGGAGTTACAGAAGGTGGCATAAAATTTGGTGGTGAAGGCCAAAATTTGAGTATAGGGTGTTCTACATATAATCTATATCCTTGGACAAACCATTTATTTTCTCCAAGGCTCAGTTTCGTACCCGTAATATGGAAAAACAATATTAATCTTACTTTCTTTGTCTACCTCAGAGCTGACAGAGTGAATGATTTAACTGTAATGTTAGTTATTTGTAAAGTACCAACTCTCCATGAGGAATGTAATCATTATGTGCTCCAAACATGTACTAATAAAAACTGGAAGAAGAGAAAAAGATTTAACTGGGATAAGCTATGTGAAAATGTTTTATAAATCAAACTGTATAAATGTTACCAATATTTTAATGGTTTAAAGATAATTTAAAATAGTAATTTTGGCAGCTATCCCTGTCACTCCTTATAGATTAGATTGCTAAAGCACAACAAATGATAGTCTGCTTTATATTACATAGGAAGCTATTTATGTAAGGGGGGATAGATTAATTTGGCCAACCTTGGTTTTGTTCCTTGTTGTACATCTTAAGATAACTCATGTTTGTGTGACATTCTGTAGTTACTTTTTAATTCAGTTGCTTTCATTAAAGGATAAAAAATATTTTAAATACCTAAATCTCTTGTATCAATTTAAATTAATAATTACTGCAAATCCGAGGCTCTGGTGGTTGTTCAGTAGTAGCATGTATATGTGAGGAAAATGTTTATTTTAATAGATAGAGGGCTTTATGATCACATAAAATTTTTCCAGATGAAATTTCATTACAGTCCCATAGAAGAGTGGTAAATAATCTTGATTTGTATAACAACCTAATTCTTTATTCAAATGAACTCTTAAGGCAGTCCCAGAATATAAAACAGCTGAAAGTGAAAGTTGTGTGAATGAAATATAGTTCATAATCCTTAAATAATCCTAGGGATTAGTGAATCATTGGAAATCTCTGCTTTAGAATTTATTAGTTTCTAGTTCCATGCAATACTTGTAATGTATTGGAGTACATTGTGTTTCTCTAGATCCTGATAGCCTTTCCTTGACCATAAATATTATGTAACCTTTCTGTTATTGTTTGAAATAAAAAGGAAATGCCTTCAGGCACTCAGCAGTAATGTAAGTGCTGAAATTAATATTTTTCTTCCAAGCCAACTCATGGAGAAGGTGTGGGAGTAATTGGAGTCATTGAGTGCAATTTCCTAAAACCTGCTTATAACAAACAAGATTTTGAGTACACCAAGGAGTACCGGTGAGTCACTGCCAAACTGAAATACTTTTGATAAGTTTGTTCAGATGTAATCCTGTTCTCTGAAACTTCCACGACCAGCTAAATAACTTCACTGAGAATTACTTGCGGTCTATTTTCCAAGATTAGAGATAAAATTATTTTGTTTTTAAATTAAAGCTTACTAATACTTTGTAAGTCCAGTGGAGATAAAACTTACCTTTACAAATTATAGCAAGAACATAGGAGTCATTTGGCAAAATAGTCTTATTGATTTTAATTATAAAATATATGAAAATATTGAGTATGTTGAGGGATATTTTTTGAAGTGGGTTCCAAAAATGTTTGTTGAGTCTAAAGTTTGTTGAAAAGAAAGTGCTAGAACAGCAAGAAGACGTGAGACTTCTGATTAATTAGAGGACAAACAGGTTAAGGATCAGAAAGGAACTCGACATTGCATCTGAATCAGAAGGGATACTTTTATGAGATGAAGAAAGGAGTTGTAAAATCCAAATGAAAGATTTAAAAAAAAAACTGTCAGAAGGATCATTCAGTCCTTCTCTCATCAAGTATTTTTTTTTCTTTTTTTTTGTTGTTTGTTTGTTTTGAGACAGGGTCTCGCTTGTAGTTCAGGCTGGCCCTGAGCTCAGCCTCAAACTCACATCACAGCAATCCTCCTGCCTCTGCCTCCCGAGTGCTGGGATGACAGGTGTGAGCCACCGTGCCCGGCACTGTGGTATGTGGTACGATTGCTGCTGGGTGTGAGTCTCCAAGCCCAATATTGCATGTGGTTACCGGGGATTGAACCTGGGTCCCCTGTACTTACAAGGCATGCACTGGAACCACTGAGCTAAATCCCCGGCCCTCTCTCATCAAGTATTATGAGATACTGCCTATGTGTGAGGAATGAAGTACGTAAGGATAAAAGCTGAGAGTCCTTGGTGCCTATGAACAAGTATGATGAGATATATCAATAAAAAACTTATATACCAACAAAATGATTTTTTAATGAGACACCTAGGCAAAATTGGGGGAACTTTTAAGTATACCTAAAGGAACTGAGGAAGGCTTCACAAATTAGATTTATTTGAGTTTAAACTGGAAAGAAAAGTTGAAGTTTATAAGTGGATAAATAGGAGAAGGACATTCTGAGTAGAGGAAAATCTATGTAAGGCTAAAAGAAAGCACAGGATGTCCTAGAAGTATGGAAAAATGTTACAGGGATAGTTGGTATCATTTCTTTGATGTCACAGTAGGGTACTTTTTCTTAGCGTGGGAGAAAAGTAATTTCCCAAATCTCTTTTCATACGACCAAAACTATAATAAAGTTAGTTAAACATTATACCTTGATTTATCTGGAACCGTAAGAACTCTAGGTTTAATGTTTGACAAGATAACTATTTGAATGGCACTAAATTTAATTTTAGTGTAATTGGGTTTTGTACATTCAGGATATTCAGTGGTTACAGCACCTACGTGCCCTCGGTCTAAATAAATTTGTCATTTAAATATGAATCTGACCTATCTATAATGGAGATGTTTGGTCTGGACTTGACTCTAAAGAGTACAAGTTTATAAATAACATTTACTTAACAGAAATATCAAGGAACTTATTTTTTTAAGGAACTCAAATTTTAAGGAACTTATTTTTTGATCAAAAGTAACAGTGAACTTCTGGTGGTTACCTAAATAAGATTTGTAAAATTTAAATGTTAGATATTAAAAACTATTTGAAATATTTTGATATAATCTTTGACACATTATCATCTCACATCTGCATTTGAAATTCTGGACACAATAGATTCTTGTTTGTTTGGAGATTTTTTTTGAGATGAGGTCTCACTTTGTAGTTCAGGCTGGCCCTGAGCTCACTATGTAGCCCAGGAATGCCTCAAACTGACAGCAGTCCTGTGCTTCTTCCTCCCCAGTGATGGGCTTATGGGTGTGAGCCACATACTGTGGTATGTGCTACTGCTTGCTGGTGGGCTTGAGTCACCACACCTGGCATTGTGGTATGTGATTACCAGGATGGGACCTTGTGCTTGCAAAGTAGGCACTGGAACCACTGAGCTAAATCTCCATCTAGCCCAGACCCTTAGTTTTTGTTATCTACTTTTGGTATGAGTTTGAAGTCATTACCAAGTATCTAGAAGGAGATACTCTAAATACTCTATTCAGTTAAACATCAAAGATTCTTAAGAGGCTTAGTATGTGCTATACAGTTTATTAAAAATAAAGAACTAACGTATTACCCTGAACAGTCTTTTGGGGATAATAAATTTGCATAATTCTTGTCTACTTCTGACATTATTGCCTCACCCTTTTCTGATGCTGGTAATTGAACCCAGGGCTGTGCATATGCTAAGGATGCATTCTACCACTGAGCTACAGCCTCAGCCCTACTCCTGTTTTATTCTCAATTTAGTTTTCATAAAATAAAAAGGTGTTTAGATTAAAAAATGGAAATTTGAGAGAGGGTTCAGAAGAGGTTGTCTGCTATGAGAAACAGATTCTATGAGTATTAGGGATAGCAAATCTCTAAATAATAAAAGGGATGCCAGCCACTGTGGTACTTGAATACCTATAAATAAATCATCTGTATTATCATTTTGAATACTTATGGATATCAGTTTCAGCTGTGACAAAACATTTTTTAGCATGAACTTTATTTTAAGAAATACATGTTAGTTGAGCACTCCACTGGTACACAACACTGTGGCTAAGCCTTGTGAAATTTTCCAGAGAAACTCAAGACATAGTTGCTTTCTTTCTGATAATACATTGTCACATATAAAACAAATTAGACAGTAATAAGTGACTTCTTTGATAATTTAAAATTTAACCAGTACAATATGAGAAAAATACCCTTATAGAACAGGGTAGGTTTTAGGTAAAAGTATGACTTTAGATATATCTTAAATGACACAAGGTTTAGAGAAAAGAAGGAAAGGCATTCCAGGATGGAGTTGTAACGTGACCTAAGGTAGTGGTAGGAACTCATAATGGTAACAGTGTGGGAAGAGGACAAAGGAATGTAACTGGAATGAAGGGATATCAAGCACGAAGGATAAAGTAGAGCCAAATGCTAGGGAAAGAACTGAGAACATTTTCTGAAAAGGGCCAGAATGTAAATATTTTGAGCTTTGAGGCTATATAATATTTCACAGTCACTCAATTCTGTCATGGTATCAAAGCAGATATTCACAGTATGGCAGTAAGTAAAGAAATGAACATGGTTTTGTCCAGTATAATTTTGCTCACAAAAACAGGCCGTGTATGGGATTTGCCTTCAGGCTGTAGTTTTTTGACCCTTGTCCTAGAACCACAATTCCTAAACTATGTGCCAAGCTACACATAATGAACTCATGGAGAAACCATAAGATATTTCACATTTTTGTGGGAAATAGAGTAAGATTCAGCCCTAATCTATGAACAATAGAGAGGGCCTTCTATTGAAACCTACTACCACAAATGTACTTGTTTAAAACAACACCAACCTAACTGTCTTAGAATTCTGTAGTTTGGAAGTCTGATACAAATTTCACTGGGTAAAATCAAGGTTTTGGCAAGCTACATTCCGTTTTGGAGGTTAGGGAAGAATCCATTTTCCTTCCTTTTCCAATTTGTAGAGGCTGCCAGCATTGTTTGGCCCAAAGCCTTATTCCTCAGGGTTGAGTTCTTGTTACATTATGTTATTCAAGTGGCTTTGCCTCTTGTCCTCATAACTCCTCTAATTCTGAATCTTCTGCCTCACTCTTCTACTATCAAAGACCCCTGTGACTTCATTGGATAATTTAGGGTAATCTTCCTTTTTTTTTTTTTTTTTTTTTTTTTGAGACAGGGTCTCACTTTTGTAGTTCAGGCTGGCCCTGAGCTTACCATGTAGCCCAGGCATACCTTGAACTCACAGCAAACCTGCCTCTGCCTCCCGAGTGCTGGGATTACAGGTGTGAGGTACCACGCCCAGCATTGTGGTGTGTGGTACTGATCGCTGATGGGTGTGAGTCACCACGCCTGGCACTGTAGTATGTGGTTACTGAGGATTGCACTTGCAATTTGAGACCTTACATTTGCAAGACAGAAGCTGGAACCCCCCCTCCTCCCCAGCTAATCCCACCCCCCAGTCTTCCTATTTTAAGGTCAGATAGTGAGTAACCTTAATTCCATCTGTAGTTTTAATTCCCCCTTCCTATATGACCTAACTAGTCATAAATTGCATGGGATTAGGTCATAACATTTTTGAAGGACAATTAATTTTGTTTACCATAATCTGTCCTCTGGTCTCCTAAGATTCACTTTACTTATATGAAATCTGTACCCCATCCCAACATCCCAAAAGACTCACCCTATTACAGTGTTAACTGAGAGTAAAAATTTTCTGCTAAGTATCATCAGCTCATTATCTGAATCACCTATGTGTGATACTGTGAACATGATGGTCTCGGAACAGATTTCCTCTCCAACTCTGGATGCCTCCCTCCTCCTCTTTGTCCCTCCCTCTCTCCCTCCCTCCCTCCCTCCCTTCCTTCCTTCCTTCCTTCCTTCCTTTCTTCTCTCTTTCTCTACATTTTACAGTAAAATAATAGAAGTAGGACATGATACCAATTATACATATTTTAGGTCAAGTTGGGGGAAGATGGGAGGGAAAAAAAGAATCTTCAAGCAATCTCAAACATCCAGCTAGGCAAATTTAATTCCATTTAAAACACTGGGGATTTCAGCTCTGGGGCCTGCAGCTCTGTCCTCTGGGCTTATGGGCTCATCCTCAAAATCTTATCTTCATGAAGTTCATGTGTTTGCAGCTTAGTAGATTCATCAGTGTGTTGTCTGACTGTAGAACTGTGGGGGGCCAACAGCATTCTTTCATTGGGTAGTCTTCACATACTTTTCAGCCCAATCTAGTACAGTTTTTGTGTCTATACCATTCTCAAACATGTGGGTCTTCATGAGTGTTACAGATGTGCACACTCTCCAATAAGAAACTCTTGACACCTATCTCCTTGATTATATCTATTCTTGGCTTCAGCTGAGATAACTATGAAGATCTGAGTCAAGTGCTTAATCTTCTCAAAAGCCTTTTGTATGAATGAATACTCTCATGTTTTGATCTTAGTAAGATACTACCAAAAAGTTGTTCAACCTTCTGCAGCTTTTTATATAGAGCATTCTTTCTTGACAATCAATCAATCTCTAAATTTGTCTTAGTTACCGTTTTTGTTGCTGAGACAATACCCAGCACCAAAAGTTAAGGAGGAAAGATTTGTTTTGGTTCAAGATTGTAGAGGTTTCAGTTCATAGTTGGCTGGCTCCAAGGCAGAGTGATATGGTAGAGGGACATCGCAAGAGAGAAACAGACCATGATAGACCAGGCAAGAGGCATTGGGCAGTGAACAGCAAGCATGTTTCTTTTATCTCATCCAGGCCACAAGCCTTTTGGGTGATGCCACCTACACTCAGGGTGGGCCTTCCCATTATCTACATCCAGAACTATGTTAAGTTATTTTAGTTATCACACACCTTTGGTCCTAGGATCATATCCTAGATCCATTGCCATCAAAAAACCCCACCTTTGAGTGCATAGGCTTTGTGGAGGATATCTAGATGCAAGCTGTAAATAATATCTTTTGGAATTTGGTTGGGCTAAGAATTTTCCAAATTATCAAATATTGTTCATTTTTCAAATCTTCCCTCAATTTATTACCTCATGCATTTACATGAAAAGATAGAAAACGAATCCCCTTGAACACTTTACTTAGAGATCTCCTCACTTAAATATTCAGTTTTATCATTTACATGTTGTACTTTCTGCATTTCTGTGGAGCATGATTCTAATAAGCTTTCTACCACCTCTCATTTTCTGTAAATGTTCTTCATTTCCTTGTGAGCTTTCATTAGTAATGCTTTTAACATCCATATTTCTCACAGACTGTTTATGATGATTTAGTTCTTCTCTAAAGCAATTTCTATTATTTCTCCTGTGCTCCTTTTTTTCTAGGCTTTCACCAGTGAAATATTTAATATCCACATTTCTATCAACATTCTGTTGAAAGTGTTTTAGACTTTTTCTGTCATGCTTCTAAAAAGGCTTGTAGCCTTTGCCAATTTTCATTTCTAAAGCTGCTTCCATATTTTTGTTAGAGCAGCACTTCATCTGAGTCCCAAAATTTGCTATATTTTATTACAATAATACTTTTCTGAATCTTAAGTTTACTCCATTTGCATTCATAGTACTCACAATGTCCTGTCAGTTTGTCATTTGTTTTCTATATGTCTTACAGCTATATTTCTCATCGTTTCCTAAATTTCTGTCTCATTTTGTATGTTATTTTTGTAGTGAAGTTTTCATTTCCTTTTCTGTATATTCTTTTCTGAATTTATGAGAAATTTCATAGTTTACATAATCAAAAATGTATAAAATGTAAGGCATAACAAGTAACTATATAAATATTACACATTGGCCACTGTTGGACAAGTAGTGAAAATAAAATTTAAGTCACTGTCTTCCCTCTACTTTATTAGAAAAGTTTCTAGTTAAGCTCCTAGATACTATTACCTCTGGGAAGAGACAATTCAGAAGATCTTTAGACACATTTGCCTTCACTCATTAACTAAATATCTGAATTAGCGGTACTATCTCAAAGTTAAAAACAAATTAGAAGGAAGAAATTAGGCTCTTACGGTTTCAGAACTATTAGTAACGTATAATTTATACTGGTATTAATTATATAACCTCAAGATTATTTGTTAAATTCTAAGTTATATAGTTTACACCTCTGTATAAAAAGATGACCATCACATAATACATATGTCACTGTACCATGAACTTTCTAACTTAAGATTCCTGAGAAGAGTTTATATTTCCTAAATTCTTCAAATTTCAGTTAAAGAACTTAGTTGAATTTCAGCTTTTTAAAAAAATTGAGATCTTTATTGGTACATTATGAATATACATCATCAGCACATTCAACATTGCGAGTTTGTACAGAATATGACATGACTTGATTCTCATTTTTTCCCCTTCTCCCCTGCCCTGCCACCCCCACCCCCTATATACATAAGCTTTGTTTCCTTTCTTTTTATTACTGTCACATTCTTTTTCCCCTCATTATTTACTCCTACACCCTCTTTCCTTTTAAATATTTTCTATCTCACAGTATCAGCTATATATACTAGAACTCATTTACATCTTCAGTTTCAGCTTTTAATTTCATCTTTTAACTGTCAGTTGAAAAACTTCAACTTTGAATCAAAGACTTAATTCATGTTTATTGACAGTAGGCTTCCATAATAGGCCTGCTATATATATTTTGAGTTTTTAAAATTGTATTTTACAAAAATTTATTTATGATTGAAAGCAAAATGTTGCTTAGAAGGCTGTTAGCATAACCATTCATTTCTAAAAGCTCTTGTGGTGTTTTGTTGTGTTGGTTCGGATTTTTCAGTTCTAGGGTTGAACCCATAGACATGCACATGCTGGGCAAATGCCACACTCTAGTCCTGTGAAAAGGCTTTGAAGATCAGCATCCCTAGCATTCACCACACATTCTTATTTTCCACATTCATTTGTAAGTCAGTCATACAGACATCTCAAGCTTCTGTACACATATTTAGGAATATTTTCAAAATTGTCTTTGTATTATATAAATTTGTAAGATTTGCAAATAACCCAGTAAGTAGAGAAATGGCCAGACTTACTTCAAGTAAACTGCCCTTCTTACTATAGCTACTTCAAAATGGTGAATAACAAATCACTAATTTTATTATGTTACCATTATACCTGTAAAATACTTAACAGCTCTTGATGGTGATGGTTAAATCTATGTGTCTCCCAGTTACCCACTTCACGACTACGGAAGGCATTAAGGGCTGAATGAGTGACATAAGCTGGATGCTGTGTAGGTAATCAGATTGTTATACATTAACTTATTCCATAGCTAATGTGAACTTTCTGATTAGATCTGATTATTTAATTTTAATAGCTGCTGAAAAATACCGTATATAATGACTTACATTTAAAAATGGAAATATACATTAATATTGGTGTAATAAACATTTTTCCATAAAATAGTTATTCTCAGTGAATTCAAAAAGTGCTTCCAGGGCTGAGGATTTTAGCTCAGTGGTTCCGGCATCTACCTTGCAAGTGCAAGGGCCCAGGTTCAATCCCCAGTAACCACATATGGCAGTGCCAGGCGTAGTCACTCACACCTGCCAACAGTCAGTACGACGTAACAGAATGTCAGGTGTGGTGGCTCAGGCCTGTCATCCCAGCACTCGGGAACAGTCACAGGAGGACTGCTGTGAGTTCCAGGCTGAGTTCAGGGCCAGCCTGAACTACAAACTACAAAGTGAGATCCTGTCTCAAAAAAAAAAAAAAAGTGTTTCCATTGTGCTCATTTTATTACACTCAAATATTGCAAAAATTGTGCTCCTTTAACAGCTGTGCTACTATAGAAATAGAAAGGTACTGTCTATGCACAGGGAAAGATACAAACTCAGAAAACGTGGCATCTTAAATTTATATTTAAATCCTAAATTATGATCCTTGGCCTAGAGATAGCCTACAGCAACAAGTTAACTATCAGTTAACTATCCTTAATATAGAATTAATGGATATATTTAATATAAAGCTTAAAACTGCAAGACATAACATGAGAAAATCTAACAGAGGAGAAACATCATTTTAATCTGAAACTGTAGAATTACTGACTCCCAGTAATTACTGACCAGTTGGCCGTCATCAACAATTTATCTTTTTTTCCACTTTTAGAAACGCATGGATAAAGGCTGGGGATTTAGCTCAGTGTTTCCTGCCTGCCGTGCAAGGGCAAGGTCCCTATTTTAATCACTGTTAACCACATACAACAGTGCTGGACGTAGTGGCTCACTCCTGTAATCCCAGCACTCAGGAGGCAGGCAGAAGCAGGAGGATTGCTCAGTTCAAGGCCAGCTGATTGCTGAATTCAGGACCAGCCTGAAATACAAAGTGAGAACCTGTCTCAAAAAACTAAAAAAGAAGAAAGAAAGAAATACATAGATAACAGGCTTCCTAATTTAACTCTTCGTGGTTTATTACAGCCTTAATTCTTTAAAAAAAATCACTTTAAAACGCTGGGCCGTGGATGTAGAACACTTGCTGGCATGCCCTGCATTTGATCTCTAGCACTATGAAAAAATAAAAAGCTAAAGCCTAATTCAGTATACAGTGAAAGCATAGTAAAAATATCTGAAGATCAGATAATAACTTCAGATCTGACTTACTAAATAGAGCTTAAGAATGAAGAAACATTTTTCTTTTCCAGATAAGTTAATAATTTAAAATTTAAATATTGTTTTAAGTTCCGTTGAATAAAGAATGTGAAAATTCCTGGTACAAAAAAAAATTAACGCTCGAAGATTGATAATCATTTCATTCTGCAGTGGGCCAGAGCTTGGATTTCATTTGCCTTCCATAATGACTTCACAGTCTTCTTGCATTTTAAAATTAAAATTTACAAGTGAACTGGATACCACTGTTTCTGGTTGATCAGTCTGAGTGATGGAATCAGCCTGCAGCTTACTCTGCTAGAATTGTCTTTCTACTTCTTCAGACATCCTGTTTTCTACTTCCAGATCAATAGTAGGAAAAACATCATTCTTTTCTAGGCCCTTATTCTTCTATTGTTTCATCACTAACAAAATGAATGACTCTTCTGGGAACTTTCTTCTTTTTTCCTATCGCTCCCAGATCTGTATTTTCTTTCATTACTTATCTGCAGCACCAAATCTCTAAGCATTGCTGTAGCTTCATTGCCTGACGCCTAGATGGTGTCTGCCCCTTCCGCTCAGCCCAGTTCCTTTCCATTGTCCCTGTGGCCAGGGGGCTGCTGGTGAGACAGGGAAGTGGCCAGCTTCAGTACAATGCAAAAATTGTGGTTCTTTAACAGCTGTGCTACTATAGAAATAGAAAGGTACTGTCTATGCACAGGGAAAGATACAAACTCAGAAAACGTGGCATCTTAATTTATATTTAAATCCTGAATTATGATCCTTGGCCTAGAGATAGCCTACAGCAACAAGAAATCCTGGGAAATGAAAACTGCTTTATAGAGTTACCAATGCTATTAGATTCTAATTTTGTCAGTGTTACCAAATTATATCTGCATTTTTTATATATCAAAAATCATAAAAAAATAACTTCATACATTAGTTTCTTAATTACAAAATGTGGAGTAGAATCAAAGTTATAATAATACTAGCTTTTAGGTTAATACCTATAATTATTTCTTTCTAGAGTTCTCCTAAATCAAGTTTAAAATAAAGAATACAATTACAAGCTACAAGTATTCCTTGAATATGCTGTTTTCAGGATTCCTTGACTTTATCTTTCAGTGGTTTGTTTATAAGTATGTCTTAATGTGGCCTGAATTCTTTGTACTTCGAGTTAGTTGAGATTCTTAGATGTTTATATTTGTGCCTTTCCACAATTTTTATCCATTATTTTTCAAATATTCTCTGTTCTTTTCTCTCTTCTTCTGGGACGCCATAATGCCTATGTTAGACACGTAATGGTGTCCCACAGATCTCTTAAATTCTGTTCATTTTTCTTTAATTTTTATTCTTTCTGTCCCACAGATTCAATAATTTTTTTATTTTTAAATTATTTCTTCTGTCTGCTTAAATTTGCCTTTGAGACCTTCTAGTAAATTATTCATTTTGGCTATTGTACTTCTTAGCTCTAGACTTTCCTTTTGGTTTATTTTTATATTTTCTGTCTCCATTCAAATTTCTGTTTGTTTAAATATCATTATCATTTTCTTTGATGTTACATCTTCCTTTGGCTCCTTGAACCTCTATAAGACAATTGTCTTAAAGTCTTTTTCCTATATATCTATCATTAAATCTTTTTTAGGGACAGTTTCTTTCAGGTATTTTTTTTCACTTTTTTCTTTTGAATGGACCATTTTTCTTATTTCTTTGTATGCCTTGTGATTTGTTTATGAAAAACTGGACATTTAAATCTTATGACATGGTGACTCTGATAATTAGATTCCCTCTACCCCTTTCCTAGTACTATATTCTGAGTTTTATTTTTTTATTGTAGGTTCTCTATTTCAAAGATCAATCTGAAATATAAAATTAAGGTCATCTTACTTATACTCTGAACTTGTACCTTTACTTGGGCACTCAGTAGGAAGAAGTGAAAAGTGAAGGGTGCATCCCTTGGATATCTCCTCAGCCAGCAGTTAAGAGAATGCTAACAGTGGATGAAGTACGACAAAACTAGCCATCTGGCATTTTGTATTTATGTGATTAGAAATAGTAATTAGTGATGAGAGCATGGGTTTCTACATTTGGAAGACAGCATTTGTTTTGCTTACTGTGGTTCCTATAAGATCTTCATGGAACACAGAGTTGCCTGACTTAGGGCTTGAGGTAAAGCATGGATATTTGCTACTGAAATTGATCAGAATTAACAGTCTACCATCTCAGTCTTCACTAGAAGTTGTGAACTTCTAGTAGACTCCAGAGTTCCAAAATACTTATATCAGATGGATTCTGCCAATGCAATTGTTGTCTAGGTAAGGATGTACAATCTATGTGTTTCCTATTCTGACACCTTCCCTGAAATCCATGGAATCTAATTCTCTTTGAGATGCAGATTTTAAGTAGACTTTTAAGGGTATTTGAAATAAAGCATAGTTCTAGTTCTGTAACTTGAGGAAAAGATATAGAGATGGAAATACTGGTAGGATAGGGGGAAATAGGAATTACAGAAAAATGCATAATGTGATTATTTTAACTTCTGTGTAGTAATAATCTAATTTAATACATGTAATTTGTAGGTAAAAAGAGATTGTCTTATGAAGAAAAGTAGTCTGAAAAATTCTGAAGAACAATCCAGAGAGTGAAGATAATTTTTAAATTCTAAATTCTGCTGGACGTGGTGATACACAAATGTAAGCTTAGTTACCCAAGAGACTGAAACAGGAACATTTACAAGTTTGAGGCCGTCTTATGCAAGTTAGCAACACCCTATGTCATCATAAAGTTTTAAAACAGAGCTGGGGATGTAGCTCACCACTGGCCTAGTATATGTGAGGCCCTGAGTATAATTTCTAGTACTGCAAATATAAAATCTAAATTTTAATTTTAAATTCGCATTGTTCTAGGTGTATATAGGTCTACATTGTTTCATAATCCAGGGATGTAGATTAAATATTAATTATTAATTAGAAAGTTAGCACTTTTTTTTTTTGAGACAGGGTCTCGCTTTGTAGTTCAGGCTGGTCTGGTGCTGAGCTCACTATGTAGCCCAGGTGAGCCTGAGATTCACAGCAATCCTCCTCCCTCTGCCTCCCAACTGCTGGGATTACATGCATGAACCACCACACCCAGCATTGTGCTATGGGATGCCAGGGATCAAACTTGGGACCTTGTGCTTGCCAGGCAGATGCTGGAACCACTGAGCTAAATCCCTGGCCCACCTACTAGTTTTAAAAGTAAACTCAGGTTTTGACTTTTATACATTTGTTGTTGACCTTGAAACTACTGTTTATTTGAAAAGAGAGATAAGAGAAAAAACAAGAGTCAGAACTCAGCTATATTCTCTAATAATAGCTGTTGTTTTAGTTACCTCCTCACTATTGGGAGAAAATACCTGACACTGAGAAGTTGAAGTAGAAAAGGTTATTTTTAATCCCAGCTTGTAGAGGTTTCACTCCAATGTAGTGAAACTTCACTACTTCAAGGCAAAAATGCCGTAGCAGAAGGGCGTGCAGAGGAGAAACAGGCCATAGCATGGAATACGAGAAGGCAGCAAGGCATTTTTTCTGTCTCTTTATATTCCATCCAGGCTACAAGCCTACTAACTGGTTCTTTGCATATCCCAGGTGGAGCTTCCCCTTCACTAAATCCTTTCAACCACACACAGAACTGTGTTAGTCCAGTTAAGGGACTAATGCAGATATCACATACCCTTGGTCCTTTGAACAGCCCTACCTATAAGTATGTGAAGCATTGGGGGAACATCTAGATATAAACCATAACATTCTGCCCCTAGCTTCCAAAAGACTTATGTGCATCCCTGTACAGAAAACACATTTAGCCCATCTCCAAAAGCTGATAAAGTCTTAACAGTTTCAGCATTGCTGAAAAGACCCAAGTCCATATTCTCTGAGATTTAAGGCCAACTCTTAGCTGCCAGCCTTTGGAAAGATGAAAAGAAAATTAAACACTTCCAACGTATAATGGCATAAGATAAATGTTATCATTTCAATTAGAAATCTAAAAGGGAATGGGACTGAGGATGGGGCTTTCTTTTCTCTTGTCTATAAGGGCCGGGTATCTATGAGCCAAATCCCAAGGAACAACTTCCTTAGGCCACCACCATTTTGGAACACTATGCTCTGGGGCTCCCTTCTCTGAGTAAAGTCTTTCACTTTTGATAGTTGGAGTCAAAACCTGAAGGTTGATGCCTTCAGGTCATTTATCTCTTCTCTTGTTCCTTCTCAGCAATCAAGATCTCCTCTGCTCTATTTTTGCAGTCCACAGCTTTCCTGAAGCTTCCATTCTGGCCAAACTCAAAATATTTTAAATCACTGTGCTGGGCTTTTTGCTCTTTATTGTCAACATAAATCTGGCTAAAAGCTCCCAACAGTAGCCATGACACAGCCCCAGCATTAGACTGCCTTGAAATTTCTTCTGCCAGATTATCTGCCACCCTTAATCTCAGTCTCAGGCTAAGAACAAAAAGCATGAACAAAACACAGACAGACTTTCTGCGAGGGGAAGCACACATCCCCTGGAGTCCAGCAGCCAGTGCAGTTCTTCCAAGCAGAAACCTCCAGAGCCTAGTCTTCACCAGCAGCGCTTCTGTCAGACTTCCGGTCTGAGCTCTAACCAAACTCTCCCATCAAGTACAACCTCAAGCACGCCCGCTCTGCTTTTTCAGCCAGCAACTCCAGGTCTTTTCTGACTCTTCCCCTTCCTATAAGTCAGCTCCAAAGGCCCTTAAACCGCATGGTCAGGTACAATCACAGCAATGGCCTCACTTCTCTGGCATCAAATTCTGTCTGACCTCTCTCATTGCCGAGACATAATATCTGACACCAACAAGTTAAACGAGAGATTTATTTAGCTCAGTCTGTAGAGGTTACCGTCCAATCATCTGGCTCTCATCTCAAGTCAGTGTGGCAGGCAGAGGCCGAAGGTAATAAAATAACAAGGGACAGTCTATCCCTTGTATTTTATCCAGGCTACTTAGCGCAGGCAACACTCACACCCTTAATCCTTGTGCCCCTGATTCTAGAATTGCACCATGAATCAATCCCAGCATTTTAGATCTAAACCATAACTTTTTTTTTTTTTTTGAGACAGGATCTTGCTTTATAATTCAGGCTGGTCCTGAACTCAGCCTCGAACTCAGCAATCCTCCTGCCTCTGCCTCCTGAGTAGTGGGATTACAGGTGTGAGTTACTATGCCCAGCATATTATATGTGGTTACCAGGGATTGAACCTTGTGATTGCAAGGCAGGCTCTGGAACCACTGAGCTAAATCCCTGGGCTAAACCATAACATTTTAAAGGACAAGGTCTCAATAAGCTTCCCAAGTTGGCCTCAAACTTGTGATGCTCTTATCTTAGTCTCCTGAGTAGTAGGGGTTAAAACCACATGCCAGTTCATTCATTTTGTGGTGTCCTTGAAAGAAAAAACTTTTCAGAATTTTTGATGAAACCCAGATTCGTCATTTTTTTCTTTGCTTCCACTTTTGGTGTCATATCTAAGAAGTCCTTGCCTGACCTTGGCCATGAAGATTTATTCATATATTTTTATCTAAGGACTTTAGCTGTTATGTTTGAGTCTATGATTCATTTTGCATTAGTTAACCTATGTTGTCATACAGAATTCTAAATCTATTATTTTACTCAAAGATGTCCAGTTGTTATAGCATCATTTGTTGAAATGACCATCATTTCCTCCACTGAGCTATTTGGCACCTTTATCAAAAATTAAGTCACTATAATTAGAATGACTATGAAAGTTTCCTTTTACAGTTAATGTTTTGAGAATTCTCATCATAAGACTACTGAATGCTTTAAACATTTTTGTGGTCTACTGAGATGATGTATATCTTTTTGTACTTTATTAACATCATATATTAGTTTATATTCTGATATAAAACAAACCTTGGGAGCCAGGGGATTTAGCTCAGTGGTTCCGGCACCTGCCTTGCAAGTGCAAGGGCCCAGTTTCAATCCCTGGTAACCACGTACAACATTGCCCGATGTGGAGACGCACGCCCACTAGCAATCAGTAACACACACCACAAGGCCAGGCATGGTGACTCCTGTCATCCCAGCACTCGGGAGGCAGAGGCAGGAGGACTGCTATGAGTTCCAGGCTAGCTTGGGCTACATAGTGAGCTCAGGGCCAGCCTGAACTACACAGCAAGACCGTGCCTCAAAAAAAACAAAAAACAAAAAACAAAAAACAAATCTTGAATTCCTGGGTAAATCCTCAATCATGGTGTGTAATCCTTTTTATGCACTGTTGATTTTAATTTGATTGTATTTTGATGGAGACTTTTTAATAATCTGTAGCTTTCTTTGAGATATATTTTGTTGCTTTTGGTATCAGGATAGTACTCCATCATAGAATCAATTAGCTTTTCTTCTTCCTCTTTTACTGTTGTCTTCCACTCTCTTTCGCCTTCGCCCTTCTTGTTTTCCTTTCCTTCCTGAGAAATTTTGTGAATAATTTTATTTTTTGTTTCGTAAATATTTAATAGGGTTCACCACCAAAACAGTCAAAGAGTTAGGCTACATTTGTAGAGATATTTTAATTACTGATTTAAGTTCTACTCTTTATAAGTCTTTTCATATTTTCTATTTCTTAGTTTTTTTCCATTCTGGAAAGCGTGCTCAGAAGCTCTCTTATCACAGCAAAGTCTTGCAGTTTTGAAATTTTGAGGTGCAAAGAGCAAAGTCATATCGGTTCTTGTCGTACATTCAGGCCATCTTTTCTATTGACCTCTTCTAAAATACCTGGCTTTTTATTGCTAATCTTTGCAGCAACCAAGTTCTCCTCTGTTCTGTCTTTGCAGGCCACAGTTTTACTGGCATTTTCTTTCTGGCAAAACACAAAACTTTCAAATCATTCTTCTGAACCCTTTATTCTTGATTCTCAATACTGATGTAGTTTAAGGCCCCCGGTAGTAGCCATGCCACCATCTCAACATTAGACTGCATTGAAACCTCTCCAACCAAATTAGTCTGTTGTCCTTAATCTTGGCCTCCTGAAGTTTTTCCAGACACCAGCAAAATGTAGAAGAATTTCTGCCAAAACATACCAAACATGCCCTGTAGTCCAACTGCCAATGCAGTCCTTCTTCCTAGGAGAAATCTCCTGAGATTGTTCTTTGCTGGCAGCATTTCTGTCAGCATTCTAGTCTTCTGAGCTCTGACTAGAATCTCCCAGTAAGTTCAGCTTGCAGCATTACAGGGTTGCTTCTTCAGCAGGCATCTCCAAACCTTTCCAAACTCTTTCTAAAAGCCAGTTCCAAAGGCATCGGAACCACATGGTCAGATACTGTCACAGCAATGATCCCACTTGTCTGGTATCAAAGTTTGTTTTACTTTGTTGTGTGGGACAAAATATTCAATACTCACAAGTTGGAGGATAGGGTTATTTTAGCTCATAGTTTGTAGAGGTTTCACTTCATACTCAACTGGTTCCAAGACAGGGTAACATGGTAGAGGGAGGGTTATTACATAGGAGAAACAGACATCACACATTATTAATCCATATTCATATACCCTAGATCTCACTACATAGGTGAGAAGCCCCACCTGTGAGTGCATAAATGAGGCTCTGGGCGGACATTTAGATCAAAGCTGTAATAGCTGTGTAGTAGAATGTTGAAGGGTTTTTTTCCCCCATTAGTGTTGTTATTTCTATGATCAGCATTTAGATAAAACTGTACATATATTAAGGTCAATATTTTGTTTATTTATAAGTACAATATTTGATCATCTGAATTTTAACTTGATTATGGCTTATTTATCTCTCATCTGACAAATAATTCCCTATCAATTTATCAGAATTTGGCTATATCCTCTCTCTGCAATGTGGTCTTCTGTTGTAGTCTCTAAAGTCAACTTAGCTTTCCCATGATTCTACAACCCTGAAAATTTGTAGAACTCCACATTTTAGCCCTGTTCCCATTTTATCTTTTGAACTAACATAGTTATTCAGTAGTATGACTTCAGTGTTATGATACGTCGTTTTCAGAATCAGCAGCCTCCCATCTTAGCTCTTTAATATGTGTATGTTCCAAATTATGCTGAATGTTCTAAATTGTTGTTTTCTATTAAATGGGAGCAGCTTAGAAATGGAAAAAATATTCAACAATGTTGAACCTTGACATTTATCTTACATTTTCTTTCAGATTGACAATAAATGCCCTTGCTGAGAAACTTAATGCTTATTGGAAGGAAAAGACATCTCAAGAGAATTTTGAAACTTCAGCTGTAACCAGGCCAGTACCATAAGTAATAAAATACATTATAAATGAAAGTATTAGGGCTAATATCCACAAACAAAATGGAAAGAGCAAGAGTAAAAATGATGTTTTTTATACCAGAAAGTTTTATCAACTAAAAATGAGAACGAACCTGTACTAACTGCATCATTTACAAACCCTTTTCATTTTGGTGTAAGACATGCACAGTTTGGATCAGAAATGTGAAGAATTTAGTCCTGTTGGTTTAGTAGTGGCAGTGTAATATAGAGGCAGATGATGACCATTTAAATCACTACTGGATAGCAAGTGAAGATCTACTTCTTAATAGGTGGGTGGGCTTGGATAAATAATTTTCACTTCTCTAAAGCATATCGAATTAGGTGGTATAACACTTTTAACACAGTGCCTGGCATAGAGTAGATGTTCAGACATGTTAGCAAACCCCCCTTCTTATTCCTAGTGAATATTATTGAGAATGAACTAGTATTTCTGAGTAGAAATAGAGAACCCAGCATATTAGAGAAAAGGTAGAATTTACATCTAATATAAGGAATTAATACATCAATTGGTGTGAAATGCATTGGTAAGTCAGAAAAGAAGTGTAATACAAAGGACAGAATTAATATCAACACGTACACAGTTACATTACTTTCAACGTAGAAATTAGAGAGTTAAAAGTTCATTTGGGAGGTAGAACAGAGTAACAAAAGGGGAAATGAAATGATCAAGCTGTGATCTGTATATATACCATTTCTTCATGGTGAAGGTATTTATCATGTATTGTAAACATACTAATAATAATTAAATAGAAATTGAACTCACTGACTTTATATTTATTTCCTCCTTATTCTGAGGAACTCAGCTTATGTCTATCCTCCATGGCTTTAAAAGAAATGCAAATTAAGATGAGGTGCTTTTTTTTAATCTTTCCAATTAGCAATGATTAATGCAGTAAAACATGTTAATATATTGCTAGACAGTGTATGTACTAGAGGCAGAATTGTAATTCTGGTATTTATGACTAATTATGTGCTGGTATTGTTCTCAGTGCTTTACATGTAATTTATTTAATCCTCACAATAAGTCTGAGATAGATGATTATTTCTTTATAGTTGTAGAGACTGATATATAGGAAATTTGAGCAACTTCCTCAGAATTAGCAACCAGAAGGTGATAGAGTTAATGTTCAAATATAGGCAGTCAGGCCCCTAAACTAAAGTTCTTAACTACCATTCTCTTTGTGAAAAAAGAGGGGAAGAATAGTATGGCTCGCTCAACTTCATATTTAGTACGAGCATTACCTTCAACCTCTCCTGCCTGCCTGAAATGCAGGATCCACCATGTTCCACATGTAACCCAAAGCAGAGTTACTGTAGCTAAGTATGCTTTTCCCTGAGAGAACAACAGTCACATCTTTCTGCAAGAGACCTTTCCATATCTGTGCATGTAAATCCCAAGCTAAAATGACACCCACCCCCTAAACTGCTCTTTGCTGACTCTAGCTCTAAGTGGAACAGTGGCTATGTCATCAGAGGTCAGGCTTGAGCTTAGAGCTTAACGGTTCCAAGTCTGAAGCAGACCAGAGCTAAGAGATAGGAAGCTATATGTCTAAAAATGCGTACAAACCATCTTTATTAAAACCATGTTATAACCTGGTGAGGTGGTATACTTGTGTCATCCCAGAACTTAGAAGGCTGAGGCAGGACAATCACAATGAGTTCAGTGCCAGCCTGGGCTATAATACTTAGTTGAAGGCCAACCGGAACTACAAAGAGATCTTTTCTGAAAAGAAGAAGGAGAAGGGGAAAAAAAGCCATTGTATTTGAATGGTGGAATTATGAGTGCTTTCTATATTTTCCAGTTTTTCTGTGATGGTCTTTTATAATTAGAAAAAGGAATAATTTAAAGTAAGAAAATTACTAAACCAAGGGTTAAAAGAACTATAGCACTCTGTAGAAATGTATAAAAGCAGTGCCAATGTAACATACACTACTTACCCTACTGGAGAAATTAGCATAAAGTGCCTCACTTCCTTCTTTATATCTTTTTATCTTTTCTCCAGCCTTCCCTCTCTTGCTCTAACCCACTTTCACCCAATGGTACTGACTATGTCCATCGTATATGAGCTACCTCTTTTCACAGAGACACAAATTCACTTTTTTTTTGGAGACAGAGTCTTGCATTTTTGTAGTTCAGGCTGACTCTGAGCTCACTGTGTAACCCAGGCAAGCCTTGAACTCACTGCAGTCTTCTCACCTCTGCCTCTCGAGTGCTGGGATTACAGACTTGAGCCACCACACCCTGCACTGTGTGTGGTACTGTTTGCTGATGGGTGTGAGTCACCATACCCGGCATTGTGGTATGTGGTTACCGAGAATCGAACCCGAGACCTTGCGCTTGCCAGGCAGATGCCAGAACCACTGAGCTAAATCCCCAGCCCAAAACAAATTCACTATACGATGTAGGTATCTAATTTCTGGTTCCAGCTGTGGATGGGAGTCTGAATTTTAAGGGTTGAGTTCTAGAAGACTTTGTTTTAATAATGTAACCCAGTTATTGTTCTGGTGCTACCACTTTTAGTTACAACATTTAATCAAATTTATAGTACTTTTAAAGATTAACTTTGAGACTATCAGTGTAATAAAGTTTTGATTAAACCACTGCAAACAAATTATTTATTTTGAAATAAAGAGAATGGGGACATCTGCAGGCAAATGGCAGATATGTTTTGATGACAGTGGTTCATTGATTCCTATAAATGCATTTTAAATCTGTTATGTGACTGAATAGAAGCAAATAAATTAACTATATGGGTTTTGTTTCTTAGTAATAATATAATCATAAAATATTTCTTTCAAGTTAATAAATTTTAGAGTTGGAATCATCTATTATTTTCTTAGAACAAAAGATTCCAGGATAAATATCATTGAGCTTCATAAATAATGATACCTTACTATGTTAATATGTACTTGTTTTTTCTATATCTATATCTGATATGTTTTCATCATTATTTTATTTATGAAGTTCAAAATATATACATTTTAGACATCTAAACTATAACATTTGTAATACATTTTATATATAAAATTAGGTTTCTTCACTTGGCTGTGCCCTTCTGATGTAAGACAAAGCACAGAGCTAGAGGATACCGAGTCACACTTCTGCTTTTCTTGTTCAGGAAGATTCCTGACCAGACATGGGTGCAGTGTGATGAGTGTCTAAAATGGAGGAAGCTTCCTGGCAAAGTGGACCCATCTACATTACCTGCAAGATGGTTTTGTTACTATAATTCCCACCCAAAGTACAGGTAAGGCTCTAAGACTCAATATTATGCCTAAGATTGTACCTGATTTGTCTTTATTTTTTAAAACCTTTAATCTCAAGTATACACCCTTAGGCCTGGCATTTAGGCCCCTATGTTTACTGGACCTGCCTGAAGCTATCCAGCCTTTTTAAAAAATTACACCTTAATACAATATTTGTACTTGAGCCAGTGCTATGGCTTCACTGTTCCCCGCACAAGCCATGATTGCCCTTTCTTCCATGACTTTGATTCCATTGTTTTTCTCACAGTGACCTTGATCGTTCCATATGCCTGTCCAAATCCTCTTCAGCTCAGGAGCTGAACTCTTGTGTAGCATTTTTTTTCCTGTTGACAGTAGTTTATGGTGATTTTACTCTGATTTTTCTGCCATACTTGATTATTGACATTTGTTCACATTTTGATTTGTATTTTTTGAGTATTTTTGATATGTATATGCTTTGGCTCTTTACGAGATTTTAAATTCTTTGAGAACAAATTTTTTACATTCCAGGTTGAATTGATGATTTCTTGTATGCTTTCTGTATGGAATCAATGCTAACAGTATCTACTTTACATTAAATACTATTTGTTTACATGTTTGTCTCTCTAACATGTCATATGTTGCTTGTAGCATCTGACATCTAAATAGTATTTGACAAATCCATGGCCATTAATTTTAATTTAACCATCATTTTATTTGACTCAGTAATCACGTATGTTTATAACAAGTCAGTTTGCTTCAGTCCAGCTGTGACTGTCTTAAAATTAGTCTTTTTCCTGTAGGATAAATGCTAATAGAAAAAGGGTGCTGCCACGGAGTATGCTTTTTTTGGAAGGAAAAGTCTAAAATGGAAGAAGTTAATTAAGTGAAATATGGGTCCTTTACAGTTTTTAGATAAGCCTAAATACTTTTCACTGGAGAGTAAATGATATTGTGTGACTAGAATACAAGACTAATTGTTTACAAGTTTCATTTTTCAGTACTTTACCTTTTATCTAATTATACTTAGTCTAGCAGACAATCTTCCAGGCCACTTTGCTTCCTTAAAAATTGATGTAATATAGGTTCTAATTATCATTAATTTTTGTTTGTCTTTGCGTTTACTTTTGACTACTGAATAAATTTTCAGAATTCTTTTGGTTTTTACTCCTAAAATTCTCTTCTTCATGATTTGTATATAAAAAGGTTTTATACTCTGAATAGGATCTGCAGTCTTTACTGTTAGAGGATTGTTAAGCTGCCTTTTGATAGACATAAGGAAAGAGTAAAAGTGAAAAACTCATTTTCTTCCAAAAGATGATTTGTTGTCTATCCTGCAGGAGATGCTCTGTTCCAGAGGAGCAAGAACTCACTGATGAAGATCTATACTTGAGCAAAGCTAAGAAACAGTTAAGTATATATGAAATGTGTTCAAAATCATATAAAAGAAGAGCCTGACACCTTGTTAGGAGAATCTGAGGAAGAGGGATCATTTGGGAAGTTTCTCCGTGATTTTCCACCTCACTCTGCTAATTCTTTATTCCTTTTGACCATCCTGAATATCTCAACTTGTGATTCTCTCTCCTTCTTCTTTCTCTGCCTCTCTGGGACAGAAATAACATTTGAAAATTCTTTTCAGTAGCATGCTTCAGGAAGCAACCTTAGTCACTCAATGAGGCTCACACTATTTCTAATTTTGTATGAACATTATCACCTAGATCTATAGGTAGTAATCCATTTCAAACTGAGATCTTTCATGAGTGAACTCAATAGCACTTTTATCTTCTAGAGATCAAACTGTTGAGAAGAAGATGCCTATGGAAAATGAGACCTACCAGGTGAGAGACAATTTTCCTCTTCCTTTTCTCACATGAAATTTTCTACAACAGAGGAATGGGTTGAAGGAAGCAGCAATCTGAAAGCTGCATAGAAATAACAAACCATTTCTTCTCATGATCTTTTCTTTGTATTGACTCTGTGGGTTGTGTTGATATGCTGCTGTTGCTGATGTTCATATCACCTAAAATAGACTCAAATCATTTATTTCCCAGATTTGTATGTGGTACTGAATTTAGACAGTGGAATTGTCACATTCAGTGTCCCAGTATACCCAGGATTGTCTTCCATCCTCATACAGAATGTTCCTGTTGAGTGTCTGGTTTTCCTGTCTCCTTTCTTCCAGGATTCAGGGATGATTCTTTCCTCTTTTCTCTTGGGAAGAAGGATTGGTTCTTTTTGTCCCTTCCTGATCCCTGCTTTCAAGCTGGCTGGCTTTATAAAGACTATGCTGTTTTGAATTTTCAGGAGCACTGTCTCCCGGACATGGTTGCCCAGCTCCGGACGCTGAAGGGTGCAATAAGGTTGGCCGTCCTTTTAGGGACACTCCTCTCCTGACAGCCACCATAGCACCCATACATCTTCCCTATTCAACCTTGACTTTCTGCATGATTTCCCTTTTGACCGAGATCTAGTCGCATGTTAGATTCACATTCTCCCCACTCGGTCAGGGTCGGTGAGACTGGTGAGGATAGAGGCATTTTAATACTAATTCCTCTTCTCATATCCTGCCAAAACCCAGGCATATGGAGAATAAAGTTTCATACCCTGATATCGTAGCGTAATGGTCTTTCATAGAGATTGGGAGTTTATCTAGGACTGCCCTGTCCTCATTCAGTTTACCTCCCCTTCATACTCCTTTACCTTAATTATTCATACTGTCTCCATAAGTTGGCTCTCCTACAAGATCCCACGTGCATGTTTCCGTGTGTGCACCGTGAATATATGTTGTCTCTTGCATGCATTTCTCCCAAACCAGCGCAAACACTTGCTGCATTGCTTTTTCCCTTTACCCTACTCTCATCACGGATCTCAGAAAGGAGGAAATCCTAGCCTTCCAGTGGGTCGAAAGAAAGAAACAGACGGTGCAAGAGGTCTAGGGTAATGTAGTGGGTGGGATAGCCCTAGGAGCCAGTAAGTGAGTTGGGGGAGGTCTGGTGGTGTCTAGCTGTTACAGTTAATAACTGAATGTGCCTGGGTTCAATGTCCTAGTGTATGTTATTGCACCCTGTTTGTTTTGTGTAGGAAAAGTTTCTTTTTATTTGGTAAGCATTCTTTCCTAGCATCAGAAGGATTGACTCAACCTTTTTGGTATTTGGTTTGAATTCATGGTTTTTATGAATCATTTCATTCTTTGCTAGGTATTCAGTAATCTACCAAAGATTCCTACTGTTCAAGCTATGGCTGGACTGAATGACAAGAAAATTGAATGTGAGGGATTGAATACCCCTAGTCTGCTTCCATGTGTTGGAGAAGAAAGCCAGTCGCCTGCTCTTCAACTTAAGCCTCTGGATTCCAGTGTTTTTCAGTTTTCCAGGTGACTAAAAACATAGTATGTTGATAGTAAGACTCAGGTTCTAATTCTTATTTAATAAATTACTATGTCTTACCATATTTATATTTTTCTTAAGGCCTAGCATATGGAAATCATAAGGAGAAAAACACTTTGGTCAACAGAATAATGTTGTATATACTCTAAATTTCTCCACGTTGCAACTGCTATGTCATGTCTATGTATTTTGAGGTGATAATTTGCTGAGACTCTTCTATGTGTTATACATTCACATTACATTGGGAATTATGCAAGAGAAATGAGTATGATAACTTTGGAAAACAAAGTGCTATTAAATAAGGTAATGTTATATAGATGAACATTGGTCATTACATTCAGTTTATAGATATTGAGTCCTTTGGAGCCTCATGTGCTTAGCAAATGTTGGCCATTTGTAAAAATAATTACTAGAAATCTATGCTATTAAGCTAGCCTTATATTGTTCATTATTTCCTGGAGTAAATCATTAATAGTTTCATCTCAGGCTGTACTTGTTCATCTTCTGGGACCTCACCAATGTCATTATGTTAATCCTTATAACAAGAAGGAGCATAACTATTCATTTTCTTAACTACATTATAGGGAGTATTTTGAAGCAATATAAGACATGACTTCCCTGAACATTAACTCAGTACACCTAATTATGACTGCTTAGTTTGTCTTCTACTGTTTCCTCACTCTTGCACAGTCAAGCCACAGGGCAAGCACAGAATAATTACTCTCTAAAGTCAAAATTCACAGTCATCAATACTGTGACTTTATAGTGGATGTGAACTTGGAAGTGACTCTTTTCAGTTTGGGTATCTTTTTAATATATTGTAGGATAAAAGCAATAGCATATATCATAGAATAAACTAAGTCCTGGTTTTTCTTCACCCCCAGTGTTACTGATTCATTTCCCCTTTGTTGCTTCTTAGGTGGACCTTTTCAGCCTTTCATCTAGATAAACATCTGCACAGGTGTGCCAGTCCCCTATTCATTGATTCTTCTACAATTAACCTTTGTAGATAATGGAGGAACCTCAAGACCCCTTGAACATGAGCAGTCTCAAGAGGAAATAAGATTTTTGGAACAAAACTAATAAAACTCTTAAAAGAGTCAAATGAGAATCTATATGAAAGCATGTAGATCAGTGTCTTGGAATGTAGTAGGTACTAAATAAGGAATGGTTGGATTTGAGTCACATTGAAGGAACAATTTCTAAGATTGAATTTTTTAGAAAAAATATTTTAAAATATATAGAACAGCTTTAGTTTCAGAATTTTACCCCTGCACCCGTGTGTACTTCTTAAATTCCCATTGTAGGTTTGTAGGGGTAAACTGTAAGTACTCTGTGTTTTGAAGCACGTAGTTACCTCTGTATGTTGGTCTTTTGAAGATAGTCATATTATTGCTTTTGAACCTTTCCCTACTGTGACCACTTTTCCTTTGCTCAGTATTTCTTTTGTAACGCTAGTAGATTTTGCTGACCTTAATAGGATTACAATGCTAACTTTTTTGCATTGTAGCCTGTATTTTATGAGGGCAGTACTGCAGTATATCCATTGGGTGGCGCACTTCATCTGTCTTTGTTGGGATTTTTGTATGCCTGAGTATGGAATGCTGTATCCAGAGTGAATGAGGTTCTGGTTATAGAAGACAGGTAAAGTACTTTGCCCGTTCATGTATGACTTTTATTTATTGAGAATAAGATGCTTCCAAGAGAAAGAGATAAGTGATACGGCATGCCTGTCATGCAAAGTATGTGTTGTATGGGTTAGTAAATGACAGGTGTATCATTTTAAGCTACCTGCATAAGGGGGTTCAAATTAATTAGAGAATCAGGTACTGTGATGTGTATCTGCAGTTCCAGCCACTGAAGAAAGCCTGCCATTTAAGGAAAAAGACAGAAATGCTCACAATTTTACTAAAATAAATAGGACTCTGGTATAATATTGTTAATGGAATAATAAGTTCATCAGAAATTGTAATGAGAAGCTAAACTGATAAGAGTACATGAATCATGTAGTTAAGCTTACTAACTCCAGATAAAATAAAGCCTGGACTATTCGAGAGAAGTTTTAAGAGGTTATAGTAGATCTGTTAAGAAGGTGTCCAGAGATGTTACTAGAAATAACTTTATAAATTTCAAAAATCTAATAAAGAAAGGAGAAGATCTGCAATAAATAGATTCAGCCAGAATATAAATTACCATAACCTCTTAGGGTAAGAGAGCTTATTTCTTTCTGTTCATTTATTCACCTTATAGTTGAGTGCTTTCTTTACGAAAGGTATTCTTTAGGTTATTTTATTGGTAGGACTTAAAATGAAAGAGTTTAGTTAGTTTTATATGTAAATATAAATTGTTCTAAGGGCATATAACAAGTATAGAAACATTGAGTCAAGAAGTCTACTAAAGTACTCTCAGGAAAAGCAGTGCGAGTTGGTGGCATATAAACCATGATTTGCTTCTACCCCTTCCGAGTCTGCCTCACAGAAACTACTCGGGGGAGCACTGATCCAAGTACTTGGGTGTGATTAAGAAGACAGGAGGTCCTTCTTCTCTTGGTTCTCTGTCTAGAGCTGTGGTTTCACCTCGGGCAAGCCTATGACTTTTTCATCTTCCCAGCTCTTTGTTGTACGTGCTTTATTATAGATAGACCCAAAATGACTATCTCTTTTCCCACTCAGCTTTCTTTTCTCCCACTTGCAGGGTAGAAGCACTAGCCCAGGCACAGCAAACTGATAATACTAATCCCCAATTACTTTTCCCTAAGCTTATGCATATATCAGAAGTTCATGCAGGAAGGAGAAAACCCTAAAACCACCCTAGGACCTATTCATAAAAGTGTGATTCCACTCTGGAAGAAGTAAGCACTTCTTCACCTCTCTGTCTTCCACAGTGTTGTGGAGCTTCTCAGACAGAAAGGCAGCTCTCAAGGATGAAGCTCTATATGAAGAAAACTGATTTTATGTGGAACAGAAAGTGAGGAATCCTATGCCTAACAGCCCTGTCAAAAATAAGAGATCATAGTGGGCCAGGGATTTAGTCCAGTGGTTCTAAGACCTGCCTTGCAGGCGCAGAGTCCCAGGTTCAGTCCCCGGTAACCACATTATCACAATGCCAGGCATGGTGACTCATGCTGACCAGCAATCAGCACCACATACTAGAATGCCAGGTATGGTGGCTCACGCCTGTAATCCCAGCACTCAAGAGGCAGAGGCAGGAGGATTATTGTGAGTTTGAGGTTTGCTTGGACTACATAGTGAGCTCAGGGCCAGCCTGTACTACAAAACAAGATCCTGTCTCGGAGAGATAGAGAGAGAGAGAAACAGAGAGAGAGAGAGAGAGAGAGAGAGAGAGATCATGTTGGAGGTTAACTAAGAAGCACTCATAACTTCATGATATAGCAAAATGACCACGTTAAGTTTTGTAATAGACCCTTCTTATGATCCAAGTCAATCCAGAGTATCCAAGCTGTGCATAACTACAAGTCAGTACCTACTAAGCTATAATTACAACAAGACGTAAAGTAGACTCAAAACCAGGACCCAAGCTGTATACAAATCAAACAACAAAGGGCAGGAAAACTCATTGTCATAGGGGCTTAAGCACTGACTAAACCATACATTGATCCAGGGGCAAGTCCTAGGAAACTAAGCCTAAAAATAAAATCACACACATCCCTGGAAAACTGTAAAGTAGTGGACACACTCAAGGCTATGATCTCTTGTAGTAACTAAAGGGGGAAAAAATCTAAGCTATTAGTACCTGGCTGATTGTGGCTTGGAAACATAAATTCCTTGAATTTTGAAAGCCTCCTAGACACACACATTTCCAGTAATAAAAGGTAAGAATCTATGAGGTCAACGGAGTTTAACCACAACCTTTGGCCAACAAGTGACCTATGCTGAGCTAGGAATGAACCCTGGGTTGGCAGCCAAAAGAATAAAATCAATGAAAAAACATGAGCAAAAACCTTAGAGGCTGCATGCTGAAGGGAAAATAGAACTCATGGAGTCAATTCAGCCAAGTCACTAAGTTAAAAACCAAGCAAATAGCAGTAATATCAGTCCCTCAGAGCGAGGGGAAATCAGTGTCCAATATTGCTGTATTGTATTATTCTAAAATAACCAGTTGTCAAAAAAAATGACAGGCACAGAACAGAAAAGTATAATCTATACATAGAAGAGAAACAGACAACAGAACCTGCTTTTGAAAGACTGAGATACTAGATTTAGCAAAGACTTCAAAGCAGCCATTAAAAATTTGTTTAATAAACAGTTTCAAGAAAACCTCATTATTTGAAATGTGTGTGTTGCTTTGGAGGCTACTGTCAAAATTCAAGGAATATGTCTAAATGAAGAAAGTGTGATGGTGTCTTATCAAGTACAGATTAATAAAGGAACAGAAATTATTTTTTAAATAGAGAATGGAATGGAAATTCTGGCATAGAATTTTCCAGAATTGTATGGAAAATACAATACATGACATTTTCTCTATAGATACTCATTAGCACTTTAATTTCAGAAGAAGGATCAGCAAATGTAAAATCAACTATAGGTTGTATACTTAGAAGAACAAAGGAAAAATGAAAACAGCTATCTTTGCATAATAGTACATGGAGAAGAGAGGAAAAAGAGGTAGATATTTTTTTAAATGGCTAAAAACTTCCAAACCCTACACATTCAAGCTCAATAAATTCAAAATAAGATAAATGCAAAGAGATTCACAGCCAGACACATTATATTGAAAATATTGAAAACCAAAGGTAAAAAGAAAGTCTCTAAAGCAGAGTAAGAAAATGATTCATCATGTACAAGACAACTCTAATAAGATCAACAGCTGATTTTTCTCCAGAAACAATAGAAACCAGAAGGCAGTGGCAGGCTACTGTGATTTAGATATTGTTTGTCTCCATCAAAACTCAAATTTCTATTAATTACCAACGTAACAGTATTAAGGGATGGTAGGGCCTTTAAGAGATGGTTGGGGTCATGAAGAATATGCCCTCATGAATGAATTAGTGTAGTTTCCATTAGAATGGATTGGTTGCTGTGAGAGTAAGTGGTTACAAAGTGACTTTAGCTTTCTCTTCTTTCACCCTGTGATCTCTTTGCACATGTCTACTTGCTCTTCCATTTTTTGCCATGAGTTTAACTGCCATGAATGAGACCTTACCAAAAGCCAATAAACTATGACCATCTGATCTTTGAGCCTTCCAGAGCCAGGATTCAAACCTCTTTCTTTTATCAGTTACACAGCCTTCAGTGTTCTGTTATTAGCAATGCAAAACTGACAGAAATGACATCAAAAGTACTGGGGAAAAATTGTCAACCAAGAATCTTAATTGCAGTAAAATTATCTTTGGAAATGAAGGTGAAATAAACATGTTCCCAGATAAGAAAAAGCTTAGAGAAATTTGTTGCTAGTTGACCTTCCTTACAAAAAATATTAGAGGAAGTTCTTTGGGGTAAAAGTAAATAATGCCCGATAGTAATCTGAATTTATATCAAAATACAAAGAATGCTGTTAAAAGTAACTAATTAATTATAAGGGGCAGCATGACACGTATTTCTTCCTCTTTCTATTCTTAACCAATTTCACGGAAAATTACAGAAAACAATATATATTTGTATGTATATATCATTTTTTCATATATAAGGATAAAACATTTGACAGTAACAGAACAAAGGTAGATGGGTACAAACCTGTATTTGTGAAAGAAAATGATAGTGATCCAGACACACAGTCAAAAATGAATAAAACAGGAAAATGGTAAAAAAGAGAAGGCAAGTAAAATAAACTATAAATATATACTTACTATGATTTATTCTCTTTGCTGGCTCAAAACGTATAACATTGTATAAAATAATAATTATAGCAATAATGTTGTACTAGAAAATGCCCACATAACATAAAAAAATAACAGAAAAGAAGGACCGAAAAAACAATATATGATCCACAGTAGAAAAACAAGAAGCTAAATAGCAGATATAAACTACCAGATTAGTAGTAGCTTTAAATATGACTGGAATAAATACTCATATTAAAAGACACAGAATTTCTTTAAATATCCAAATAGATTGTCTACTCAAGAGATACAGACAGTTTGAAAATAAAATGATAGTTATTGACCAACTACACTCTAAAAGAACTAGAGTAGTTCTGCTCATACCAGACAAAAGATGCTTTAAAACATAAAAAAGTTACTAGGTATATAGATACTTGATAGTGATAAAATTCATTAGAAAGATGTAATAGCAAGTGTATTACACTAGGCATTGTGATGCACACCGGTAATTCCAGTGCTCTGGGAGGCTGAGGCAGGATGATCACCATGAGTTTGAGGCTAGCCTGGGCTACACAATGGGTTCAAGGCCAGCTTCATATCTTGTCTCAGGAAACCAAAACAAAAAAGAACACTAACCCAATCAAGCAAGAGGAAGGAAATAATAAAGATTAGAATAGAGATGAAATAGAGACTAAAAAAAAAATAGAGGAAATCAATGAAACCAAAAGTTCACTCTTTGAAAAGTATAATAAAAATTAAGAAAGTAATTCAATTTATAATACCTTTAAGAATATTTAGAAATAAATATAAAAGAAATGCAAATAACACTTGTATACTGAAAACTACAGCATATTTTTTTCTCTTTCTTTTTTTTTCTTGTAGATACCAGGGATTGAACTTGGGTCTTTATGTTTCCAAGGTAGACATCATACCACTTGAGCTAAATCCCTGGCCCCAGAAACTACAAAATATTTTTGAGTGACATTAAAGATGATCTACATAAACAGACATTTCTTTGTAGCTTAGAAGTTTTAATAGTGTTAAGTTGATAGTATTTCCAAAATGATCTACAGATTCAGTGTAGTCTTTATCAAAATTCTAGCTGACTCTTCTGGTTAATCAACAACCTCACCCTTAAATTCACATGGAAATTATATAGGTAAAGACAAATCAGAACAGTCTTAAAAGAAGAGAATAAAATTGGAAGAGTCACACTTCCTGTTTTGTTTTACAGTAAAACTGTAGTAATTTGAGACAGGTTGGTACTAATACAAGTTTAGATGTATACATCCATGAGAAGGTAAAAAACACACCCTCACATTTATGATCACTGGATTTCTGTCAAAGATGTGGCAATTCAGTGGGGAAAAGAACAGTCTTTTGAACAAATGGTGCCAGAACAACTGGATATCTGCAAGTAAGAAAATGAAGTTGGGTTCCTACCTCGTACTATACACAGAACTTTTACTTAAGATGGCTCACAGATCTAAATTTCAGAGCTAACATTTTAAAACTATTAGGAGAAAACATGAGAATAAGTCTTTTCAACCTTGAATTAGGTTATAGTTTCTTAGCTATGACACCAAAAGCTCATGAAACCATGAAAAATAGATCAGTTGGCTTACACAAATATTAAAACTTTTCAGCTGTAAGGTCTCTAATAAAAAAATAAAAAGAATGGGAAAACAACTTCAGAAATAAAATCTGATGATGGAATCCATATTTTATCCTATAGTAGATAAAACTACTATATTCACTAATGAAAAAATAAATAGTCCATTTGAAAGATCCATATAGACAGTTCTTTTTAGGATATATGCAAATGACAGTAAACACATACAGAGATGCTGAACATCGACCAGCCTTCAAAGACTCTCAAGTCAAAACCATAGTGAACTGTTACTCCACACTCACTAAGATGACTATAATTTTTAAAATAGCCAATAACAAGTGTTTGTGAGATTGTGGCAAAATTACACCTGTCGTATGGGGATGGTATAAATGCAAAATGTTGCAGCTGCTTTGGAAAATTCTGCCATTTCTGTAAAATGTTAAAAACAGTTACCATATGACCCAGTAATTCCACTCCTAAATACATATCTATGAAAACTGAAAAAATAGTTGCATATAAGCATGTACTATACATAAATTTTCATAGCAGCATTATTCACAGTAGCCTAAAAGTGGAAGGAACTCAAATGTCTATCAACTGGTAACTGGATAAATACAAAATGTGGATTATCCATATAATAAAATACTATTCAACTATACAAAGAGATTTTAGTAGTCAACTTTTTCTTACTGTAATTAAGTACCTGAGGCTGGGTAACTTTATAATGAAAATAGGTTTATTTAACTCACTTCTGAAGGCCATAAATCCAGATAGCTTAGCATTAGATCTGATGAAATCCTTTTTTCTGGCAGAGAGTCTAAAGTAGTGCAGAGTGTCACGTGGGAAGAGACAGGAAGTATGCATGTGTATTTACATGTATATCCGCTTGTCTTGGTGTCTCTCTTACTCTCTCTTTCTCGTATAGATAGTCATCAGTATTCCATCACTGGGGGTATTCCTTAATTCCTTATTTAATCCTAATCATCTCCCAAAGGCCCTTACCTCTAAATACCAAGACTGAGCGAGTGTGGTGGAACACACCTATAATCCCAGCACTTGAGTAGCTGAGATAGTAGCATCACTGCAAGTATGAGGCCAACCTGGGCTACATGCTGAGTTCAAGACTAAGCATGAACTACATAGTAAGACCTATGTCAAAGCAAAACATACTAATAAAAATAAACACCATAGTTGAATTTAGTTTCCACTCACAATGGCAATTTAATTTCAATATACAAACCTTTGAGAAACACATTCAGATCATATCAGTGTCATGGCAGCAATGAAATGCTACAACATAAATGAACCTTGAAAATAAAAGACACTACAAAAATCAAGGAACTTTGGTGCATTCCTGTAGTCCTAGCTACTCAGAAAGACGAACTAAAGATCACTTAAGCCCATAAATTCAAGCCCAGCTGGGCAACATGATGATGAAACTTGCGAAAAAAATGCAGATTTTATCATTGCATTTGAAATGAGTAGAGTAGGTTTACCTGTTTGAGGTACATCAGACAGACGTATGAGGAGTGATTGCCTGAAAGTAGGCAGAGGTGTGGAGTGTGGTAGGAGCTTTCTTAGAAGGCTGTAAATTTTCTAAGCTTAGATTATGGTGATGTTGTATAACTCTGTGACTACAGTAAAGCAATCAAATGTACACTTTATTTGTGTGAGTTTATTGCATTTATATCTCAATAAAGATGCTTAAAAGTATTTTATCTGGAAGGAGAACATATGCACTATAAAGGAGTCATGTTTCTTGCCTATCTATCATACTGCCCTAAACACTGCAAACATGGAAATGAGCATAGAAAACTAAAATATCCTAATCTCAATATAATGTTCTCTGTCTTCATGAAGTACTAAGCTGATAGTAGTCAAATATAGAAATAGTTCAGAATGTACTTTGAAGGAACACAATAAATTATATTTTTGTCAGAAAATATGAAATACTTAAAGGCAAAATAACTGAAAAGTTAACAGTGGAGAATTATAGTAAAAAGAAGAGAGAGAAGAATTCTTATGGCATGAAACCCTTAACTTTTATTCAGTAAAGAATACAGGTTTGGTATGAAAATAAATTCCCAGAGGGAAAAGTTAGACTTTCTGGAGAAATACAGAACCAACAAGTAAAATTGATTTGTTCTTTTGTTCAGAAGCAGCGTTTGAGCTTGATGTAGTCATTCAGTGTTACAGAGAAGGTCATTTCAAGTGAAAGGAGCAGCATGAGAAGTCACGAAGCATTCAGTTTGGTGTTTGTAAAGGGAATAATGAAATATAAAGTCAGGGCTATTTCCCAGCCCTACTGTACTATTTTCAAAAAGTTACTTAATATCTTCAGCAGCATCTTCAAAGAACTCAGTTACCTTCCCTCGGGCTTATTGGTCGGATTAGATAAGCTAATACATGGTAAGCACCACACTCACGGTATAGAGTAAATGCGCAATAATGTTTCCTATGTTTTGTTATGGAAAGACTCAGATAGCAAGCTAAGACAATGAGCATGTTGTGGGAAGCATCAAGTAGAAATTCCAGAGAGAGGAGCAGCACAGTCAGACCAGTGAATGATCTGGAGACAGAGAAAGGGAGGCCAGAGAGCAGACGAAGCCTTTGCGGTAGTCCTGGAGGGCTAATGAGAAACTGAACTGGAATATTGATAATGTATAAGTCATGCATAAAATTGTAAAAATTACTGACAGTTTGGTGGTGTTAACACAGTAGGAAATGGGAGAAGACACAGGTTTGAAAGTGAACTTTGAGATACCAGTGGGCCCTCCAGGAACTGTGATAGGCAGTTGCAAATTCAATCCTGGAGGTTAGGACTTGGGAGAATGTGAGAATTACTGCCCAGAGGTGGTCACCAAGAGATGATAGAGGATTGCCAAAAAGAAAGAATAGTCTTCAGAGAAGATAGATAAGGACAGAACACTTAAAGGTGGGAAAATAAAGATAAAGCAAATAATATAATTTGATTGCCTTTCATAAAACTTTGTTGTTGCTCTCTAGTATTTTATATTCCTTTCTTCTTTCTTGCCAACTGATTACTTTACTATTTTCCATAGCACCACCCCTAAATGACCCATCTGTAGTGCCCCTTGCATATGTTTAAAGAGGGATATCTTTGTTTTCACACAACCTGTAAATCCTCTTGCTTTTCCTATAGGGAATCACAATAGGATCTGTTGAAATGCAGGCTAGCTTTATTCCTGAAGAACACATAGGACTCTACAAGAAACTAAGGTTTGAGATGTCTTGTGGATGTTCACAGAAATTGCAGAGAGATATGGGCAGCCTTTAGGGTACTACAAGGTAACTGATCACATACCTGATTTCTCATTGCAAGTTCAAAAGTTGATTTTTACCCTGAAATTTCTTGGTTATATACAGAGAAAGAGCAGAAGAGGTAAAAGAATAACAATGAGGTCCCCATCCTGATGATATATGCTATGAAATCAGCTATAGATTTCTCAGTTGTTTTTAGTTAGTCCTTTCGTATCCAGACATGGAAGGTGATTTGGGGCCGTCCTCCGGGGCTTCTCTGAAGAAGTGTCTGTTTATGCCTCACAGGGGGGGAGTTCCTTGTCACAGTGAGAAATGATTTGAATTGGCTAATTCAGTCTCTTTGTTTCTGACTGGAGCCTTGTGTTTTAATTAACTTTTACAAGTAATAATGGGCAATAGCCATGATCCAGTTAGCTGGCAAATGAACTGTACTGTGTTCTATTGCAATATAAAAAATGTGCATAAGCCTTTTATAATGGAAGGACTTTATGGCACTTTAACAAGCCAGCTTTATTCTTTGCACACACCACAAGGCTTTTTATGGCCTTTTCATACCTTTCTTGTATTAGGGGATGGTGTGTGTGTGTGTGTGTGTGTGTGTGTGTGTGTGTGTGTGTGTATTTGTTATTGTTTGTCTTCCTTTACTTGTATTTAGGAAACTTCTGAGTCAAGCTGTTTTCAACTATACTTTTAGAATTTTAACCAAGGTCAGCCTACTCTTGTTGTATCTAGATACTGACCCTTAAAAGCTTTCAAATATACTTCTCCTTGAACAACAGTTAGGAAACTTAGCTAGTTGCGTGAATGAAGAGGTTGAGGCTTGGCAAATATATGTACTAAATCTGTTTTTGTTTATTATAATGAAATATATGAAAATGCAGAAACTTATTTTTAAAAAGAAGCTTTTTTAGCTTACTGTTCTGGAGATTGAAAGATAAGGCACTGTATTAGCTTAGCTCTGATAAAGGCCTTATGTTGGGTGGGATCCTGATGATAGGAGTGTGTATAAGAGGTAAAGATCATGTTGCCAGACCAGAACCCAAGAGGTGACTTGGGAGTCAGAGTCCCTCTTTTATACATCTTATTCTTGTGAGAAATAACTCATTGCCCCATGAAAACTACTTTGATCCTTTCAGAGGACAGCACTCTCTGTGTTGTAACAGCTGTCCACCAGGTTACACTCTTAAAGGTGCCACACCATCTCTCAGCATTGCTGTAGTAGGGACATAGCTTCCAACATATGAACTCTTGGAATACAAACTACCCTGAAGCCATAGCAGTTATATTTACAACTCTAAATAATCCATGAGTAATGCCTAGAGATGTTTTCAGGGGAAGATTGTTTTGTTTTGTTTTTTGAGACAGGTTATCTCTATGTAGTCAGGCTGGCCTTGAACTCATGGCAATCCTCCTGCCTCAGCCTCCAAGTGTGGGGATTACAGGTGTGTGCCACCATGCTCAGCTTAGCACCCAAAGACATTTTAATGTGGAGAACTAGAAGAGCGGCTCCATCCAATAATATACTTGTAATGATTTACAGTTTAATTTTCTCTTGCAGTAAGTACAAATGGATCGTTGGTGAAGAACCTGTGGAAAAACGAAGAAGGCTACAGAATGAGATGACTGTATCTCCTATAGATTATTCCATGCATGGCTCCTACAGGAAGGTAGAGGCACTGGTTGCCTACCCAGAAGGGGAGAATAGCCATGATAAATCAAGTTCTGAGAGAAGTACACCACCATATCTTTTCCCAGAATACCCAGAAGCAAGCAAGAATACAGGACAGAACAGGGACGTTTCAATTCTATATCCAGGGGCCCAAGACCAATGCCAGGGATCCCTGCTTCATGAAGAATTAGAAGATCAGATGCCAAGATTGGTAGCAGAAGAATCTAACAGAAGTAGCACATGCATAAGCAGAGAAGACATAAACAAGGGACCATTTGTAGCTGTTGTTGGTGTTGCAAAAGGTGTTAGAGATTCAGGCGCTCCCATTCAGCTAATCCCTTTTAACAGAGAGGAGCTTGCTGAAAGAAGAAAAATGATTGAATCCTGGAACCCAGTGCCATATTCTTCGGTGGCCTCTGCTACAATTTCTGCTGTTGCCATTGGAGAGAAACGAAGAGACTGCAAGGAGACTGGAGGTCGTAATACACCAAAGATGAATAACCAAAGTGAGCTGGAAGAATTGAAGAGAGATACAGAAAAATTGGAACGTGTTTTGGCTGAAAGGAATTTGTTCCAACAAAAGGTTTGGGCAACACATTATCACTAGGAATAAGAGATTTTTATAATCAAGGGACTTGGGGTGTTCATGCTCTGATGATTCCATATTCTGAGGTCTTTAAACAAAATACAGATGTATCTTTGAACCATTCTGTAGTATGTCTCAGACAGGGTGAACACTTATGGGGTTCCTTCCCACATTTGTTTGCAAAGTGATTTCCATAGGTAGGAGAATATAAATATGGATAATGGAATCACAGGGTAAATAGACTAAAGGGAAATTTTGGCCCTCTCTTCACCTTTGAGTAATAGATGGGGCCACTGAATTTCTGTTGCTTGAACTGCAGGTGGAGGAGCTAGAACAGGAGAAGAATCACTGGCATTCCGAATTCAAGAAAGTCCAACATGAACTGGTAACCTACAGCACTCAGGAGGCAGAGGGCTTGTACTGGAGCAAGAAACACATGGGCTATCGCCAGGCTGAATTCCAGATTCTCAAAGCGGAGCTGGAAAGAACCAAAGAGGAAAAGCAAGAATTGAAAGAGAAACTGAAGGAGACACAGACACACCTGGAAGTGCTGCAGAAGACTCAGGTCACCTTCCGGACCCCAGAGGGAGATGACCTAGAAAGGTTAATTACCAGGGTTTAGTTATCAGCTTGTGAGTACTAATGGGAAGCACCCCTTAAGACCCCCAGTTTCTGGCCATAGACGATAAGGAAGCCTTAATTCCTAGGCCACCAAGATGAGTAAGTACTTAGAAAGATGCAGCCAGTTGCCCTGTGCTTGGTGGCATTGTGCTTTCTTCTTTGTTTCTTGATAATGAAAGCTTAAATTTTGAGAAATCTAGGCCCATTTTGAAGGGGCTTCATTTTATTTTGTTAGCTAATGACTTCATGTCATCTCTTCTGCCCCCTCACTCCATCATACAGGGTTTTGGCAAAGCTTACGCGACTGCGTATCCACGTCAGCTATCTTCTTACTTCTGTCCTCCCTCACTTGGAGCTTCGTGAGATCGGGTATGACTCAGAACAAGTGGATGGGATCCTGTACACAGTGCTGGAGGCAAATCACATACTGGATTGAGTGTACTATATAAAATCCTCTATCTTTCCCTTCTCTTTTCAGCCTATGTCCTGTATATGCTTATATCTACCCTTCTCTGTTCTTTGTTCTCTCCCTTCTCCCTCTCTACTCTTCTAATATCTTTCCTGTCTCTCTCTCTCTTCCTTCATCCCTCTCTCTCTACTTTCTCTCTCTCTCCCTTTTTCTTTTTCTCCCTCTCTTTCCCTCTCCCCTCTACCCTTATACCTTATATAAAGAATCGGAGTAAACCTTGGCTCTTAATCAGTCTGCCTCTTACTAAGTTTTGGTGTGGAGAAAGAAGCCATTTAAATAGAATTTTAACAGCCCAAGAACAGCAAACCAATAATCACCAAGCTAGGTGACCAGAAAGCTTTAATTTTTGCGACCTGGATATTTGTCCTATTTCATATCCTTTCTGGGGTGGTTCATATCCATTTAGGTTTAATCATTCAGCAAATATTGGGTTCACTGTACCTGGTATTTGGGAATAAGCTAAGTACAATTCATGGTTACAGCTTGCCAAATTCTTAAAGTCTGGTTGTAAACATGAGATACACTAAATTAACTGACTATACACAAAACTAAGTGGTACAAACAGGACATAGTGAATCTAGGGAAGGAAGTCCAAGGAGAGGATCACACCAGTAATTGGACCTAATCTAAGATTTAAAGAATGAGCATGACCAAACTGTCAGTGCTGGTTGTTCCCTAGGTGGTAGAACTATGGTCAATGTTTTTCTTCTTTTCTTCCTGCCTTTTCCAAATTTTCTATAATAAACTTGTTACTCTTCTTACATTGGAAAAATAAATGGCTTTGTAAAAGGACAAGTAGGCTTGGATTTGGATATCAGATGAGATTTGTAAAACTGTAAATTAATATTCTCATAATTTATGTTAAACTTAGCGTTACCTCTTGAAGAACAGCATAAGCAAAAGAATGGAAAAACCCAGAATGTGAAAAATGTGTTTGGTATGACTGGTGGATTTTAACATAAAGGGAAATAATGTTAAATCGTAACACACCTACTTACCTTCTGTGGTGTTTGTATTTTATTAAGAGATTCTTGAAAACAAAACTTCAGGGCTCAGAATTTTAAACTATGTATCAACAAATTGTGGAATTTCAGTGGGGGGATATTTTAGAGTAGGGAGATCTATCTGTTGTCCCTCAGGATATCCTACCCACTCCAAACTATCCTGAGTGAGAGACAGATCTTGCGGCATTAGAAATTGTGAAACTCATACTCTTATAAAAGGAAACATTTTGTTAATTCATTGCTTTATGGTACTTATATAACAATACTTTCTGAAGAGTTCAAGGTACTCCTTTGAAGGACGTTGAACAATGAGCATATAAAAATATATCAACAGTGAAATAGAAGTTAGAGGACAGAAATAGTAAAAGGAAAGTGGGAATCAAGCCAGGGCAAAAAGATGAACTAGACTTGGCTCTTCATTGTTTTTCTCCTCTGCAGATTTCCTTAGTAGAATTTGCAAACATCTTTTGCCTCCTTTCGAAGGAAATCCCATCTATGATGAAGGGAATAAGGAGAGGCTAGAGGCAGGCTTTGCCCTTTAAATGACTTAAAGATATCCCCAGCCCCTACTAGTCTCCCTTGCCTCAACTCCAGCTTCTCGGAGCATGAGTAACTTTCACGACATTTGGATTTTGATAGTCCAAAGCCTCACTTGTCTAAATGGTAAATTTTACTGAGAGAAATGTAACATATCCAGCCATTTTCTCAGTAATATGTGTTCATCAGATGGGGGCTAGAAGAGTGTGGGACTTTGCACAGCTAGGAATATAGTAATATGAATGGGAGTGTGGTGGAGAAAGCGTTTCAGAGCGTCGAAGACTCAGTCCGTATGATAAGCTTTAAAAAGAAATATATGCAAAATGTAATTCATCTTTACTAGTGCTTATTGTCAGTCCATTCCATGCTCATGTCTGTCAACCTGTGGTCTTGACCCTACATTGCTTTTTCCAGCAATAGTTAGCGGTGTCAGTCTGTTTATTTCAGTACCAGAGCTACTGGTTTGTTACTCTTTACTCTGAAATTCTGCCAATATAAGGTGATAAATGCCTCTGTGAAGAGATTCAAAAGTGTCCCCAGCCTTACTAGAGTTCATGCTCTGATATGGAGGCAAAGGTACTGGAAAGAAAGAAGTAAGTTCCTTCTCCTGGCTTTTTCATTAAGTTAGCATGATCATAATTCTTTCAGATATTCCTCGAATTTGCCTTTTAACTTTGTTTCCTTGGTCAAAATGTAGACCCTTATTTAATCTCATGTCTTGTTAATTGAAATAGACTCTCTCTCTCTTTTTTTTTTTCATTTGATCCTGGAGATCAAACTTAGGACTTTGCACTTGCCAGGCAGACACAACACCACTGAGCTACATCCCCTGGCCCTGAAATAGACTCTTAACCGTGTCCTTCGCATCCTATTCTCACTCCTCAGTTTTCCTTACTCACTATCATTACATGGTTTTTAACAGTTTTTTCAAGACATGTTAGGAGGTCAGTACATACTTGGAGACACAGATAGGCAACTAGAGAAGGACTAGAGCAGAAATCTTGTGGCACCAGGAAGCAGGACCATGCTAACTCATGATCAGTGATTGTAAATTGTCTGGGCTAACACTTTAGAGCCTTAATGGCAGCTTCTGAGTTCCCAGTGTCACCAGAGTATGTCTGAGAAGGTCTCTGAAGCCGACATAAGGAACCTTACCCATCTTTTTGCAGAATATGTTTGCAGGTTCTCTGAGTCCCATGACAGGATTTTCGGGTTTATTAAGTAGAGATTTTAGACTTTGAAGCGTGCAGTGTGGGCACTCCTGAGAAATGAGACACACTGGGAATGTTCCTATGGTTTTGGTGGTGGGAGTCTGTGGAATTTGCTGGACATGATAGTGTTAAGCCTATAATCGCAGCACTCGGGAGATTGACGCAGGAATCACTATGAGTTTGAACCCAGCCTGGACTACATAATGAGTTCAAGTATAGCCTCAACTATGTAGTGAGACCCTGTCTCAAAAAAAGATATGTGGAATTTGATAATTTGTAGTCTTCTGGGTGTGGGAAATGGATGGCCTACATCCTACTGGATTAGGAAGGAAGCATAAAGGTCTGCTGGGGATTCTGGATGTAAACCCAGGCTAAACCAAGTGTGATATCAAAAGGATGATTTATGCCTGATGTAGTGGCACATATATATACACACGTTTTTAAATGAGTGACTTATGCTTTGTGCCAAGGACAGCTCTAATTCATGATTTATATTAGGTAGAAAGGACATTTTTTTAAAAAAACCATATATTTTTGCTGGCTGTGAGATAGCACACTCTTCTAATCCCAGCACTCAAGAGGCTGAGGCAGGAGCATCACAGGAAGTTCAAGGTCAGCCTGGGAAAATAGTGAGTTCAAGGCCAGTTTGAACTACATAGCAAGACCTGTCTCAAACAACAACAACAACAACAACAAACCACATTCTAAATCAAATCAAGACATGGATTTGGATAGTAAGGTAGACAGTGGAAAGAACTCATTTAGATAGTGTTGGACATATGTAAGTTTTAATCATTGTGTTAGACACAAATAACATTCTCTTTCTCTCTGTTCTGGGAACTTTCTCTCTTTGATTCTTTCTTTCTTTCTTTCTTTCTTTTTTCTTTCTTGGTGCTAGGAATCAAAGTCAGGACCTTACATTTGAGAGGCAAGCACAGTGCCACTGAGCTAAATCCTTGACCCCCTAATCCCATTTTTTAATGGAAAATACATCTGCAGATGAAATTTGTTTTTCTACTTACCTCAATTTCTAAACCCAAAGTTTTCATATCTATATCGCCAGAAATTCCCAACCCATTTTTAGATTTTAAAAGAGAAGTACAAGAGCCAGGCATTTAGCTCAGTGGTTCCAGCATCTGCCTGGCAAGATCAGGGTCCTGAGTTCAATCTCTGGTAATCACATACCAAAATGCTGGGCATGGTGGCCTACAGAGTGAGAACCTGTCTCAAAAAAAAAAAAAAAGTTTTGGATGCTCTGTACATCTGCCCATTGTATTCTCAGGGGCAGGTAAGTCAACTTTAGGAAAGTGCTAAGTCAAGTGGTCCCAAAATAGCTGGTCTCCTAAAGAATTTGAGACACCTGGAAAAATTAGAAAGGGGACTGATACTGTTGCAGGATTGGAGGGCTAGAGTACCTTTAGAGGTGGTTTCAAGGTTCTTTATGTCTCTAACAAAGAACTGGTCAAAATAAATGCAAAGAGTAGCATAGTTTTACAATTGCCAAAGATAAAAAAAGAAAACATGCTCTGCAGAGTAAGTTTGCCTGAAGAAAAAGTTGGAAAAGAAGTACATTCTACAGCATGAGAGTGGATAACTATTAAAAAAACACAACAGCACAGAACTCAGGGGCAACTCTCCTTTTGTATTTCTCATTCTTCAGGCTGGTGTCAGGTCTAGGCCCTCCTACCCAAAACCTGCTTAAGTTCTCATGAAAATTCCATATTCAAGGCCATGGGAACTATTCTGTGCATGTGCCCTGGAATTTAACAATGGGTCCCACCCACTTTCCTAGCCAGTCTGCCACATCCTAATCTTCCTCTTCCACACATATCCCCCTAATTCTTCGTGGAGTGCTGAGTGAGGGGAAGTCTCCATCTTCATATAGCTACCTCATGCTGAAAGGGAGTTACCACCCTACCTTGTGCAAATTATGTGTTTTCCAACTACCTTGGGGTGTTGTGGCTCACTAATTGGCTTAAAGAAAAAAAAAACTGACAGAAGGCAATGAGAAAAGAGTGTGAAGGACTGTTGAGCTCCCTGTTCAATGGGAGAGAGCTTGGTCAGTTTGTCAGAGCGTTACTTTAATATAAGGTTGGAGATGTAGAGCTCAAATTTGTGAAACAGGTCAGATTCCTGTACCTCTGTGCAGGAGAAAGTGTGACAAAGAGGGAATGTTAGATAAGTTATTAAGAGCATGAAAGCCATAATCTTAGCAAGATTATGTATTATATGGATCTAACTAAAAGCAAAAGGCTTAATACAGTGTCCATTTAAACTGTGGTGACTCAGAGCTCATTAGTGATACTACTTATTTGCACCTGGAGCATTACTGAAGTCTTGCTTTTGAAAAGCCTTGTGTCTTCTGGAGGTTCATAGGAGTGAAGTCTTAGTCTTGTGAAAATTTTAGTGACCACTTATCATGTAGACTTTTTATAGCTTTCTACTTTGTCCCTTGAGGAAAGACTAGTTTAACAGTTCCTCAGACATGGAATAAGGGGCCAAGGATTTAGCTCAGTGGTTCCAGCATCTGCCTTGCAAGCACAACATCCTGAGTTCGATCCATAGTTACCACATACAACAATGCTGGGTGTGTTGACTCATGCCCACCAGCAGTCAGTACCACATACCACAGTGCCAGGCATGGTGGCTCACCCTTGTAATCCCAGCACTCAGGCACAAGCAGGAGGATTGTTGTGAGTTCAAAGGTTAAGGCTTGCCTGGGCTACATACCCAAGAGGTAAACTCTTATTTTATTTTATTTATTTATTTTGAGACAGGGTCTCGCTTTGTAGTTCAGGCTGGCCCTGAGCACAGCCTCCAACTCACATCACAGCAATTCTCTTGCCTCTGCCTCCTGAGTGCTGGGATTACAGGCATAAACCACCACGCCCGGCACTGTGGTGTGTGGTACTGATTGCTGCTGGGTGTGAGTCTCCACACCCAGTATTGTTATGTGTTTACCGGGGATCAAATCCCGGCCCTTGCACTTGCAAGACAGGCGCTGGAACCACTGAGCTAAATCCCCGGCCCCCAAGGGGTAAAATCTACTTTGGCTTTTGCTAGAATTTGAGAATTACCCCCAGTTTTGCTAGTAAATTTCTTACTAGTAAGGGAGTAAGACATTGGACAATTAACAACTTGTGGTTAAACATATGACCTTCAAAGTAACATGTTGAAGCAGGAGTAAGGAAGCTCCAACTCTCTACGATCGAGAGGAGGGCTTTTCAGAGAAGAAAGTTAAAACGGAAGCCAAATGAATTGAAATTGCTTACCTGTGATATCCAAGGTCACCCAGGATTTCTCACAGGAGACAGAGATATCTGTGGACGGGGCCACTGCAGGTTGTCCCAGGCCCCTTCAGTCATCTTCATCAGGGAAAGGATTAGGGTTTTGGCTGGCTTAGACCCTCTCTGGGAGTGGGGACAGTCACTTCTCCAGTGTCTCTGTCAGGCACATCAGCTGTCTGACACAGAAGAGGGCAAGAGTAGTGGCTTGATAGAGTCACCTGCATAGTGTCCAGTTTTTTGCAGGCCTTGGGATTTCCCTTGGATGACTTGGGTATTTTTAAAGCATTGCCAACTGTGACAGCCACAATTTTGGTCTGTCAGTATTTTCTCAGCCCTTCTCCTTTAATCCTCGTCTAAATCCCCATTGCGGGACACAGAAAAGGCTGCGTCCAACAATAGTCACATTTGAAAATACTGGTCTCTCTGAGATGCTAGTCTCTGATAGAAACAGGTCAGAGAGGCCAATATCCCCATGAGAGACAGGTGGGTGTCTGAGGACAGGTTCAAAAATGTCCTTTTCCTTGAAAACCTCTTTAAGTACTATAGTTCTTGGGTCTTTCCAGACCTAAAGAACCATAAAAGCCTGAACATAAGGGATTTCACACCACTCTCTTTGTCTTTTGTAAAAAAGATTTAACTGAAGAATAGTAGTACAGTTTGCACTGCCATTCCAGACTCATCTCTTACCATTTCTTCATTCATACCGGACTCAACAACAGAAAATAAATTGTTTAAAACAGTATTAGGGGTCAGGGATTTAACTCAGTGGTTCTACCTCCTGTCCTGTAAGCTCAAGGCTGGGGTTCAAT
>PVIR01000405.1:71916-137042 GCA_004026965.1 Petromus typicus
CCCCCCCCCCCCAAAAAAAAAAAAAAACAGTGTTGGAAATCCCAGGGCTCCAAATAGCTAACTTTATGGGGCCAGTGGAGAAAGAGGAAAGAGTAGGTCTAGCGTGTTTCAGAGGATGTCCCTCACAGAAAGATGTAGACTTACTCAGCCCCTGGACTGTCTGTAAAACTCAATTGTCTCTGGCAAAGTGATACTGGTGCCTTTTTTTTTTTCCTTAGAATAAAACTACCTCGTGGCCCACAATGACTCCTGTGGTCAAATTGTTCCAAATTTCTAAGGCTACAACCTAATGGCAAGGTTGCTGAGATCTGCGGGATGTTTCCCATGGTGCATTGGCCCAAAGATTCCTTAGGGAAAAGGGTGGAGCCCTCTAGTGGTTCCATTAGAAAGTCTCTTGAGATCTGTGTGGAGCTGCCCACTTGACACCTTTGTCATGGTGGGGCCACTTACATTTATCTCAATAATAAAAACCTTGGCACCTTGTTTAAGGGAGTAGAGGTAGGAACTTCTTTAAAGAAGAAAAACTCCAGTTTTGTATACTCACAGAGCCACTTGAGCTGAGCTTACTAACTATTCCTTTGTTCTGCTAGAAGCAATCAGGCGTATGTTTCTAATTTACCCAAATTTCTGTTAGAAAAAAACGGAAGGATCTAACCCAATTCAAAAGAGAAGAATGGAGGAGGCCCATAGAGTCCCTAAAATTGGATGCTTAGCTCCTATCTATAAGGGTGAGATTTCCTGATGAGCATGAGATGAAGCCAACTGAAAGCAAAAAAGACACTTGAGGACCAGGGAGTTAGCTCAGTGGTTCCGGCGCCTGTCTTGCAAGCGCAAGGGCCTGGGTTCGATTCCCTGGCAACCACATACAATACTGGGTGTGGAGACTCACCCCAGCAGCAACCAGTACCACATACCACAGTGCCAGGCGTGGTGGCTCACGCCTGTCATCCCAGGACTCGGGAGGCAGAGGCAGGAGGATTGCTGTGATGTGAGTTGGAGGCTGAGCTCAGGGCCAGCCTGAACCACAAAGTGAGACCCTGTCTCAAAAAAAAAAAAAAAAAGACACTTGAAAATGACAAACATAGTAGGACCACGTGACCAACTCACTTGACCAAATAAAAAGGTCAACAAATGACAAACATGGCAGAATCCCTGTGGCTGACGCATAGCATGAACAAAAATGGTTAAGTCATATGACTAACACATGATGAACCAAAATGGCTCTCAGTCATGGTAGAAAGGTGGACTAGAATGGAAACAGCTCACTGATACCCCGTTGATAAAACGGGGAAAGTGCAGATGAGACTTTGAGCACAAAAAAGGGTCACCAATTTAAGCTGGAGAATAAATTCTAAATAAGTGATTTTTCCAAAAGAGTGAGAAAGCTGAGCAAAGTCATGAAAGCATGAGGAAAAGGTCTTCTAACCTCTAGGTTACCCCCATGGTGCTTCAGTGATCTGTGACTAGGTTAATAACAAGTTCTCTGGCTGCTTTTTACTGACTTGTGTCCACAGTGAGTGACCAAAAATGGAAGAAAGAAAAGGGGAGATAAACTTGAGCTAGACCTGTGGGCCTCTTACCAGCTGGGAAAAGCATAGAGGCTATGCGCTTCCCCTCCTGCCTCCTGCATCACACAACACTCTAGGAAACTTCCTGGCACCATGAGAAAGCTTCCTGAGTTCACCAACCTCGGGAGAGAGGGAGGGAAACAACAACAACAGAAGAAAACCTCCGTGGCCATAGATTTTAGAGACAGAGAAAGATCAAAAGGGCCTGATCTCATGGCTGGTTTTGCCACATATGTTACAGGTTTTAGGATGCAGGAGTCTCCTTTTGTAGGAGGTCACTGTCAGATGTGTCAAAGCCTGGGCATCTGAGGGATCTTGAGGGCATCTGAGGACAAAATTCTGTCATTTAGCTCAGACACACTCTGGAGTTTGTTGTGATAATAATGAATCAGCATGGATAACTTCACACATACCACAAGGTTCCCCAAAATGTTTTGTCCTACTGTGCCTTATCTAAGCTGAGAAAGAGCTACCAAATCTTTTACGCTGGAAATTACAGTTTGAATCCTGCTTTTGTAATGTCTGCTGTACACATGTCCTTTACTTTGGGAGCCTCACCTCACTGGGCCTCTTCAACCCACCATCCCTAACACCCTTAGAGGTGGTTTCTAGGTTCTTTCGGTGCTAAACAAAGAACTGGTCACAATAAATGTTAACAGTAGCAAGATTTTATGTTTATTAAAGGTTGAAAAAGAAACATGCTCTACAGAGTGAATTTGGATCAAGAAAAAGTAGAAAAAGAAATATACTCTACAGCATGAGAACAGACTACTATTAAAGCACACAGTGGCCTGGAGCTCAATGGTGACTTTCCCTTTGGATTTCCCACTCTTCATGCTGGTGTCATGTCCAGGCCATGTTATCAGAGTCCTTGAAGTAACTGTTCTGTGCGTGTGTGTGGGAACTGCAATTCCCAGGCCAGGCCCACTTTCATAGCCAGCCTTTCACACCCTAATCTCTTGTTTCAGTGTCAGGGGAGAATTTTCCATTTGTAGGGAATATATAAGCAGAGCCACAGGACAGCAGGGAATAAATAAGGGAGCACACATGAGGGCTTGAGAAAAAGTAAATTATCCAATTTGGAGGACCAGGAACAGAATGAACCAAGGACTTGTTGACACTGGCAAGAAGTCAGCTATGCTGAATTCACTGGACAATAGTACTCTTGGAAGCTCTGAGGTTTTTTAAAATGATGGTTGAAATTTTCCCAATTGTTAAATTTAGGAAGTTAACCCCAATCTGCAGTTCTCTTGGACTGAGCTTTTAAACATGGGACCTAGGGAGTTATGATTCTTTTCTGCCTCCAGATTTTTACAATCTGGATGAAAATAAAGGAGCCTGTACCATCTCTTCAGCTTTTCAGCGGTTTTTCTCCTGGCTTCTGTTCACAGAATCTTATGAGTAGAAGCCCATCTGAGGTCGTCAAGTATTTAGACTTTGGGCAAAACTTGAGAAGTTTTGGGGGTAGAATAGAAGAAACAAAAACTAGACAGAGGAGAGAAAGAAAATCACAATTGTAAAGTGAAAATTAGCCTCAGGAAACAAACCTAGTTTATTTTATTTTATTTTTTGTTTGTTTGTTTCTTTGTTTTTGAGACAGGGTCTTGCTTTGTAGTTCAGGCTGGCCCTGAGCTCAGCCTCCAACTCACATCACAGCAATCCTCCTGCCTCTGCCTTCCAAGTGCTGGGATTACAGGCATGAGCCACCACCCTCGGCACTGTGGTATGTGGTACTGATTGCTGCTGGGCATGAGTCTCCATGCCCAGTATTGTATGTGGTTTCCTAGGATCGAATCCAGGCCCCTGCGCTTGCAAGACAGGGACTGGAACCACTGAGCCAAATCCCTGGCCTTATTTTATTTTATTTTTTTCAATCTCACAGAACACGAAAACTTGGACAATTCTCTTTCATGTGCAAAGGGCTTTGCCATTCTCATCTTACCTGCAAATAGTCCTCTTTCACCTCTGAATAGACTACGTTTTCACTTGTCATTGGGAGTTCTCCTATGAATGGACCATGGACCGTTATCTTACTGTGGGTAGGTTATCCTTCCCTACCCTCAAGCCAAGACTACAAATTTCCCCTACCAAAAACACAAAGATCCCCAGTTCCAAATTACTACATCTCATTTCTCTGAGCATCCACATTCCACTCAGTGTGCCCTAAAACCTTCCTGTGCCTCTCATTGAAACATCCTGTAAATTCTTCTTCTGTTGTAGAAATCAGTGAACCTCTAAGCATCGCCTTTTAGGGTTTAGTTACTTTCCAGACCCAACCAGGTTACAGATTGATGTGGGAAAGATTATTTCTCTACTATTCAGCTCTATGGTAGAAAACTTTGTCGCCTGCCCCTCTGCCCTTCCCTCACATTTTGGTATGAGTGGCATGACTGTTTAGGTAACCAATATTCTTAGATATTAACAGTTAATCATTTGTTAAAACTTATTGTATGATATAATTATACTGACAAGCAGGTATCTTACCCATTTTCCAGATGAGGAAAGTGAAGTACAGAGGACTGCACTGGCTTTCCTTCTGTACCAAAGCAAAATCCAAACTCAGGTCTGTCTGGCTTCAAAGTCTAAGCTTTGTGTCAAATATACCATTCAATGAATCTTTTTCTTTTGATAGAAAAATTTTGAAGTCAGCCCACACTAATAGGAATTTCCAAAGACGGGCATTTTACCACCACACACAATGTTTAACTGCCCTCATGATCAGAAAATTGTTTACTTATGTAACAAATGTCCCTCCAAACAATGTGGAAATTCATTTCCTCTTAGCGGGGTTTCTCACTCACTGCTCTTGCTTGGCAGCTTTCCTGATATCAAAACAGTCATCAAGATCCTATTCTTACAGTGCAGGAGGTCTTGGACTTACTGTCTTCTGCCCATGGGTGTTCTCACCAGCTCCACTGAGCACTTCTTTCTCAGACAATGCTGAGTTGAGCAAGTCTCTTGAGTGAGAAAATGACACTTGACATATTGGTTTATTATTACACAGAGAAGAGTAAAATTAACTGTGTGAGATACCTCTAGGATTGCCAACAGCAGGATGGCAGCTCCTTTGTCATCCTTCCGCCTTTTCCTTGATCTCTACCTTGTGTCCATCTTTGAAGTGGTTTAATTATTTGGGTGAAGAGTACTTATGTTACTTAGAAAAGTCTCCTGCTCCCCTAATTACATCATGTATTGTCTCTGACTCATTATACTATTTTTTAAACCCATTGAACTTTTTTTTTTGAGGCAGGATTTCAGCATGTAATTCAGGCTGACCTTGAACTCATAGAAATCCTGGCTCAACCTTCGAGTGCTGGGATTACAGGCATATGCCACCATGCCCAGCTCAGTGGATCTTCTCTTGCTCCTTTTAGGGCTAAACTAAGAAACTAGTGCAGATTCAGGTGTTAATGGCCAATATCTGGTTGAATATGTTTCTCTTCCCAGAAAATGTTCTTGAGTTTTATTTTTTTCACAAACATGCTTCATTAGATTCCTCTACGTGAGACATTGAATCATCTGTTTAAAAGAAATCTCAGGTCATGAGAGGCCAAATGGATCCAAAGAACTGGAAAATTAAATACTTAAATTAATCAAAAGGCACTATATGATACCACCCAGAGCCTATTACCTGGTGGCAGCAGGCTAAGGTCGATCAAGCTACAGCAAATTATCTAAAGTGAGTGTCAAAGATGACAAAGCAGGAAGCAAGTCATTTGCGCCTAAGGGGATATTTGGCCGGGAGAAGGTTGACATGGCCAACAGAAAGAACAGTTAGGAGGAGAATCCAAGCTACATGGGCAAGCAGATGATGGGGTGAGGCTCCTTTCCCCCAGGAAATGTGTACTGTACTGTGTCACCCCCCCCCCCACCTTCTCAGTCCCACCCAAGGGCTGCTCACGCTGAGCTTCCTCCTGCTCCTGCCTTGAGGCTCCTGCACTACCCGGGACTAGGTTCAGGGCTGCCCAAGGCTTCAGCCATTTAGGGTAGAATTTAGAGAACGTGTCACACAGGGGGCTGGGCTGGCTCTGTGGCTAGTTGTTCTCAACAAAGAACAACCTTATTCACATGCAAAGGACTCTGAGCTGCTATAATCACATTCAACCGGCCTTAAACAACCTCAAGAGTTTGAAATACTGCAGCAGCTGAGCTCTAGTTAAAGCTACAAGGGTCACAAAACCATCAAGGAAGGCATAACGGGACAATGCAGGTAGGAAATCCCAGCGGTCCGTCTCAATCTCTTTTCTCACTTTAGGATAAACTCTAATATGCCTAATTTAATGAGATGTGAAAAGCCACAATGAAGCAAGCTGGGTCTTCCAAATTTGTCATTGAGTACCAGGGGGAAACGTGGGATGAGTTGATTTCATGTTTAAAATGCTCCAGAAGTTACTCTACTATAAAGGGACATGACTGAACAGGTAGGAAATGGACTCTCCATTGTGAGTTCTCCTGATGGATTCTTCAAAGGTCTTGGACATATTGATTACTTCTGTTTTGGAGTACTACTTCACCTTGTCGTCCGGAAGTATGGTGTTGATAACAACTACTGCTTCGAAGCATGCATTGTTGATGTGAGAAGTGGCTAGGCCGGAAAAGATTCCATGGATCAAGATGGCATGAACTCAGGTAGTGCTAGCTGAGAGAAGTTTGCCAGCCACGTGGCAGATTGTGCCACAAGTGTCAGCTGTGTCATCCCCAAGAATAGCCACTCTATCCTTCACATATCTCACTAACACCATGTAGTCCATTTCAATGACGACATTCCGTTCTTTGTAAATCAAGGCAAAGTTCACATTCAATTGATTTACAATGGAGGTAACTGTCTTGGCTCTACCAGCATCAATAGGAACAATAATAAAGTTCCACCACTCTGAGGTATTTTCCCCAATCCACTTCAGGACAGCTGGCTCTGCATACAGATGGTCTGTTGAGAGACAGGGTCTCTCTATGTAGTTCAGGCTAGCCTTGAACTCAGAGTGATCCTCCTGCTTCAACCTCTCAAATGCTGTGACCACAGGTGTGCACCACCACACCCAGCCAAATTGTTCATTTTGGTATCAAGAAAGCCCTCAATTTGAGAAGCACATCGATCCACAGTGATAGTATGGTCTGCATCTGCTACAGATAGCATATTGTAACAAATTTGGCTGAGATTAGAGCCCAGCTCTTATCCCTCTTATCCTGCTGGGCACAAGGGAAACACAGGATGACTATAGTAATCTAGTTGGCTGAAGCAATCTTGCAGGCATTAATCATTATCAAATTGTCCATTAAAATGTCATTGATTTAAGCACAGTCACTCTGAACAATGTAGATATCTTCTCCACAGTACACTTTCCACACAGGTTTTCTGGTTGCTGAATTTCTCAGTCACCAACTTCCCTAGCTGCGGGCTTAAGCAGTCAACAATGTCCTAAGCTACATTGTGATGGAAGCTGTCATGGAAGATTTTGATATTGGGCATCTTTTTTTTGTTGTTTTGTTTTGAGACAGGGTCTCACTTTGTAGTTCAGGCCGGCCCTGAACTCACTACGTAGCCCAGGTAAGCCTCAAACTCACAGAAATCCTCCTGCTTCTGTCTCTTGAGTGCTGGGATTACAGTAACGAGTCACTATGCCTGGCACTGTGGTATGTGGTTATCAGGGATCAGACTTGGGACCTTGCACTTGCCAGGCAGATGCTGGAACCACTGAGCTAAATCTGTGGTTTATTTGGCATCTTGAGCAACTACCCCAGCACTCTTCACTGAGCAATCACTGCTGCTGTAGAGATGGGAACCAAAGGCAGACCAGACACTCAGTACTATCTGCTTCATGTTGCTACTCTGCCATCTCCTATACCTGAGTTTAAAATCAAGACCTTCAGGACTTTTGAGCCAAAAGAGTAGAGCTTTCACAGTATCTTCAGATGTCCCTATGGGAGATGGTGATCCATCTTCTTGCACCCCTCTGGATAATTCCAGAAATAAATTCAGGCAAGGAAGCTGCACAGATTATTTTCTCTTTGTACTTTTAGGATAACTGGTCTTTCTCCATAGCAACCCTGACAAAACCTTCTCAGACATCACAGATACCGAAAGTGCTATTGGAAAACAGGAAGTACCATTCACATGTTGGGTCGCCTACTACACAACTGGTACTTACTGTCATCTAATATCACATTCTATCACACTCCTTTCTATCTTTTTCATAGCATGTGAGTATTGTCAGTATTACATCCCCCAGAGTCGTGATTAGTTGCCACCAGAACATCCTTCAAAGCTATCAAGGAGATGGTTTGTGAAGTGGTGAGGGGGCCATTCCTATGGGACCTCAGGGATGACAAGAAAGCGAGTGCTCTGTCCTAAGAGGGACCTCATAAAATCCTGTATGGTAGCTGCCTATTTTGTCAAGCCCTTGAGGCACTCTCGCTTGTCTTCGGGAGCACTGAGGCCTAGGGTAGGTATTGTAGGTGAGAGTTAACCAGGAAAGTGGTGGGTTGTGGGTATGAGGGGTGGTTACTTTATAGCCTCTGTATCACTGTGCCTGATAACAACCTGTTAATCTTTTATCAGTGATCACATCATGGCATATAGTGCGAGCTACACTTAAGGCAAAAGACAGAGCGATAACCTGCCGGACTTCCTGTTTGAGGTTCCTTTCACTTAGATAACAGAATTTCCATCAAAGCCAGGAGCCGCTCGGGCAGGGAGACCAGGCCGAGTGAAGGCCAAGCTTTGGCCAGCTGAGGAGGCATATAGCGCTTCCCAACTTGGGGCCTGTGTCCTAGCATGGGAAGCTATCAGCATGGAAGAATCCCCTGCGCATGGGCCTAGGGCTGAGAAGGAGAGAGCAGTTGACCCTGCAAGGCCTGATTCACCTTCCTATCATTTCAGAAAGGCAGTGAGACTTTCTTGGTGTTAGAGGCCATCTCTCCTCTCCTCTCCCTCATACTTGTGTTTCTCCTCTAGTTCAGGGCCAAAAGACAATTTCCAAGTAACTGTCCAAAAGAGAAAAAAAAGACAAGAGATAATGAGCCTCAGGGTTGCTCTCTCTTAAAGTTCCCTAGAGATCTGTGTGACAAACTCAAGAAACTGGTGGTTTAGCTGTGTGGCTTAACCCAGTTTCCTCCATAGCACTGGTTTTCACACTATTCCTTAATTTCCCATAGTACTTCAGCTTCTGAAAACAGTTTCTTTTGACAACCTTCCCCCACAAAGCTCAAGTAGTGCCAGGCCCTCATTTCATGTGGATTGGCCATTAAGAGGATGGACACAAATATTTTTCTGAACTTTTGGAATCTTAAGTCATGTTTTCCCTATCTCTTATGGGGCAGTCCATGTTATGCCTTGTAATACAGTAAGGTGTGCATGGATTTTCTCCCCTAGATCATCTGTCAATTCCTCCAAAGCACAGACTTTACACTGTTCATCCTTGTCATCCTCAAGGCCCTTGGTACGTTGTCTGATAGAGAGTAAGTGTTCAGTTAGTGGGGTAGCCTGGCTGGCCGACTGGCAGGCTAGATGGCTGGTATTATTTAGCTGGATGAAGATCTCAGAAAGCTGGAGCTGGCCTTCATGCTAAGAAGTCAGTGTAGGCTTCCTAATTCCATTAGTGGTCACGCAGCAGTGGGTCACCGCTGCCCTGTGGGAGAACACATGAGTCACACTATTATCAGAGGAAAGAAAGAGGGCAGAAACATGTCCCCTTGTGCAAGGGTCAGAGCCAGGAGGCAAGGGCCTTAACACAATGGCCTTTCAGTATCTACCAGGTCTACAGTTAATCTAAATTATTTTATGATGGAAGGTAATGGGGGGGGGGGTTGGAGGCTATTTAACTTGGACCCAGACTCAGGAAGATTTTGACTGAACTTAGGGCAAGGCATTTCTTGCTCACCCAGCCAAAGGATCAGTAGCTCTTTGTCAAATCTGTCTTCGTTTTTCTAGTTCAGCATGAATTTCTCATTTCTTCCACTGAAATTTCCTACATTATCAAAGGTTGGAGGAAGCTCCAGGCTAGCCTCAGCCTAAGCAAAAGAAAGCTCTGTATTCGGTCTCCCACACAAGCCCTTCTGCTCCAGCAGCAGACAGCAGGAATTTCATGGAGTTAGAAGAGCCACAGGTCCTCATGTTCTGAGACAGGAACTCCAGACCCACATTGCCAAGCTTCCAAGTTTATTGTCACACTCTTGATACTGTAACTCGAGAGATTTTATTCTCCTGTCTCCCATTTTATCTCCCATTAAGAACCTACTTCACTGAGCTATTTAGAAGATAAAGTTTATAGATCTGAAAGTGCTTTCACTGTCAGATGGTGGATCATCGAAACCTGTATGAAGCTTCTGCCCACTCAGCACAGCAGTTAGTAAAGCAGCTTTGTCCTTCAACCTCCACTGGCCCTCACTTACCACGCTGAGATCCCAGGTGTCAGACCAGAGCCAGGAATTCTTTTTTTTTTTTTTGAGACAGGGTCTCACTTTGTGGTTCAGGCTGGCCCTGAGCTCAGCCTCCAACTCACATCACAGCAATCCTCCTGCCTCTGCCTCCTGAGTGCTGGGATTACAGGCGTGAGCTACCACACCAGGCACTGTGGTATGTGGTACTGGTTGCTGCTGGGCTTGAGTCTCCACACCCAGTATTGTATGTGGTTACCAGGGAATTGAACCTGGGCCCTTGCACTTCCAAGACAGGCGCTGAAACCACTGAGCTAACTCCCCAGCCCCAGAGCCAGGAATTCTGATGAAGTTTTTCTCTGTAGAGCCCCCCACCCATACACCATGCTCCTTCCTGCTGCCATTCCTTCTAAATGGACTGGGGCCCTGGAATTCTAGTCTCTGCATCATAGAAGGCTCCCATCAGAAGTACAAGAGCATTGTCTGTCAAAACAGTGTCTTCTTACAGGGCCGGGGATTTAGCTCTGTGGTTCTGGCATCTGCCTGGCAAGCACAAGGTCCTGAGTTCAATCCTTGGCCCCACATATTGCAACGCTGGGGTGACTCACACCTGCAATCCCAGTCCTCAGGAGGCAGAGGCAGGAGGATTGCTATGAGTTCAAGGCTGGCCTGGGCTACATAGTGAGTTCAGGGCCAGCCTGAACTATAAAGCGAGACCCTGTTTCAAAACAACAACAACAAAAAAACAGTGTCTTCAGTGTTGCGGCCTCCTAAGTTCAGGGTCTGTCTAAACTGACCTCTGTAAGGTCCTGTTACTCTCAGTAAGTATTGTTCGAGTTAACAACCTTATGAATTAGGCTTTGTTAATTTCTAAGGAAGTCAAATCATTGGTCTTCCACACTCCCACACTTTCAGAATCAGGGAAATTGAAACTAAGGTGCAGTGTCTTATTCAAATGTAAACCTTGCATCTCCTTTGGGAGCCAGCTAGCTGGGCCCAGGCTGGCCAGTTGGCTAGCATGGAAAGAGAGGACAGTTCTAGGTGGTACATTCATTGAATTCTTGTTATCTCCAGTCACTGTCATGGGAGACCAGAAGAGCCTGCATACCTCTTTGTTACCTTGCTGGCTATAATTTATCCTCTTCGGATTGCTTGGGAATATCTGGCAGGCTCTTGCTATTAGCTATGTAAAGTTTTTGATCAGAAGGGTCCTCTTTTAGGAATCAGAGGCTGTAACTAACTTCAGCTGTATGGCTCTAGGAAAATCATTCTACTTGTGAGAGCTTTAGTTTTCCCATCTGACAAATGGAAATGATCAGATCTATCTCACTTTCTTCATAATGGTGATTCAGCAAATGAAAGGAATATAAGCATAACCATTTAGTAAGTAACTTCAATGAAACAATTTTTATGAAAAAGGAAGAGCCTTGGCCAAGATCAAGAGGTTAGTTTCCTTGGTGAGGGTTGTTATGTTCCCATAAAATCTGGGATTTTCTTTTTACCCTGTGATACGAAAGTCCCGATTCCATCCTCCCTTCCCTCAGCCCAGTTTCTTTCAGTCACACGTGCCCTTTCTGGGCTCCTCTTAATCAATAAAACAGTTACTCAATCAACAAGTGTTTATTGATCATCTATTGTGTGCTTAGCACTGTTACAGATAGTCTAGGGTATACAGAGACATGTAACAAGGCCCCCATCCTCCAATGTTTACAATGTGTTTTTGAAGTCAGATACATGCACACACACATAGAATTATCAAAAAAATGTAATGATAAGCATAAAGAAGCAATTATTACATTTAGGCTTGGAGGAAGAAGGGATAAGAGGGCAACAGAATGATCAGAGAAGGAGTGGTGCTGAGCAAGTTCTCCGAGCATGAGGAGGACTTGGCTAAGGGGAAAGGGTTTCTAGCTGGCAGAATAGCTTGCACATAGGCACGGCGGTGGAAACACGAAAGGCATGTTAGTGACCATGAATGGCCCCCTTCTGCAGGCACTGATGGTTGGGGAGATGTACTGGATTTCATTAGAATCCAGTCATAGTAGGCAATGAGGAAGAATGGTGATGACCTACACTCCTGTTCCAAGAGAAACAGCATTTTCAGATCTTGGAGGTGGAACTGTCTGGCTGAGAATCATTTTCCACTTTCCTCAGCTGCAGTCCCAGGCAGCAGCTTAGTTACCATTGCTCAGACCATGGACACAGCACTGTTGGCATGAGTGTTCCACATTGGAGCCCTTGGGTAACCTGTGGAACGTTTTCTAATGACTGGTAAGGGAAATAGGGATGACAAGGGACTCACAAGGTGTTGTTTTTTGGGTCAATTTTCCATTAGGCCTGAAGATTGTCCAGTGGGCTGCCTCTCTTTGGCATGGAAGAAACACCCTCTAGAGCCACTGCATTGTCTACCCAGATTCTCAGATACAAAAGTTCATACTCTTTCTTGGCCAACGTCAAGCAATAATGTCTTCCTCAGTCCCCTACAGTGCCTGTGTTGTCATCCCCAGCCAAGGACCAGTTCTAGAAAAACTGGTTTATTATTCCTAAGAAAACCATTGTGTGAGGCCCTTAGCCCGTGGTTTAGACAGGAGGCGAAGTCAGGCACCCCAGAGGGAGGCGGAGGCATCAGGGAAAGTCGAAACTCTGCTTCCGAGGCAGTGCCTCAGTGAAGTCAGAGTCTGTTGCTGCCTTGAACTTGCAACATCTTCTTTCCTCGCACTTTCCTCTAGCCATGGGCTCCATTCCTGAGCCACCAGTGTGAGTGAGGAAATCCTAGGAAGTGCCTTGGGAAATGGTTTTAGTCTTTGTACTCCCAGGTCTCCTTCCTTTCCTCCCACGCTGCACCCAGTTTCTGTTCGCTGGGTGCTGTGTGATAGCTTTCTTTCAGTTCATGTACGAACCAGTCTAGACAGTCGGGAGTCATTATGAGAGTGGGATACAGCTCTGGGGGCAATTACTGACCAGCCAGTCTCTTCAGAGGAAGGTTTGAGAAGGAGGTTAGAGACAAACCCATATAAACCACCACTCCTTCTCTGTAGGCCCCAGCTATGAGTAACTTCAGCCAGAAGGACCACCACCCCCCCAAGTCAGTCAATGGGATGTGATTAGTGGGTTTGGGAATGGATTCCCAGGCAAACCAAAGGACAGAAGGAAGCCTCTGGGGCCTGGCTCAAGGCAGAGGGTGGGGCTTGGAAGTTAAAGTTGAGAACTCAGAGCATGGTGGTTGGAGGCAAGGTAAGAGAAATACAAAAGCTGCTTTGGCAAGTATCCTTGAAAATTCAAACTGCGTGCTGTCATACCAGCTCCTGCTTCTGCCTCCGCTTGATCCAATGGCCAAAGCCAGTCTATCCTGGGCTGCACCTTCTGACATAATCCAGTGGCAATGTCCCTCATCCATAGCCCTGTGCATGCCGTCCACTGGTTCTCACAGACTCAGCCTCCCCCCAACCCCAGCTTGGCCCCTGGTCTTCACACATACCCTGTCAGACTGTAGGAGTTGAACTCACTCTTGGTTTTCGATGCTTGACCAGGCTTTGGAGAGCTCCTAGTGGCAAGAGGCTGGGCCTGATAACCATCATAGTAGTTGGCCTGGTTTCTTTGGGATGAACAGGAAAAGCAGAGTATAATCCCGGCTACCAGGGAGAACAGACAGGAGATAATGCCCAAGTAAATAGCTTCTCCAATCTCATACTTCATGCTGTCAGGTACCAGTGGTGAATAAAAGTCTCGCAAGATCCCATGAAGATTCCAGGCAACTGGGATGAAGCCCAGGAGGCCGCCAAGGATGAAGAAGACTCCACCCACTACTGCCACTCTGTCTTTAGCCTGGGATTCCTGGCAAAAGACCGTGCATCTCATGCCCACCACAGAAATAATGCAGGCCAGTGAAGACATTGCACTGGAGGTCACCATCAGGGCCTGGGCAGCCTGGATGTCCGCTGGCAGGCCGAGAAGCGTGCTGTAGATGTCACACTGGGTGATGCCTGTGCTGTGTGTAGCACATTCCATCCAGAGACCCTTGGAGAAGCCGACTGCTGTCACAATACTGGCACCAACATAAGAACTTGTTCGCCAGCTGGGGAGCAACATGGCAGTCACTGTGCCCAACAGTCCCAGAAGGCCTAGGATATAGCCCACAAGTTGGATGCCAAGAGAGACCATGGCAGACCTTTCAGTTGACGAGTCTTCAGGGCCTGTTCCCTCTTCTGGCTGCAGCTCTTGCTCCTTGGATCCCGGCCTCTAATTCTTCATTTCAGAGTGTCTGCCAGGCTGATTTCTCTCTTTCTTACGTCTCTGTGGGTGGCCACAAGCAGGCTCAAGAAGGCATCCAGAAAACCTAAAAAAAAAAAAAAAATCCATAAACCAGATTAAATATTGACCAGAAGCTTATGAGAAACCAGAAAATGCTGGGTGCCTTTTGACCTTTGTTATCTTTAGAAATAACACATGAGAAAGGAAAAAAAAAAAAACCTTTGAAAGTGGAGCCAGAATGCCATCACCTTCTGCGTAGGCACATGCCTTAGACTGGCAGCCAGACAAAGGCAGAGGCCAGACAGGTGGCTGCTTTCTGAGAAGGTAGTGATGGCAGTGGCACAGTTGTGTCAGCTCCACTGCTAGTCTCCAGGGTCTGCTGTTTAATGCATTGCCAAGCAACAGTGCCACAGGGCCCCTCAACTGCAGGTAGAGGCCAAACTCCAGGGGACTTGATCAGGAGGTACAGGTCCTAGGCTATAGCCTTGGACTTCAGCTCATTAGAGGCCGCTTTAATCTTGAAGGGCTCAGAGAGTACTGGCATATCTCTGGATCATCTTGCCCATATCAAAAATCCACTCCAGGGCAGATTGTGTCAGACAATAAATCTCTCCACACTTGGAGAGCTCAGACACTCTCAGGCTGCCCAAATTCTTCCCTGTAGACCCCTACACATATGTGCAACCAATATATCTATGTGATTTCCCCAATCTGTGTCCCCACCATCAGCCTCTCAGATGATGTGAGAGAATTTGAGAGAAAAGTTATTCCAAGTCCTAGGGGGATACCCAAAGTTTCCTGAGCTTTCTGTTATGAACTGTAGAGTGGTCACAGGAAAGGGAAGCTTCTCGAAAACAGAGGAGTTTGTTAGAAGCAAGGATTTGAGCAATTCTTTGAGATCTCAGAACTGTACAGGATTTCACAGTATTCAGTGGGTCCTCACTCTTTTCAAGGTTCAAGATGGTAAATGTCATTTATATATCCTCCTGCCCATCTTCTATAAGACCCTGTAGCCAACTAATTTTTCAGTTCACATCCAGTTTTAGCCTTCTTCAAAATTTTCTTTCCTCTAATATCTTAAATTGGAGTGTTTCTCATAAAACTATTCTTTCCTCAATCAACATTGTGTCACTGAGCAAATATATCCACCTCTGTAAATTTATATGCATCTACTGACACACCTAAACTTGAATTTGTCTTATAGAACCTTCTGACCTTCAAGACTAACAAAGGAATCCTCTAGGCAAAATTTCCACAAAGAAGTCAGGTATAGTAGTGCATGCTTGCCCTTGGTAACCTGAGACAGGGTTGTTGCAGATTTGACGCCAACCTGGACTACACAGCAAGTTCGAGATCAGCCTGAACTACCTTCTGAGATTTTGTATCAAAAAAAATCAATCAATCCACATGAAAATCTCATAGACACCTTGGATTTGACATGTTTCTAAGAGAACACATGGCCTCCTCTAGTGCATTTTTCCTGGGCTCCCTGTGGTCACTGAATAATATTTCTATCTCCCCCTGACACCAGACTAAACTCCCAGGAGTGATCCTTAACACTTTTCTTGTGCATTTCTCCTGCATCTTATTATTTGTTACTGTGTTCCACTAGTTACATCTCTTCCGTGTGTCTCATTTTTTTTTCCCATCTCCGTTGCTGCTTCCAAGTACAAGGCTTCATCATTCTCACGCATTTGGAAGCAACAGCTTCTTAACTGGTCTCACTTCCAATCTTGCCTCTTCTAACATATTCTCCACACTGTTGCAAAGGAGATCTTCTCACACACCTGATCAAATAACTAGTCTCATAATATATTCCAAAGGATAAAAGCCCAAACTTATTTGCATTCTATTACCTCCAAAACTTCACCTCTTCTCATTCCCTTCTTCATAGTCTCTTGCTGAACTATTATATTACTCCATCTCTTCAATCATGTCTTTTTTTTTTTTTTGCTAGCAAATCTGAGTACATGCTGTTCTACACAGAATGTTCTGGGTTCTTCTGTTTAGCTGTTTCCCATTCTTTAAGAATCAACTCAACTGTCTCTTAATCTAGGCTGGGCCAAGGGCCCTTCTGTGCTCTTACAGTATCTGGCATTTATTTACTTTTATCATCTTCATCATCATCATCACAATAGCGAATACCTACATAAGGTTTTGTTTTTGATCACTTTAAACACTTCACATGTATTAATTCATTGATTATCTCAATTTTTGTGATAGGTACTAATGAGCCCTACTGTACAGTAGATGAAGAAACTGACATAGATATATCACTTTTTACATGATATTACAATTTACTGTGTACACTCTTATTTTCCGCTAGTCTGTGAGATTCTTGAAGGCAAAGATTATATCTTGTTTATCTGTGTCTTGGGTTGTGTACACAGTGCTTTACTCAGAGTAAGTGCTCAAAAGTATCTTCTTTATCTAATTCTTTTTTCATCTTATTTTCAGGTCGGGACTCACTAAATCATTAATTACCCAGGCTGGCCTCCAACTTGGGCTCTTCCTACCTCAGCCTCTAAAATTTCAGCTATCTTTTTAATGAATGAGTAAGAGTGGCAAAGAGGGTTGAGAGGCTCTACATAACTATAAAGGAGACTTTCTAAATGAGTCAATGGCATTTCAGTGTAAGAATCTCCAAAGTGCTACCTAATGTTGAGAAAGAAGTTTGAGCTGAAGAGAATCCGAGGAAGAAAGAATTAAATAGAAAAGAGGGAGAGGGGAAAACTGACAGACAGAAAGCAGTTTTACATGTCTATTAGTAATATACGTATATAGATAATTAATCTTGTTGAATGGCTATCTTTTCAATTAAGTTCTAGACAATTGGAGGCTAAAAATGTATGAAACTTCAGTTGTATTTCTGGAATATCAGGCACATAATTGACAATCAATACTGCTCACCAGTTAGATATAATGATGCCAATGTTCATGCAAAGCATTGCAGAGTAATAGCCAATAAACACTTGATAATCTCTATCTCTTATCAGGTGTGATAAGCCCTTTCCCAGCATTGGTTTTCTTACTACCTACCTGGGCATTTATCAAGATCATGACTGTGCATCTTGGTAAGACCTTCAGTGCTACTTGGCAATCCTTCTACCTCTTCCTGGTATGTATCCTCTTGGTGATCATTTCAAGTATCTGCCACTCGTTCATTCTCTCTTGCACCCAAGATCTTCTCAAAAGCCATTTATGATAGCTGTGTCTAGTTCTTTATCATTCCACTCACTTCTCAGGCTTTTGCAATCTGGTCTTTGTTAGTAACCTTTCACTGAGAATGTTCTTACCAAGATTATCAATTATTTCCTATTCCAACACTTGACGATATTCTACCTGTCATCTTACCTTATCCCTCTCCTTATATAACTGCTTCTTCCTTGCTTTCTTAGTACCACAACCAGTTTTCTCTAGCCTTCAAAATGATTTCTTTTCTTTTCTTTTGTACCGAGAATCAAACTCAGGACCCCTGCTGTAGGCACTGTGCCACTGAGCTAAATCCCCAGCCCCAAAATGATTCTTGCAGATCTCCCAAGTTCCTCTTCTTCTGCCCACTATTTAAATCTATTTCCTCAAGTGTTTCTTCTAGACTGCTCTGTATGGTGATGTCAATCTTCAATCTCCATGGATGATGTCATTCACTCTATCTCTGTGCCAATGAATTCTAAATTCAAACCTCTGCTACAGATCTCTCTCTTGAACTGAAGGTTTGTATAGTAGGCTGCAATTGCAGTGCACCCAACTGAATGTGTTAATGGTCCACTCAACAGTTGTAAAGCTGAAACCATCTGCTTTCTTCTCTCCTTACTCTGAGACTACTCTTCACACAGTGTTCTCCATATCATTTCTTTTTTTGTGTGGAACATTAGCCACTCAATAACCCACACCAGTCAGGCTTGATTCCCCCCTTTGTTTGACACATAGTCATGAAATCCTGTCAGGTCTGCCTTCTAAATAAATCAAATCCATCCACGTATCTCTCGTCTCCACTTCCCAAACCCTAGTTCAGACAACAGAACCATCATCTGCTGTCCATTTAGAAATCACATAGGCATCTCCAACTGCTCTCCATAGTTCCACTTCTACCCTATCCCTGTAAGAAATCATTCTTCCAGTAATCAAGGGTCCTTCTAACACAAATCAAATCACAACTGTTATGTTTGCAGCACTTCAAAAACTTCAGGAGCCTCAATTCGTTTCAGGATGAAGTTCGTCTCCCTACTCAACTACACCAGAAAAACTGTCCAGACTCTGACTCCTGCTTTTCTCCCTAGCTTCATCTTGCACCGTTAATATCCAGATTCATGTATTGTGTTCCTATAGCACAAACACACACATGTGCTCACGTGCACACACACACACACACACACACACACACACACACACACACACACACACACACATACACACAGTCCAGCTATACCTCGGCACTTGTGTTCATCTGAATTTACCCCTTCTTCTTGGTCTCTAAGCCCTTATGAATGCTGTTCTACCATGTACCATCTGTTTAGCTAGTTGCTAGTCATCCTAAAGACTCATCCTTTCCTTCAAACTGTTCTCAGGCCAGAAGCAGTGGTGCACATCAGTAATCCCAGCACACTGAGGCATATTTGAGAGCTGCAAATTTGAGCTCATCCTGGGCAACGTACTTACTGAGATACTATCTAAAAAATGAAATAAAATAAATGATCTGGAGAAGTAACTCAGTTGGGAATGTGTTCAACCCTCAGAAAAAGGACTATGGCAGAGAAAGAGAGAGACACAGAGACAGAGAGCCAGAGAGCCAGACAAAGCTGTCCTTAGCTCCCCTCCCTCAACATGGATTAAGTACGTTTCCTTTGTATCTTTTATATCTGTGTTTCCAGTGAAAGTTGATGAGCTATTTTGCAGTTTTCATGGGAAAGCCTTCGTCCTTCCCAGAGCAGCAGTGTTTGCTGTAGGTTTCCTGGGATGGCAGCAGACCAGCCAACCTTGGGGACCCAGCAATATCCCCAAGAGGAGAGCCTCTCCCCAGACCCAGTTAGGAAAGTTGGGGGGAGGGCACAGAGAGCAGAAGCAGTAAAATGTCATCACAGAGACTTGGTAACTCTAGAGTCTAGTTTGACATAGCTGGGTAGGCGGGAGAACATGCTGTTACAACTTGTTCAAATGGAAAAAATTGCTCCCTGGAGACTCACTTCAGCCAGGGTCAGGAAAACAAGGTAGATCAAATAGCAAGTATGTGGCTGTGTGGTGATCCCCGCTAGACTGTGCTTCTGCTTGATGAGCAGTAGAGGGAAGGGGAGACAGGCTTTAGATAATGGTTCCCAGCCTGAACTGCAAAAGATCTTGTTTCTTGTTTTGCTTCTGTCTGGAACCTGTTGCAGAAGTCCTCTAAATTCTTTAGGTCCTCATTTACTCATCTATAAGATTTTAATTTTTGGGTAAGGTAATGTGGACAGGAAGCCATCTCATCAAGTACAGAAGAGCGAGGAGCAGCGAACAGAAGCAGGTAGCTTTAAAAGCAAACTCCCTTTGAGGGACTTTCTTAGAAGCCAAGCACTGCTGCTCCAGAGGAACAGAACTCTAGGCCCTGCAAGCTGAATATGTCTGCTGGGCATGATGCCAACATAATCCATGGCCAAAGGGCTGGGCAAGAAAGTTCCACTAGGATCCTTACCTAATCTTCCTTAGAGGAGGGACTGAAACTGCAGGGGAGGATTAGAAGGGTCAACAGTGACAGCAGTTGCTGACTTAACCCTTTCTTACTGAGCACTTGCCCTGGTATTTTCCCCTCATTTTTTTTTACCCCAAAAGTTGTAGGTAGTGCTCCTCCTTTCACAGAACTCTCAAAAGTCTGAGCAAAATGGAACAGATGGGGCTCTCAGGCTCGAGGAAGGACCTGCTGTGATCTGGAGCCCTCTTCTGTCAGTTTGCTTTCTCTACCACTTGATCTCATGGAGGCTCAGAGGAATCTAAAATGCTTGTTCCTCTGTACCTCACTTGCAATGGCTCCAGCAAGTGTTTGTGCCATTCCATTGAGATCCTATTTTCCTGAAAGTTTGTCCTCCATACAGTTCACCTTTCCTTTTGCATACCGATTGAAAACAGCTCAGTCAGTTGCAAATGTATTGAGAGATTTTCTAATTGCTTTTTGTCTCATCATTTAAGTAAAGCATGCTCATGTTTTTCTGTGATGCTGGCTCAGTATAGAATGCTGGAAAACACAGAAAGACAGAATTTAGAAAATAAAAGGGACCTTCGATTTCCATAGCTAGAAGTGCTATGAATGTTTTGGCTCTAAGTGCTGTTTCAAGGAGGACTCTTGAGAATAAGCCTCGGTCCACACAAGAAGTTTCTACCGACCAATTCACAGCTCAGTCTACCAGTCCTAGAAAGTTATTTAGGGGCTTGAAAGGAAGACTTTATGATTTCACTGAGGAAACTCCTTCCTGCTGCTTCTCTGAGCCTTCATGGTGAAAAGAGCTTTAAAGCATATAGTCCTCCTCAGTCCTCAATTAGGTAGACAAGTAAAGTGTAGGCTTTTCGTCCTTAATTCATTCTAGCCTTTTTGTACCAAAAGTTTCAGCCAGAAATTATCTAATCTGAAGAGTGTTTCTCCTGGCCCTGTACTTTCAAAGAGTTGAAGCTTTGTGATAGCTTTAAAGAAACAAATACCAACAACTCAATTGCCGTAGGAATTTTCTCTCCCATATACTTCATTCAGAAACCCAAGGTGGCCCAACCTGATTCTATAGGCTAATAGACAGCAGCTAGGGAGAAAAGAGCAACTAACTAGGTGAATTTGAAAGGCAGCAACTAAATCAGGATTGAGATACTTACAGAGCTGTTCTTTTGCAGAGCCTTGGATGAGGAGATGCCCCTAGAGAGGAAGGAAGGGGTTCTGAGAAAGGAGAATGAGGTCCAAGGGGCCACAAGCTAAGGTGATAAAGGATTTCTAATGGTTAACCACAGCTTTGCAAAATCCATCTGCAAATCCGAGCCTTATTACAGATGAGAATTAAACCCGTGGAGGCTGGGAATGATTGAGGTACTTAAAAAAAAGGTTTGGTGGGTTTTGTGTTTTTCCTGTCAAAAAACTCCAGCTGAGCCTTTGTGTGCTGACCTCTGAGCACCCAGGAGAAAGGGGGGGTGTTATTCTTTGGCTCAAGTTAGAATTCAGAACATTCCAGCTTTGGGAGGGAGGGTGAGAGAAGGGGGGCTCTATTAGGAGTCCCTGGCTAGCAGCCCTAAGGCCCAACAGGAAGAAAGCCTCATAAACAGCCTGGGTGAGTTAGTGCCTACCGCTCCACAAATTCTTCATCTTCCTTGGCTCTTTGGCAAGACTCCAGGTCTATTCCATCCTTTAGGCTGACCTGATTGCCTAAGGGCAAACATAGGTACTGTACATTTAGACTCTGGGTTCACAGAGCATTTCGTACAAGGCGGGACTGAAGTGGCAATGCCACACACAGCAGTATGGTATGCTGTACCATTTAAGGTTCTCAAAATTTCTGTGTAGTTCAGTGAGTGGTTTTCCTCTCCAACTAGAGTGAAAGCTCTCCTATTTTTTTTTATTAGAAAGATACTAGATGTTATCAAAAACGATTCAGAAAATAAAGTGTAAGGAAGAAGAGAGGGTTCTTTGTAATGCCACAAGCCAGAGATCATCACAATCAACATTTTGACGCATTATAGAAGACTTTAATAGAAACTTTTGTTGCAAAGTTGTTACAAAATCACACTATACCTACAATTCTATGACTTGTAAAATTTCTAAAAAAAATGTGCTGAACCTGTTCTCATGTTAATAAAAAACAGAGCCATGTCATTCTCTTGTGGCTACATTGCATTTTATAATATAAAATATAATTTCTTTCACTATTAACAGACATTTTTGTTGTCTTCATATTGGTATTATTCAAACCTTGTACTATTGGCATAATGCTGACAAATATCTAGGCACAGAATAACTAAATCAAAACATATACATACTTTAAAAGGTAATATGGCATATTGCAAAAGTAGAGAACTTATTACTAGTGCCAAGTGAGAAAATTTAGGCTCAAAGAGGTGAAACAATGAATTACTCAACATCTCAAGTTGAATTGTAAAATGCACACACGCAATCTAGGTGTCCAGTTCAGTAAGTTTTCCAGTGTTCCACACTGACTCCTTTCCAAGGAATCCTATGTAATGATGATACAGCTTGTGGCCACTATTCATGGAGTACTTTGTCAGGGTCAGGCACTATTCTGAGAATTTTCATATACATTGTTGATATAGGAAAAATATAACTCTCAGCCTCTTAGATGCCAAATGGGCTGAGTTCATGGTCCCACAGTATTAAGGAATGAAACTGTGAATGAAAGGAAGAAGTTAGGAGAGTTTTATCAGAAATAAAAGGAGAAGATTGGCTCCTGGATTTCCAAGAGGGGTCCTAAATGGAGTCATCCCTCAGTCCTTTAGTCAAAGGTAATGTATACAACAAAGTCACAATGCAGGTACAATGTGAGTTAATCTACAATCAATATATAGGATTATGACTATAGTTGCTTGGCTAATATTGATCCAATAGGGAAATGAGTCAGTAGCAAAGGTACACATGGAAAGAACAAAGGGATTTGGGGGCAGGGATGGATCTAGATGCTATGGTCACCCACCTACACTACTGATGTCTATCTAGATTTACTGGATTGGGCTGTGCTGATTACAATATAATCTCAAGGGTTTTTTTATATCTTAGGGAGGCATGTAGGCCTGGATACTGCATCTTTATCTTGAGGCCAGCCTTCTTTAGGTGTGCCTCCAGTCACATTTCCAATGTCTTTAATTTTGTGCTGACTTCCTTGAGAGCCGAGTCTCTCTCTGACTATATATTCACTTGTATCTAACTTAGCAGTCTAAAATATTGCCTTTTTTAGTCTTACAGAGCAGAGGCAGGCCTAAATATTAAACCTGGCCAGCCCTAGAGTTTGACTCTGAATTGGTATGCTTGATTCCCTCTTTCAAAAGATATAAAAACAAATAGATTTGTTGCCTGGGATGAATTTGGTGAAGCAAATCACACCTTCCTATGGCAGCTCTGTAGGGACTAATGGGGCACTGAATCCCAGCAGTACTCCTGAGCAGAGATCTCTCCGGGATGCACCTCATTTGGCAGACTGGGCCAGGCTAAAAAGCAGCAGGCCTAAGCTCAGTCCTAAGGGTCTTTGAGTGTGGAAAAGAAGGCAAAAGGTTTGGGAAGGATACCAGACTAAATCCTCTAACTGGTTTTGTGACCTTGGCAAGTCTGTCCATATTCTTTCCCCAGGCTTCACCTGGCTGACTTTCCAAGGCTGGGCTAATGAATTGAAAAGTATTTTGACAAGTAGAAAAAGCTTGGTTGATTAAAAGACATTAGAATTTGTAGTAGAGAGGCACTTTATCATCTCACAGTCATTCCACGTAGTTGAGGATAGGAAAAGGCAGAATCTTAGGGGCAAGTGCCAGGGCGGATGAAGCACTGTGTTGGCAGGATGTGGTTACCGTATTGGCAAGCGCCCCAGCACTAATTTCTAACAAGTGTTTCAAACAGGTCAGCACTGTCAGATCCTGGTGGAATCACGCCAAAGTCTATGACTCCTCAGGGTTGGGCTTAGGAGGCTTCTTAATAATGTGTAGTAAGACCAACTTCCCTGCTGGGATACAGTGACCCTAGACAAGTGGAGGATGGGGATGGATCCAAAAGAAGAAAGGACAGAAGTGCAGCCTGAAAAAAGTAGTATCTAGCAAAGACAGGAGTACTGAGCGAACAAAGGGAAGAGAAGGGCCGGGGAAGTGTGAAGGAGAGAGCAAAACAAGTGGGAGAAGGATTTTTAAGAAAGAAAATCCAAGGGGTCCATATATAGCACGACTTGAAGGAACAGGAGGAGATGCTGCTATGAAAAGAGGAGTGTAGAAAAAATGTGACAAAGGGAAAAGTTATATGGATGAAACGACATTGGGAGAAGGTGATCAGGTTAGGACAGAGAGAGGCTGAGAGAGATTTCAGCCTGACAGTTTCACCAAGTAAGTAGTTCTTGTCATAGTCATCAATGAACAACAGTTGGAGAGGAGAAAGGCGTAGGAGGAGAGATGTGAAGCAAGTGACTTTCAAACACCAACACACAGACTTGTGAGAGGGAAGGTGTGGAATGGTGAAGGAGTCACCAATCGGTGGAAACGAAAGCCAGTGTAGTGAGATTTCTAGATTACATAAAGTATATTTGATGTAGAGCAATATCTACAACTCTATTCTTTGAACAGTTGGTGTTAAACTTTCTTTTGTGAAAATAAAAAGTAGTATTTATTTTAATGCCCCTACTTATAAAAATAAAACTTTAACAATTATATGTCAGTCCCCCTCATTTAAAAAAAATCTTTGAAGTTTCACTGGTTCATGAAATCTCAAAGAGAGGAGGGTTCTGGGAGGAGACCATTCTTCATCAATGGTTCTCAAAATTTTTGGTTGAAGAACTACTTTATGCTCTTAAAGATTATTATGAAATATTCCAAAAATCTTTCAGCTGTGAATAAACAAACTGTGCTGTATCTGCACAATGGAATCTGACTGAGTAACAAAAAGTAAGAACTAATGGTACCAGCGACTACACGAATGAAGTTTAGCTGCATCACACTGGATGAAAGGAGCCAGACTCCAAAGTCTGCTTATAGTATGATTCTATTGGTATGATACCTTCAAAATGACCAAGCCACAGGGATGGAGAACAGATTAGTAGTTGTCTGGGGCTAGGGAGGGGGAAGAAGAATGAGTACAATAATATGGTCCAAGAGAATTATGGGAGTTGGAAATATCTTGGTGTTACACTAACCATTAGCTGTAATAAATCTAATGGCCATACACTGAGAAGAATGAATTTCTTACTTCATTCCACATTCCGTCACAGAGAATGTTAAAAAAAAGACATGTTTGCAAATTTTAAAATAAAACATATTACGTAAAATTATTGAAATCTTCAGTGGATTTCCATTGTCATTGGTCATAACTATTGGTATTTTACAGTAGAAATTAAGATTGACAATTTAAAAGTGTTTATTAATTTAATATCACAAGTATAAATTCATTCAATAATAATAAACAACATATTTCTGAAAACTAACTATATTTTCCCAAACTAAATAATGCAGGAAAAGTGACATTACATTTCATATTTGAAAATCTCATTAATAATTGGCTAGATAAAACCCAAGTGGATTCTCACATCACTGGCATGCAAGCTCTTGCATTGTATTCTTTTCAGTATTTGAGGAGAATCCATGCTCATAAAGATAAGTAATTGCAAAAGGAGAGCATTTAATAACTTTTTCCAGCAGAATTCTAAGACTGATCCCGAAATGATTCTCACTTGTATATAAATAACCTCTCCATTGTGTGTGGGTGTTTATAAGAATCTCATGATTATGTTAATTACGCGGCAAAAATAAATTAAGGAGGGCAATCTAATCACAGGATTCCTTTAAGAGAAGGGCTTCTAGTAGCAGAAAAGGAAGTCAGAAAGATTCAAATATGAGAAAAACTTAATATACCATCGATAGCTTTAGAATGGTGGGAAGCACAGGAGAAGGATACAGGCTACCCTGGGAGCGGAAGGCAGCCTTTGGAGGTGAGCCAGCTGGGATCACAGACCTGTTCCCAGAGGAGCTGGATTCCGCTAACAACCTGAGTAAGCTGAGATGGGGATGTTGTTCCTCACAGCCTCCAGAGAAGAGTCCAGCCAACTGACAACTTGGGAGAACCTATGCAAGGAACGTAGGTGCATCCAATGGACTTTTGACCTATGTAACTGTGAGATAATGAGTATTGTAATATACTGTTAAGTCTGTGGAAATTTGTTATGGCAGCAATAGAGAACTAATAAATGGTGTGAGATTCTCCTTGATGACTACACCTAAACTCCACAATGGTAGTTTCTTAATGTTTATTTGCAGTGTCGACACTAACACCCTATCAATGAACACTTTGTACTCGGTTACATTAAATTCCACTGGTTTATCTTGCACTTTGAATGGATCTATTATCCCTGCATGATTTTGTAACATTATGCATTAGTCATTTGGAAACTATCAGTCCATCTAGTTATGCAGATTTTCCACTTGTTGAATGATTTTATAATTATTCAATATAAAAGTCATGTTCATTGATATTACTACTAAAATCTTATCCAAAAAGTCTTTAATAGTACAAGGGAGCTCTCAAACTTATAGCAGCAGGTAGGTTTTCCTAAAAAAGTGCTTTTTAATTACTGTATCTTTGGAGAGGGAATGCTGGAGATTGAACCTAGGGTCTAACGCACACTTGCCTCTGCCACTGAGCTACACTCCCAGCCCTGTGCCTTTTACTTGAAGGCTTACATTTCATCACTGCCAACAAATGCTGTCAATTGTTTTCCTTGAGGCGATAGGATCATTTTGAAAATGCTGGCCAAATATATAACTTTGAATAGGCAAGATTACTTGTCAGTTTCAAATAAGAAAAGTGTTCCATGAAAAATTGGCTAGTCTGCTTGCAATTCAGTTGCACAAATGTTTTTCTCATGACGGCCATCATACTCCAAGATGCGCTGGAAGTGCTCTGTGTGTCTTTCCTATTTTGTCACACAGATTATTTGTCATATTGAAAGGATTTATAAGGAATAAAAATTAATAATTCTTATTGCTTTATTGAGATATTCCTAAGTAAACTGATTTCTTCAGCCAAGAATATAGTAGAATGAAGAACGACAGAGCACGGATACTTCCTGATGAGTGCAGATGCACCCACACTGTCATTCATCATTGCTTTTGTTACTTCAAGTGCAAACTACAGCACAAAGAAAATAATGTCAGTATCAGTGTAAAAATAAACCAAGCCTCCTGAATCTTATGGGTCACCTAGTTTGTTTGGGTCACATTTTCAGGGCTGTTGGTCTGTGCCAAGACCAGAAGGGGTAAGAAGAGGTTGCGGTGGGAGTTGTAGAGCTGGAATTTTCAGCATGGTTTGAAGTGGCTGTAGAAAAGTTGGGACTGGTGACACATGCCTGTAGTATTCTGTGAGACTGGGGCAAGATGATCCCAAGTTTAAGCCAAGCGTGAGCTACTTGGTAACTTAGTGAGACTGTGTCACAGAATACAAACTTTCGAAGTGGGGTAGGATGTAGCTCAGTGCCAAGGTCTTGGGTTCAATCCTTAGTACTACAAAGTGGTGATGATAACTGAGAGAACAGACTGAGGGAAAGCTAGCACCCTTTCGTGGGACACGGGTTCAGACGACAGGCTTCCTGGAGTAAGAGTGGGGCCAGGAAGGACTTGAAGGGACAGGTAGGTAGTGCTCTCAACTGTGCAGAGGAGGGAGTCATGCCAGTCATGTGTAGACACTCTGTAGTTACAAGCCTGCCAGTAAAGAGGGCACCTGGGTGGAGTTGGGCTGATGTGGAAAGTACAGGGACCACCTGTGAATACCCGGCTCCTCCCCTTCAGTAACAGATTGTCAGTGCAGGTGTGGGAGTAGGGTGGCAGCTGCTCAGGAGCTGCAGTTGGCTCAACGTGTGCAAAACACCTTGGAACTATGTGGGACAAAAAGAGCTAACACCAATGGAGCCACAGTATTTGATTTTGTCCTCATTCCAGCTCTGTGACATGGATACTATTATTTTTATCCTCAGGAATTTGAGAGTCAGAAAGATGGATTAATTTAGCCAAGGGCACCTAGAAGGAAAACACAGATGAAAGATTCCAACCTAGGCCTGCTTTCAAAGCTACACTCAGAGCAACCACAATATAGTCAATGATGGAGAAGAAAGGGGGAATTATAATAATGATAACAGCCAATGTATATTGAGTTCTAGGTACACATTAACTTTTAAGCAAAATCTACATACTGTTTCTTTAAATCTTCACTACAAGGCCCGTAAAGTAGAGACAGTAATTGTCTCACATACCCAAGTCTAACTCTCAAGCTCCAACTTTTCCACTTCAAAGTCTACTGCAGAAACTCAGATATTAGATGGCAAAGACCTGGGGTAGTGAGGCGCCCATTGCACAGCTATATGATCCACAGTAGATCACTTCATCTCTCTGTGCCTCAGCTCTCTGCTCAACTCTGGATTTTTGTAAGGAGTAAGTGGAATAAGGCAATAAAACTCTTAGCACAGTACCTGAGACATAGTAAGAATACAATAATGTTTAGCTGTTGTTATTCTCTTTGTTTATTTATGTGTTTGCTTACTTGAAGTACTGGGCATTGAATCAGGCTATTGCTCTGAGCTACATTTTCAGCCTTTATTCTTTATTTTAAAATGGGCTAAGTGTTGCAGGCTAGGCTCAAACTTGAGATCCCTCTGCCTCAGTTTCTCTAAGTTCTGAAATTACAAGTGTGTACCATCACACTTGGCTGCATTTACATTGTTGTTATTGTTATTATAGTTATTATCATTATTTTGTCAAGACCTTCTTGCTCCCCCCAAGGAAAATACCTGGCACTAGTAACCACTATCTGTGTTTTTAGCTTAGGATCACTAGAACACTAAGACTAAAAAGACAAGAAAAGATGATACTGCTGAGAAGTCAGCTTCAGTCCATCTTCTCAAAACCTTACTTCCGAATGGAAGAGGAGGCATCTCGAAGAAGAGGCAATGGAGAAGCTGAGCAAGGGAGCTGGTCCTGGGCCTGGACCTGCTGAACCTGCAAGGTTAGAGCCCAGCTGGCAATGACTTTTGCAAGCCTTCTGCCTCCAGCCCTCCTTCTTCCTCAAAGTTTTGTTTCTCTAAGCCTGAGCTGACCACATTAGGGACAAAGGGGAGCTTCAAGAGGCTCAGTGAAGACAACCTGTACCACGAGAGCCACAGCCCTGACTCAGGTGGTAAGACCAGAGGCAGAGGACACAGGAGGAAAGCTGAGCAAACAACAAACTGGTTTCCTGAGGAGGCTCCCTATTCCAGGAGCCTGAGGGGCTGGGTCCAAGATTTGGTACATTGGGACACTTGGATTTGGAGATGGAGGCCCCAGGTATCATTTGCCTTTTTTGCTTTGAGGACGGGCTTGGCGTCAAGTGGGAGAGAGAAGATCTTCCCCTTTCCTTCTCTCTCCCAGCAGGCTCCGTTTCAGACCTTGTCACCAGCTGACAGCCTCACTGGGTGTGTGGACTTCCTGCTGCCAGCCCAGGCCCTTGGTTCAAGTAGCGTAGGCTGCAGGAAAAGAAGGAGAACTTCTTTCAGGAAATGAGAGGAGAACCTGTTGCTGGGGCTTTCATTCTAACCTTTGAGACCTTCCTTCCTCAGTGCTGTAGCCTCGGCTCTCACTGTTTCCCTGGTCACTTTCCTCCTTGGCTCCCAGTAGCAGCAGTGTGCTGCCCAGATCACGAGCACAGAGACTCTCTGAGTTTGAATCCCAGCTTGAGCACTTTTAACTCTGTGACATTGGGCAGGTTCCTTCTACTCTCATCTGTAGAATGAAGTGTTCAGTTGGGTCTTTCCTAAGGTTGTTTGTGAGGTTTAAATTAATCCATGCGAAGCACTTAGAACAATGCTTGGCACATAAATGTTTAACAAATGTTCTCTGCTCTTACTATCTGCCTCTGTGCCAGTTCTCCCTGCCAAGGTTATGCCCCCCCCCCTTTCTGCTTCCTTAAATCCATTTCAGCTCAATCTCGTCCCTGTGTGTGTCTTACTGGCCTGATCCATTCCGCTGATATCTCTTGCACTTCTCCTGTGAGAGGCATTGTGAGAACAAAGGGCTGTGACAGGAACAGCGCCATCGAAATGAATCACAGGATAACAACTAAATTGATTTAGTACTATCGGTTTTTAATTTTTAATTTTTTTATGGCACTGGAGATTGAACTCAGGGCCTTTGCACTGAGCTACATCCCCAGCCCTTATTTTTTATTTTTTAACTTTGAGAAACAGCTGCAGTAAGGTTTCCAGTCTGGGCTCACACCTGTGATCCTTCTGCTTCCCGTCCCCGTCGGTGCTGGGATGACAGGCACGTATCATCGGCCTGGCTTGTCAAACTTTTTGCTGTGATCTCCAGTAAGAAATGCATGTTATATTATAACCTTGTGCACGCATTTGTGTATCTTTATATGTAGATAAATTCATGTGAGTAAAATAAACATTTCACAGAACAGTATTCATCCCCCCCCCCTTTTTTTTTGAGAGTCTCATTTTGTAGTTCAGGCTGGCCCTGAGCTCAGCCTTGAACTCACAGCAATCCTCCCGCCTCTGCCTCCCAAGGGCTGGGATTACAGGTGTGAGCTACTATGCCCGGCACTGTGGTATGTGGTACTGATTGCTGCTGGGTGAGAGTCACCACGCCCAGCACTGCTGTATGTGGTTACCGGGGATCGAACATGGGACCTTGCGCTTGCAAGGCAGGCACTGAAACCACTGAGTTAAATCTCGGGCCCCCCAATATCTACTCTTATATTTTCTATTCATGTTAAGAGCTGGTTGCAGCTCACTAAATCAGTTTGAAGTCCTGCCATTGGTTGGAATTTGAAATTTGAAAATCACTACTTTGAGAATGACCCTAAATCTCCCTTCCTCTGTGATAAACTCTGTTCAGGGTGGAATTAAGACTTTCAGAGTTCTCAAACCCTGAAATGATTAGAGGTGAGTGGCCAGTTTATAGAATGGAGATAGAGTCAGGTGGGGCTGCAGTGAATGGTGTCTGTGTGGGGGGAGGCAGTTGCTAGGAAGACAGGGGCCCAGGGAAGCAGAAGCCCACCAGAGACAGGGCTGCCATGCTGTGGAGATGGGATTTTTTTTCTGTGAGCAACTGGCAATCACAAGATAATTTGAAGCAGAGGAAGATTATACAGCACTCAGTTCTGTACTTTCAAAAGTCACTGGGGAAAAAATGAGAATCAAGTCATGTCATATTCTGGTACAAACTCTCAATGTTGAATGCAATGATGATGTGTATTCATAATGTACCAATAAAGATTTGAATTTTTTAAAAAAGTCACTGGGGTGCTTATGAAGAGAATAGATGGGTAATGCTAAGTGAAAGACGATCAGGAAGCTGATTTGGGAGTCCAGGTGAGAAAGGACAGAGGGGACCATCACTGGAACAAGTGGGAGAGCGGCAAGCGCAGAGGAGCCGGTTGTGGGGAATGGTAAGCGCTAAATCAGGTAGGGCTGACACAGAGGCATTCAGCTTGAGTGTTGGGTCAGTACGGTGCTGACTACTGAGGCAGATGCGGAGGAGGTTGCTTGCAGAGAAAAACTGTTTGGTTGTTAAATGAGTTTGAAATACCTACTGAGAAAAATTGCTGGCTGGAAATATAACTCATCTTTCATTCATTCAATAAATATTTTTTAAAAAACTTTTAAATGTTTTCATTATAATAAAAATATATTATATGTATATAGCATAGCACTTGTCATTTTGACCCCTTTTGTGGATATTAAGTATATTTGTTAATATTTAAATATATATGCATATAACCAGTACTATTGTCCATCTCCAGAAGTATTTTATCATCACAGATAGAAGCTCTTTAAACAGTAACTTCTGTTACTCCCTCTCCCAGCCCCCAATAACCATGACTCTCCTTTCTATCTCTATGAACTTGCCTATTCTATGTACGTGGAATAAGTGGACTCATACAACACTTGTTCTTTATTGCACTTGGCATAATGTTTTCAAGGTTCAACCACCTACAGATATCAGAGTTTCATTCCTTTTTAAGGCTGATAATATGTTGTGTATACAAGTCACATTGTGTTTATCTTTTCAGATCTACTTCGAAAGACGGATTTTTTCAGTGATGTGGAGGATGGGTGGAAAGAAGAAGAGAGCACAGTGAGGGACACAGGTCAATAGATACTTAGGAGACTGACATAGAGCAAGTAACATTTTATTTTCCAAGTGGAGACATTAAAGAAAACTCACTCACCATTACCACCATTTTGAAAAAGGGATATCGTTTTACCACCCGAAAAAATATAAAAAGAGCATAATCTCAGAACGCGGGACCATTATCTAGAATGGAATGAATTTACATTACTGAAAAACTCTTTGAGCAAAGCATTTCTCATTTTGCTGTGATCCACTGAAAATATCACTGAGTGTCAGCCTGATCTGTGGACTAACATTTGACAAATGGGCACAGAAAAAGAGATTCGCAAAAGAGACTTTGGGGTTCAATTACCAGCACACACACACACACACGACACCCCCCCACACACACACCACACACACACATACACACCACACATACACCACACTCATACGTTTCCAGAGATAGGAGGAAAACCTGGAGAGAGTGATTATAGAAGCCAGAAGAAGAAAGAAAGATTTCGGAAATAACTTCGTGGCCAACAGTGTGTCCTTTGCCACGCAGAGTTCAAAGAGGTCACTGAATTTGGCAATTAGAATGCCATTGGTGACCTTTGGCAGTGCCCTTTCACTGGGATAATGGGACTGGGGCCAGATTACATTTAGTCAAAGTATGAATGGGAAGCTGAGGAAAATGTAGACTTAACAAACAAGGTGGAAGAGGGGAAAAGGAATTGAGAGACTGAAAAGAGAGAACATTTAGGAGAACAGGAGCACACACATAGGAGGTAGGGTGCTCCATTTGGGTGAACAGACAGGCATTTTGTGCTTAGAAGGGTACAAGCCAGTAGAGGGAAGCTGAGCTGTCCTGAAGAGATGAGACGTATCTGGAGGAAGGGCCTGAGAAAGAGGGTGGATGAGGCCAAGGCTCAGGCAAAAGGATTAGAGTTTAACCAAAGGGGCACCTTGTCCCCTGGGAAGGGAGGGCTGGAGGGGAAGGAAGTTGGAAAGGCATGCCAGTGTTGGGGGTGTGGAGCAGGGCACTGAGGTAATTCACGCTTGAAGGCCTCTGTTTTCTCAGGGAAATAGAGGAGAGGCTGTCCTGAGCAGGGGGAGGAGTGGAGCAGGAACACAGTAAGGAGCTGAAGGAAGTCTGGAATGTAGTCCAGGGAAATTCAGAAGCCCGGGCTAGAGCTTTGACAAGAGAGCATACTTCAGGTTGACTGAGAGGCCCTGGCTTGGCAGAGGCCAACTGAACTTGTTTTCTCCCTGTGGTCTTTCTCCTGCCCTTACTGGCTTTGCACCCTGTGTCTTGAACTTCATTCGTTCTTTCATACTCACTCCTCATCTTAGAGAGTGACTAGAGTACAAGTACATTCTCAACTCTTGGTGGTCAATGCAGCAAGAACGCTCAGAGATGGCTAGAAGCCCAGGTTCCCACCAGAATATGTCTTCAGGATCCAGAATGCAGTCTGAACTTAGAAAATTCACAAACAGAGAGCTCTGCACAGCCCACAGCTGTGCACTCTACGGGGTTCATTTCTTCTCGTATAACGATTCTGCGTTTATTGAGGGCTGGCACAGTGCCCCCCTTGTGTTAGATAGTGGCCAAACTGTTAGCAAGTTTCACTTCGACTGAGCCAAAATATGTCTCCCTGAAGCTTGTAACCTTGGGCCTCAGCCTTGTCCTTTGAAGTCATACAGAGCAAGTATATTTCATTGCATTCTAATCCTCAGATGTTTGAAAATGGTTATCATTTCCCTAAGAGTTTTCTCTCCACCCTAGATAAGCATTTCTTTCTTTGTCTTTTTAATTTTATTTGTCTTTGCTTTTTATTACCCGAGTAACATTCGTTCAGTTGTGGAACACTTTTGCAAATTCAGAAAAGTATAAAGAAGAAAGTAAAAGAATCCACCTTACTCTTCCTCTCAGAGTCAACACCTTTACCATTCTCCTAGCCTCTGTCTTTCTTTGTGTACTGCATATTACCCACTGTGTTCTTACCTCATGGGATCATCTAAGTGATATTTTAAAAGCTTGTATTTTTTTCCTTCTTGAATATATTATCTTCCCCCTCATTCTTTTATAAGACTAATTTTAATATGAAATAATTTAACTGTTCAAGAATTTAATGAGCTTTTTCAAGAGACCCATATAGATTGTTTTCAATTTGTCTTTGCCACAAAGAACACAGTGGGACTGGGATTTGAAATGAGGTGCAGGTGGGGAGTAGGAAAAGAGGAGCCCTTGAATAAAAGCAATCATACTCAAACAAATTAGCTACACAATTTTAGCTTCTAAGGTTTTTCTTTTTCTGTGTTGATAATTATACTTCCTAGAACATGAGTGTGCGTGTCTACTTAGTATTTGGTTGCAAGGATTTATCTTAGTCACTATAACAACTTTCCTATTATTGGATGTTGAGGTCATATCTAGTTTTTGATGATCACAAACCAGGTTGTGATGAATATCCAAGTAGCTAATCTGTACTGGTGCAGGACACTAAGGTGAGAAGGAATATTTCTGAGGTTTATAAAGCACAAGATGCCTGCCAATAGTGGCAACTGGAAGCTTTTTGCCAAAGGCCCAGAAATCTGGTTAAGGCTGAGGCCTATGCTCAAGCTGCTGGTTTTGTCTAGGATCAGTACTCATATCCATCTTTGGTCACAGAGGGTTCAGGTTGGTAGGAGCCTTGGGGATGACTGGGCCAGCTTCTTCACCCTACTTGTAAAGGAACTCAGCCCTGGGCTGGTGCTTCGCATCCTGGAACCAAGTAGAACTGTGCCTTCTCCTGCTCCCTAATTTCTGAACTGGAAATTGTTTGCAGAGATTTGGATTCTGCCTCAAAGGCCCTGCAAATTTCTGCTTGCTCTCCTTCACTGTGCCACTGAAGCTGGAGAGTTTGGTACTTTTGCAAATTCACTGAGCAGTAATGGAGCAGATGAATGTTGAAGGGAGACTTAAAGTTCACCTCATGGGTAACTGGGCTAGCTTCACCTGGATCCCCCTTCTGCTAACCTAGATTATAAGCTTAATGGGAGTCACTCTATCAAGTCTACTTGTTGTAGGAATAGAAAGAGCAGGCAAATTCCTCACTCCCCTTAAAAGGGCCAGCTGCCCTTTCACACTGGGAAGCAGTTTGCTGAGGGCCTCTCTGTTCAGCCCTCCTGACCCCAACAACTGTTTGTGGTTTGAAGTATTAATGAGCACCCCTTTTTTCTTCCTTGGGCCTTGCTACTGCCTAAAGAATTCATACAAATGGTGTGCAATTTGTCCCTTCTGTGTTTTTCTTTCTGGCTTGGAGCTAAGGCAAAACCTTCCCCTCCCACTGATACCTCGTTTATTCAACTGGGAGAGATCTCACATCCAAGCACCCAGCTTTCCCTCTGAGTCCCTTCCCGAAGTGTTTGAGTCCCTCTCAAGTCCCCTTACCCCTGCACTCCCTGAATAATATACGATTTCAGGCAGAGTTTATAAAAGGATCTCTGAGGGGAAAGACCAAAAGGCTCTAAGAGGTGAGGAAAGCCCACAGCTTGCCTGGTCTTCATGAGCTAAGGATGGATCCTGTTGCTCCTGCTGTTGCTGCCCCTGGCCCGGCCCTGACTCCAGCCCTAGCTCTGGCCCTAGCCCCAGCTCCCCAAGTACTCCCTGCTTTGTTATACCTTTGTTTCTTCTGGACAAGAATTACCAGGGAGCAGGAGGTAAATGGAACCTCGTCTATAACAGATTGAACTAAGGCTTAGGAGATTGCTGTAGAAGAGGACAATGATATCTCCAAGGTTACCTGCTCTCCTTGAGGAGAGAAGCCGTAGCTCGTTAAATTGAACTTTCTAAATATTTCTCCTTCTCATCATGGACCTCAAACCAAATTTTCTGAGGTGGAGACTTGGGGTCTTAGCAAATGTAAGGTTGGTTGTCTCCTGGTCATATACAGAGTAAGCTGTTTGATTATGAGTACACATTTCCAGCTGTGTCCCTGTATGTTTATAATGGGTATGTTAGAGCAGAGTTTTTGTCGTGATGTTCCCTGGACATGTGGGGTAGATCCAATGGAAACACCCTTTTAGGGATTTTTCTCCTACAGGGGCAAAGGAAGTACTATAATATAAAAAAGAAGAGAGACATGTGCTGTCATTTATACCTCTGTGTTGATCCTCAAGCTTCGGCCCTGTGTGGATTGGTCAGCTTCTGGGGTGACCAGAGCAGGGCTACTCTTCCTCAGGCTTTAGCTGTATGTAGACCAGTCAGTCAGCTTTTGAGGTGACTAGAGCAAGGCTGCCATTTCGGGTGACACCTTGGTCTCATCATAAGATCAGCCAGCTCAGATGATTTGTATCCTGTTGGCTGATCCACTTGTCCTGTGCGGACAGTTTTAGCTGACTGTGGTGGATCCAAGGAACAATTACTGTAACTTTAATGGCAACAGAGGACAAGATTGCAGTATGGAGCCCATCTCATAAGGGTCCCAGGGTGGTTGGATTTTAGTTTTTGACCCAAACAAAGTCCCTGGGCTTGAAGGACTGTATTAGGTCTGTCAGAACTATGGGCATTTTGTCTTATACCCAGCCAGGGATATCTTGCATGGCTATTCCCAAAGCCTATATCTGCCTTTGTAGGGTCCGTTATCCTACTTCACAGAGATCACCTTTGATTTGACCTAAGATTGGGGGTGGCTGGCAGAACAAGATCTCATAAGGTGAATATCCAATTTTGTAGGAGTGGATGTGACTCAGAGGAGAACTGTAAGGAAGATGTGATCCCTTCTCAAGTGGATTTTTGGCAATAATTTTAAAAAATTGAATGTCTAGTTTATGTGTTCTACTCTTTCTGAGTGCTGTAGCCAATAAGCTGTGTGTAGTTTTTATTTTATTTTATTAAGACAAGGTCTTGCTTTACAGTTTAGGCTGGTCCTGAGTTTACTATGTATCCCAGGCAATCCTGGAACTCACGTCAATCCTCCTGCCTCTGCCTCCTGAGTTCTGGGATTACAGGGGTGAGCCATCGTGTCCAGCACTGTGGTATTTGGTACTGGTTGCTGGTGGGCATTGTTGTATGTGGTTACCAGGAATCGAACCAGGCTCTTGCGCTTGCAAGACAGACACCAGAAACACTGAGCTAAATCCCTGGTCCTTTATTTTATTTTTAATGTCCATGAGTTGCTGAACTATCTTGGCTATGAATACTAGTCCATTGTTTGATTCCAAGGTCAGAGACAGTATGAATCCTGGGATGATGTACTTTAACAGTACCTTTATCACTTTTTTTGCTTCTGTTTGGGTGGGGAAGGCTTTGACCCAGTTTGAAAAAGTGCATACAAGGACCAACATATAACAAGTCTTCTGTCTGAGGCAGTTTAGTGAAGTCCATAAGCAAGTTTTCACAAGGGGAGTACCCATTGTTTTGAATACCCAAAAGCCAAGTGGGGCCTTGCTTTGGGTTACTTTGAGCACAGCTTAAGCATTGCTCTGTGACTGCAGTGCATAGAAATGATGATTTAATAACATTTCTAGTGTCATTTTTTCCATGTGAGACCCTTGATGGAATTGTTTTATAAAACCTGGGGACTATTAGTTTAGGAATAGCCTGTCTCTTACCAGAGAACTTCTGCCACCTCTCAATATAATTTTTAGATTGTCAGGCAAAATAGGCTTTTTTTTTTTTTGCTTGAACAGTAATTTAGAGTCTCTGGTATAAAAAGCATGATCAGGGCCCTTTTTGGGTGGTAGATCCCAAAAAAGCCTGCTTTACTTTCCCGTCTGCCTTTTGGATTCCTGTAGCTTTTGATGTTTTAGTCCTTTGCTGTCCCCTGTAATGCATAACAGCCACTATTTTTCAGGGCTCATATAACATTTGGGAACTGTAAATGTCTTTTTGTACTTTATTTCTATTTCACAAGATTTAGGAGCCCCCTCTCCTTGTATAAAGCTGTATGAACATGTAATGTAGCAAAGGCACATTTGGAATTGGTACAGATGTTAGGCTTTTTGTCTTTTGCTAGCAAAAGAGCCCCATCACAGCTACCAGCTCTGTCTTTTGGGCTGAGGTTCTGGTAGGCAGAGGCTGAGCGTCCATCACAGAGTCTAGAGTTATCACCTCATATCTTGCCCTTTGGACTTCTAGTATAAAACTACTTCTATATGTGAGGTATGTAACATCTGGGTCTGACAGATGCAATCTATAAGATCCTCCTGGCTCAAGAAAAATTTGTCTGTAGTTTTTACACAGTTGTGAAGGGGCTCCTAGTTTGATTGGGAGAAACATAGCCACATAAGAGTATTTATTGTCTCGAATAATGCAAGAATTTTTTTTTTTTGAGACAGGGTCTTGCTTTGTAGTTCAGGCTGGCCCTGAGCTCAGCCTCAAACTCAGAGCAATCCTCTTGCCTCTGCCTCTTGAGTGCTGGGATTACAGGCGTGAGCCACCATGCCCGGCGCTGCGGTATGTGGTACTGATTGTTGATGAGCATGAGTCTCCATGCTCAGAATTGTTGTATGTGGTTACTGGGGATCAAACCTGGGTCCTCGCACTTGCAAGGCAGATGCCAGAACTCCTGAGCTAAATCCTTGGCCCCAATGCAATGATTTTTGTATAGGAGCCCCTGATAGCGAGTCCCCCCTTGGATTTGATAACCAGTGGTGTTCTCTCTAGTCTGTTCCAGTTATAACTCACTGCGGTACTTGCATAGTCAGTTGTTGACCAAGAGTCAGCTTGTCAGCTGCTTGTGTCATTAGGGCAGTGACAGCACCACTGAGCCTCATTTTTTTTTGACACGTATGCTACCAGGTAATGCCAGAATCCCATGACCTGACTTAGGACTCATGACCATTCCCTTCTATTTGTGGTTGTACAGGAAAAAAGGCTTAACTGTATCTGGCAGTCTTAAAACTGGGACCTCTGATTTGTTTAAATGCTCTTCCTTGGTCAGCTTTCTAGAGGAAAGGGTTCTTTTCCCCCTTTGGTGGCCTATCTGGGGCCTTAGCCATAAGTGAGAAATTTGGGATCTGGATAGAACAGAATTCCATTCTTCCCGAACTGTTTCTGATCAGGCATTAAGTAGTTGGGATTGGGAAAGCATAGACAGCATGTTTCTGTGCAATGGCCAATTGGCATTCTCCTTCTGTCACTGTAAAGCCTAAATATCTGACTTTTATATTGGCAGGGTTTTGCCTTTTTCTTAGACATCTTATATTTAGCCTTTTAAATTAGATGAAGAAGGTCTTTAGTCCTTTGACAGCAGTCCTTGTGGGTTGGGGCTGCCAAAAGGAGATTATTTACATACTGTAGCAAGACATAAATGTCCTTCGGTGATATGAAGGCTTTGAGCTTGGTATCCAGTGCCTCTTTAAAGATTGCAGGAGTTCTTGGATTTTGGGGGACGCCCAGTCAAGATGAGCTATTCCTTTCTGTTTGTTACAGGATCTTCACATTGAAATGAGAAGATGGGCTGGCTGACTGCAAGGCAAAAACAGAGAAAGACATCCTTTATGTCCAAGTGCATAACCCTGCTGGAATGAATCCACCAACATTCACGGGTTTAATACCAGTACGTGAGTGGTCTCAGTGGCCTGATTTACAGCACACAAGTCCTATACCAGCCTATATTTATTAGTTTCTGTAGAGGAGGTCAGTGGATAAGAAGATCTTGGAGATAAAGCACCTTTGTCTTTCCTGGATTTGGCCATATCATAATAAATGCCCCCCCCCCTAGTTTTCTAAAGGGGCATCTGTCTTTGAGGCTCAGTCACAGGCCACTTGCTTATTAATTTGAGCCTCCTTCACAGGAGGAGGGGCAGTGACTCTGATTTTTCCCTCTCAGGTGATCCTAACTCCTTGTAGGCTGACCTTGGTAAAGGAGGATAGACTGGGGTGTAAAGGGAATCTCTGACGTTTTTGGTAGCTCTTGTAAAACTGATATTTCCTGCTGTCTTTGCTGCCTTTTTTATTCCTGAGGCTCGTGAAAGAGCAGATTCCTCTTTCCCTTTCCTTTTAGGTTCAGCTTGGGCCATGATTATTTTGCAATATGCCACCATATTGCATGAGCTGTAGCCATTTGGGTCAGGTCTGGACACAAGTCAGTGTAAGAAAATTGGTCTGGATGTCCTGGCTGTCCTCTGCCCCCAGTCACTACCTGATGTATACACACAATCATGTTCCTGACTATTGTCCCTTAGGTCAGCCATCTAATATCAAAGGAGGGTCTGTCAACCTCACAGAGTTCTCAGCCCCTGGGGGAGTCAGCTTTACTCTGAAGCCCCTTAACATGCATCCTACTGGGGTGGATTTTGGAGTTTTAATTCTTATCTACTCCTCATTGCAGTGCAAATTACTCTCTTAATCACTTTCACATTAGACGAAGTAGGCCATCTCCCTTGAAGGAGTTTTCAGGAACAGCTTGCCAACCAGAAGGTTTGAATAAACCTGAACTTGGACCCCACAGTTTATATCTACCATTTATGGGGCACTTCAATAAGCTTTATGCAGATTGCCACTAGTCCCAGTTGGCCCCACACTTGCATAGAGTCTACATTCCATGATAAGGGACCTGTGGTCCCACACGTATTGCTCTGCTCATCCACACAATCATATACCTCTGCTTCTTCATTTCCCTTTCCCAACCTGGGTATAGGTTTGCCTACATTTTGTCTTGATTGGATTACTCAGTAAACCTTTTGTGAGCCATTCTTGCTGCAGATCACACCAGCATCCCTGACTTGGAGTTGTAGGTTTTCATCTAGCTCAAGACTAGTTAGTATATCTTGGGAGGTGATCAAATTCCCCTCTGTCCTTATGAGACAAGTCCTGCCTTGGGGCCCAAAACCTTATCACAGTCCTGTATCATGCTGTTCCAGAATCACCCTGCAACACTTCAGGTTCTGTTGTGCTGACATGGGAGAGCACTGGGCTGAGACAGCCAATACCCTCTCTAAGTTTAAGTCTCATTCAGTGGTACCAGTGGTCTCAAGGTCTCTTCCAGCTCAGGGTCCCTGGATCTGCAGGCAAAGGAGACAACAAGATTGTCATCTCTGACTCCTTAGTGGTTGCCAGGGAATGTCACAGAATTTAAGATTAGTGAGATCAACAGGTGAAACAAGAGGATTTAGGTGTACACCGGCTCAGTGGATTTAAATCCAAAGGCTGAACCCGCAACAAAGGAAGGGCTCTAGTTTTATACATGTTGCTGAAGAGGTTTGATGCAAAACTTGTGGGCAGGTAGGGCCGGGGATATAGCTCAGTGGTTCCGGTGCCTGTCTTGCAAGCGCAAGGACCTGGGTTCAATCCCCGGTAACCACATAACAATACTGGGTGTGGAGACCCACCCCAGCGGCAACCAGTACCACATACCAGTGCCGGGCGTGGTGGCTCACACCTGTCATCCCAGCACTCGGGAGGCAGAGGTAGGAGGATTGCTGTGACGTGAGTTTGAGGCTGAGCTCAGGGCCAGCCTGAACCACAAAGTGAGACCCTGTCTCAAAAAACCTTAAAAACAAAAACAAACAAACAAACAAAACAACTTGTGGGCAGGTGAATTTACAGAAGAAGAACAAAGGCAGTTACTTTAAAAAGTGATAGTTTGCAATTTAGCACTTGGTCAAGTGAAGACAAAGAATCTTTTATAAAAATAGGATATTGTGAAACCATTATTTATAGGAGTAAAATTGGTAGGACAAAGAACAGCAGCCACAGGGAGGTTAAAGGGGAATTTCTTAGGTTGGGGGGAACTTGTTTTTTGTCCTTTTTAAAGTTCTCCTTCACCATAAAATTACCATTTACCTTCTCTCCTACCTCTGGAAGTATGAGCCAAGGAGTGTGTCTTGTCCCCTTTCTCAGCCCAGGAACATGGTACTGTTCTGAGCTGTGCTTCACGGAGTAGGAGGTAGTAGGCAAGATGTGTTCTACCCATGAGAATTAAGTTGTGTCTTATACTGGTACAAATCCCCATTATGGAGTGCAATCATGATGTGTATATTTAATGTACCAATAAAGATAATTAAAAAAAAAAAAGATGTGTTCTACCCAATCCTCATTTGTTCTTCCAAACAGTTCACATTCAAAAAATATTTATTGAAATACTCTGTACCAGGCCTTCTGTCAGGTATTTATGACTCAGACAAGAAGAAACATATCATAGAAATTAAGAAATTCAAGCAGATAATCACAAAAAATGGGTAAGAATAATGATAATATTGATAAAGCAGTGATGAAGGCTAGCTCTCCTATCTCAGCCTCAGGGGATGCAGGAAAAGCATCCTGGGCAGATAGCACATGAGTCAAGCTTTTTGGAGGCCTCTTTTAAAATAATATATGAGGGAGTTATGTTCCAGTGTCTTCCTCTAATTTTTAAAAATTGATTTTATTAGTGCATTTTATATGTACATCATGATTACAATCAACAGTAAGAATTTGTATTAGTACATGACATGACTTAATTCTTATTTTTTCCCATTTCCCTGCCCACTCTACAACTCTCCAAGCTCTATATACATAAGGTTTGATTCCTTTTTTTTTAACCATCAATGTTTGCTTTTCTTTCTCTACCTACCCCTACTCTCCTTTTCTCTTTGAATATTTTCTGTTTCCCAGTATCTATTGTGAATAGTGTCTTCCTCTATTGATTGATCTCTTCTCCTTCTCTGTTCTTAGAGGAACTAGTCTTTGGTCTTTGGAGGCCATGGATATCCTTCACACATGCTCCTCTAAGGCAAATGAGGAAGCTGGTGGATTGGCTAAGTTGGAATCTCTGTGAAACATCTTCATAGGCACACACAGCCACAAACACTCACACTCTTAGTGTTCCTTCCCAGAGAGCCCCTGACCTCAATCCAAAGGCTGCAGATCTGGGAAAGCATTCTAACTGCTTTGCTAGCATTTGACTGCTCTGGCAGCTCTTGGATGAGGGCAGATTCAAGCTCTCATGGCAAATGGAAAAATGAGGAACTGAGGCACCAAGTGAGGTTGGGATTTGGGTAGGCCCTACAGCCACTGGGTGGCAGAGCTGGGGCTCAAATCTTAGTTTCCTGCACCTTACCCCAGTGCTTGACTCTTTACTGCTCCACTAGAACTCTGTCCCCCGACGCCTCCAAACAGGTGTTAGAATAAGGAGCAGGAAAGCAAAAAACCCGCAGGCCTCTGACCACTTTTTCTTTTCCAGCAAGGACTAAGACAGAACCCCTTGCTCTTAGGCAGGGTGTGAAGAAGTGGTTGAACCCCAGAGACATCTAAGGTCTCCTCTAGATCATCCTATCTGCAGATTTCTGACCTCTGACAGGGAGGAGGTAATTAGTTATCTGGTCATGTACTTTGAGCCAATGCTGATTTTTGCTCTGGACAGATTGCTGCTAAGGCCACAAAGGCTGACTCCCACAGTGTGAGTCCCATCACCCTGTCAGATAAATTTCTTGTACCAAGCTCAGAACTTGACACTTGCTCTCCTTAAAAATATTTTTGGTACTAGAGATGGAACATAAGGTCTTCATTCAAACTGAGCTATATCTCCAGCCCTCATTAGCTTTTCAGATAGAGGAAGGAGAAACTGCCATGACCACTATTTCACAGGAGAGGAAATTGGGGAAGCCTAGACAAATTAAGAGAGTTACTTGGACAAGGTTGTGTTCCCAGGAGTTATTGTCAGACCCTTCAGGAGGAGTCCCTGTGAGCATCAGTGAAAAAAGCCTTAGCAGAAAGATGGAGTGCACGGGGCTGGAAAATTCTTGACTGGAAGCCTCCTGGCGCTGGGGTGGGGCTGGCTCAGACACGTGCTGCGGTAGGGCTCTTCACAGTTGTGGGTCCGCCAAAGGTGCCCTTCTTGTTGAGAGCCATTTTGTAACAATTCAAAAGGCCCTGCTGCAAATTGTTCCTTCTTTCCCTGTGACTCTGTTACTGTAGCTAAACGAAGGGCTACTCTTTTAGATATGATGACTACATTATACACCATATTGCTGCTCACTCTACTGACTTGTGGCCTGAATCCTGTGCTTTGGGCTACTTATATACTGCTGGGGAGATTTTACTGCAGTACTTCCCTACCCAGGCCACCATCAACTTGCACGAGGACTTCTGACAGTGATGGCGAAGAAGAGGAGGGGACAGTGACAAAGAGAAAGAGGAGATCAGTGAGAAGAGGTGAGAAGGGCATGTGAAGGGAGCAGGGTCCATACCACACAGGCCCACAGCTCATCTCACTTTCCTATCTCTGACCCATCCAAACTGAAGTAGCCACTGTCTTACTGGCCAGTTTTCAAGGCCTTTGATTATCCAAGAGCTGCCAGGTGCAGCTTTCTGGACCAAAAACTAGGTCTTCTAGCTGCCCAGCTCATATGACCTACCTGATTGACCTGGAAGCCCAGGTCTCTAATATCTGATTGTCTGGACTGCTCTTGTGTCAGCAGTGGAAGGGTCCTAGGAGCTCTAGAGGAAGGAAGGCCAGGTTTTAGAAGCACCCAGGAAGCATAGTAGGACAGGGATGTGGCCATTTAGAGGGCAGCAGTCACACCTCAGGGCCCTGTGAGGCCACCTGCACTGCGCTCCCCAGTGCCCACCCCGCAGCTGATTCCCCCTTCTGAATGGACACATAATTCAGTCTCCAAGTGGAAAACCTCACTTCTGGCTTCATCTCCAGGAACAGCTACATCAGATCAGCGCAAAGTTGGGTTGCCTTTCTTATGGGTCTGCAGGAAAGGATGGAGGCATCTGGAGGATCAGCCTGCTCTGCCTTCCTCTTCTTTTGATTGTTATCCATTGAAGTCTATGTGATGGCATAAGATGAATCAAGAGAAAAATAAACTGGATGATGTTTACCTTTTTCTTGGAACTGTGCTGATTTCTGAAGTGAACTCTGCCCATGTTGTGCAGCCATGGGCAAAGGGGCAGAGACTAGCTCAAGGCCAATTCATTGTTTTACCTGAAGTCAATTCACAGACTTTTCTGTCTCCAGGATGGACAGCTAGGGACCCAGTATGGCGCCTGGTACTCTGTCAACTTGTAAAGTCAGGCTTGATTAAACTTCAAGGACAGCTTAGAAAGGGAACAAAAAGGATGCCAAAGGGCCTCTCAGAAGTTGGAAGTAGGGTTTGGGGATTGAGGGGAAGGTGAGAAATACAGTCTTGTTTGAATCTTGGAACTGGCTGTGTACATATGAGGGGGATTGGAGGGGTTACCAACATCTGTTAATTTTATCTCCACAGTGCCCTTTGTATCCAGCAGAACTCAGGCCTTCTCATTTATTCCTGCTCCAATCACTCTTCAACTAGTTTTCTTGCCTGCAGTATATCTGTTTGCAATTTGTCTTTCACATTGGCTATAAGATCAGACTGGGTCATGCTCTTGCCTCACCATCGGTTAGCTTTATGATTTGTTCATTTTATTTTTTTGTTTATTTTTATCACAGAACCCCTTGAGAATCTATAGGTTCTCTATCCAGAAAAATCCATGGGTACACAAGGACACACACACACACACACACACACACACACACACACACACACACAGCCTTGTATTCACAAGTTAAGTCCTTACTGTGATATTCTAGGTTTTCTAATCATCTCTTGCCTTTCTCTTTAGCATGATTCCTTAGCCTCTGAAACTGACCTTACCCATCCTTGAGCATGGCATGCTTTCTGATATTTTTGTGGCTTTAAACCTGTCTGGAACACTTTTGCATGTCTCATAAACTCCCCTTCATGAAACAAGACCAGCTTGTACCCTGTGGGAATCCTTTTCTTGCCTCCAAATCCAACCTAGGTGCCCTTATACATTCAGTACTCCTCTACTATACTTGGTCTTTGCTTCCTTTCTTAGGCAGGAAAATGGAGTTGTGTTTGATAGCCCTCTATGACTTTAAAACATACTCCATTGCCAGGCACAAAGCAGGTACTCAGGAAATATTGAAGGAAAAACATTCTTGGTTCTCATAGTAGCTCCTGGCAAAGTCACTCCTCTTCCTTCACTTGCCCACTTCCCTGTGTCCTTGCTTAGCTCCAAAAGGGCCAGGGTAATGGCAACTTATTGAAGAGCAAATGATGGCTTCATCTTTGCTTCTTCTCTCAATTTGAGTCAAACTGTTTCAGTCCTCCTGAGCCCTAGCTGGCACTTCCCAAATCAGACACAGCCTTGAGCTGGTCGCCACGCTCACTCATTGGTGCCATCTGTTGGTCAGAATTAACCTTGTTACTTAAGACTGCCAAGCAGTAGATCTTTGACCACTTTAATTCCTTTTAGTCCATTCTGTTTCTGCTTGTAAGTGAAGTTTTACTATATATGAGCTGCATGACTTTGGGAAAATTACCATTCCATTGAACCTATCTCCCCAGGGCTGGCACATAGTAAGACCACTCAATAACAGTAGTCAAAATAATAATTGTAATAAATATTATACATTTTACAAAAGAAATAAATTTATAGGCTGGAGTCAGCAATGACTAATTTATTCAACTAATGGCTGATCTATTGGGCATCTTTGCCTGACCTCCGTCAATGATTTACCAGTCAAAGCATCTTTGCAATATTTATCTCCATTTAAAATTAAAAATTTAAAAATATCAATAACAGAACCCTAGAGGGTCTTCCTGTACCACTTTACATTCAAGTAATAGCCAAAGCAACAGAACTAGAATCTCTCCCCTAGTATCCCCTCCCCTGTAAGCCAGCTCTCTCCACGCCATTTTGTGTCCTATCTTCAGAAACCCTCAGACTTTGAGAAAGATAGTTTGGAAACCATTGTCCCAAGGGTTAAACCGAGAATGATTTGGAGGATTAATTAGCACCTTAACATGTCCAGTGTTCCATTTACAATCCTTGTTTTGGGTCCTAAGCTCCCAGCATTGCACAGCTCAAAAATTGCCTCAGTCCTTTTATAGCACAGATTATAAGGATTTAAAATCCTTGGAATCTCAATATCCTTGGTTTTAAAGTATTATATAGCATAGGATTACAAATCTTTAAATCCTCAAGGGTTTAAAGACCCTAAACCCTTGGAGCAGTAATTCTTAAGTCAGAATGAGCTCTTCTCCCTCCCCCACCATTCCTCCTTACTGCACCCATGCTTTTTTCCCTTTCTTGAAATGGCTTCCAACTCCTACTCCCAGCCCAGTTGCCAAGTGGTTGAAATCTAGTGTTCCAACTAATCAGAGCCCAGTGTGAGGTTTTTTTTTTTTTTTTTTTTTTTTTATAGCCTATATCTAGAAATTCCAACTCCAAGATACAAGCTGAAGAGAAAATCTCTAAGCAAAACCCAGAGTTCATCCTCCAGCTTTGCCAGGCTACACCATCATTATGTTCCTATACTTCCCCATCCCAGCCCTCAACCCCTCCTGTTTTTCTCACCTCCTAGCAAAATGAGAAGGTACATCTGTTCAGAGCTAGGCTGCATTTGATCTGGACCTTGAAGGATGGGCAAAGGTACAGATAGAGGAGAAAATCTTCCAGGAAGAGGCAGCCATATAAACTCCTTTATAGAAAGTATACTTATTGAATACCTTTTCTGTGCCAGGAATGACTACTCTCCTGTTTAATAAAATGAGATTTGGAAATGGATGAACCTGGGTTCAAAATCTCTATCTTCCCCATGCTGACTTTTTACTAGTCCGGGCCTCTCCTGTGTTAAGGTTAGCCTTCTGCTTTGTAATGATGTCTTTACACTTTCTACAGTTCATTAGTATATCATGCCTGTGCTTCACTGTGCACATGCTTATTAAAATAGTGGCCTATCCTCTGCATCCAGACAGAAAGCCTCTGTGCTGCACCAGTGAGTGTACTGACCCTACATTTAAGCCCTCACCCACAACTGTACCAGTGTAGTTACCTAGTGGGTCAACCTGCTGTCTCATTTCCTCCCCAGTCCCCTGTTCTAAAACAGTGGTCAATTTGTCTCTCAAACAAGTTGTTATGTGGCCTGAGTTCATTTCTTGACCTGTATGGAGCCTGGTGTTTGTTTCTGTGCCTGTAGTTTATTCCCAACTGGTAAGGTTTACAGCAATCTCCACCAAGTCCACAAACTTGGGTGTAAAAACCTAGCAAAGAGGAAACTAGTATAGCACTTGCCTCGCACACCTGAGGCCCTGAGTTTGGTTCCTCATGCTACAAAAACAAAACAAAATAGCAAAAACTGAGGGCCAGAGATATATCTCTGTCTCTCGACAGTGCCAGGTATCTTGGCAAATGCAAGGTCCTGAGTTTAATCCCCACTACTGGGGGAGAAGAAAAATTTAGAGTAATTGCTCAGTAAGTGGTGGTTACAATACTTGTTCTTTGGCAGCAACTGGGTACATCCATTATCTATGACATGGCAATCATAACAATCCCAGCAGATAAGCACAATTATTATCTTCATTCATGAGTGAGAAAACTAAGAGTTAGCAAGTTTTTATGTTGGGAAAAAGGACAAGAAGAAACAGAGATACAAACTCAACAGGACAAGCTGGTCTCCTCCCACATGGGCCACGAGGTCTTTTGTATGGTCACGGTCACAGGAGCTCAGTGAGAGGCGGGTGAGGCTCCCTGCCAAGAACAGAGAGTTCGAAAGCACTGCAGTGAAGACTGCATTTGGCTTGGGAAAGGCTGGGAGTAGTGGCTGTGATCAATAGCAGTGTGACCATGTTGCATCCCCAGGTGCAGCTGTGCTCCAGGGGCGGTCTAGAGGAGTCTCGGATCAGGATGGAGCCAGTCTGATTCCTTCATTTGTACTTGCATTTGTTCAGCTGCCTGGAGATTGCTTTAAGCCTTATTATGTAAGATTAAACCAAGAACACTATCAACACCAGGCCCCTGAGGGGTCGACACAGTGTATCACTGTGAGGCTGCCATTTTATAACAAGGGACTGGAAAGGAAGGGAGGCAAAAGGTCTGTCCACTTGACAACCACAAAGGCATAGTTGTGGGTGAGTGTATAGGAGGTGGTGCTGCTAATGGGGTGGAAAGAGGGCTTTCCCTGTCCAGGGAGAAATAAGCAATAGTGTGACTACGTTAAGAGAGTAGCTAATAATTCTTGAATTCTTGCTATGGCCTGGGAGCACAACCAGAGACTTTACATGCTAATACAACAACCCTGCAGTATAGACAGGCATAATTAGGGAAATTGAGGCTTGGAGTGTTTTGTTGTTTTTTTATTGTTTGAGATAGTGCATCGCGTGTAGTTCAAACTGGCCTTGCACTCAAACTCATGCCAGTCCCCTGCTCATGCTCTCGGGCTGGGATTACAGGTGTGCGTCATCCCTGGCAGGGCTATTTTTTTTTAAACTTTCCCCAAACCACACAGTCAGTAACCTGCAGCACCTTCTAAATACTGGGCTCTTCATGTGCATTACCTCATTTAATCTTTCAATCACCCATACGTAAGAATTATCACTACACTAGTTTGATAGGTTCACAGAAGTTCAGGAAATCTACTCAAAGTCACACAGCTAAAGATTTAAGTGATGACAGCACTGGCTGGTGGCTACACCAACAGTAAGTGACAGAGCTCTCTGAATCCAGAACCTTCAGGAAGGGGAATAAGTGGGGCTCAGTGAGGACAAAATCCGCAGGAGGGCAGAGGAGAAAAAATTAAATTCTGCCTAGAGGGAAGTGAGTCAAAGTATATGAAAAACCTTGGGCCAAAAGATAGGAAAAGCTGAAGGCTGCTGTGAGGTGTCACCAAAGGAAGGAATGTCTGAGAGTTTCCTGCTTCTCCGAGTAGGAAGGTGGCAAAGCACTCATGCTCCCAGCCCTCAGCACTGCATTGCCTCAGAGCGGACTGGGCCTTGGCTGCCCCGGTTACTTCTGGACATGAAGTGTGGCCCTGGTAAGAAGAGCTTCTAACTGCCTCAGTGTTGGTGCCCACATGCTTCACCCAGAACAAATGTCACCTACCCCAGCAGGGTGGTTAAGGTTATCCTCTTGTTCACAGACTCAGAGACGGGAAGTCACCTGTTAATGGTCACACAGTGGGACAGCTGGGGGAGAGCAAGACAGTATAACTGCAGAGTCCTGGCTCTTACCAATTAGGCTCCTCCTGTCCTTCTCCTTATTCTTGCACAAGCCCTGAATGCAAGCAGCTTCCCCTGGCCTCCCACTGCCTACAGGAGAAGCGTGTAAGTGGTCACACAAAAGTACTTCTAGTCCTGTCATGGGCGATATACAGAGCTTCAGATCAAGTGTGAATTGAAAGAGATTAAAGGAGAAGCCAAGAACCAGCTGGAATTTGGCCTTGGGATCTTCAATAAGTTTTCCTTCTCAAGGAGAAGACTGCCTGCTCAAAGTCTCCAGCAATTAAGCAAGAGGAGAGGCAGTACTCAGTTGCTGAGATCTAATCTACACACCAGGCCTGGGAACAGGAAGCCCACACATCTAGGCGTCTCTGGGTAGAAAAGTTTAGTGCCTAGTCATTAATGGGACAAGTTCTGGAATCAAACTAAATCTAGATTCAAATACTGCTTTTCCTTCTTGCCATTTTAATGTTCATGAGGAGGTTACTCTCAAAGCCTTGGTTTACTTATCTATGGAATAGGAATAATAATAATTCTACAGAGTTCTTGTACAGTTAAATCAGATAATACCTGTAAAAGGCTTAGCAGAGTACTTGGCACATTATATTTATATATATACATGGACACGAGTGCAAACTATAAATATAGATATGGTTGTTCCGTTTGTGCCATGTGCTGTCATATTAGTAGCGACATCCTGACTCCTTAACTTTTCCATTCAGTTCCATTAGGTCCTTGTTGGCCCCAAAGGAGGCCCGATCTCCCCCTAAGGAGTCACTGTCAACACTTTTGTGAGGCTTTCGGGCCAGACAGGGGCTTCAGATAAGATTTAAAAAAAAATAAAGATAAATAAAAAGGAGTCAGGGGACACTGCAATTTTAAAATTATACTTTTAAGAAAAACTGTAGCTTTAGGACCCAAAACGTACTTAAGGTTACAATGTCTTTTCCCTTTCAGGGAACTCTAAAAATTTTTTTTTCAAAGAGTCTTAAAGATATAATAAGCTTGTAAATTGGAGATTATACTTTTTACCTGTAAATTGCTTTACCTCCCATAATCCTCCATCCTCAAGAAAGCAGCACTATTAAATGGCTAACATATTTCTAAACTTCAAACACATGCCAATGGTTTACCTTCTAACCTAACTACCAAATAGGTGGCCTGACAGACAGTAGAGATACACGTCCTAAGTACAAGACATACACCCCAGGACCATACAAAAGCCCCAATCTCAGACCTTCCTTGAGGGCTCAGACTTTCATCTTTCTGATTGTGCACTTTTAAAATTCTGCCTAAATCTCTTTATGCCTCTTACTGACATATCTTGAAAATTGTTCTTTACTTATCCTGGGGGTAGAATTAACTGAAGTGTCCATTTCTTCAGACTTTCCGAATGACAAGCCGAGATATTTGCTTTTCTCCATGTACACCTTTCAGAATATTAGGCTGCACCTATTTATTCTTTGATCTCCTGTAAATATTAATAAGCTTTCTTTACATAGGCACTTGACAGTTTTCGCATTTTAGATAAAATTAACATCCACAATTTCATTTGATTCTCTTCATACTCAATAAGGAAAGTGAGTCTGATGAGAAGGAAAATGACTCGCTCACAGTTATCAACTAAGTCAGAGCAGGAATCAGGACTCAAACCGAAAATCTTAATGCTGAATTCAGTGCTTTTACCATGCCTTACAATGACCCAAGACCCAGTGCTCTGGCAAAATGTTAAGCCTCTATAGCCTAGGACATGGCTTCCTTTTGAAGGTCATGTCACTGAGTGATGACTACCCTATTTCCTACTTTTGCTGCGGCCAGGGTTAGGTTGTATCCCCAGAGTACTATCAACTTATGATTCTTTATCTAAAAGAAACTGTGTGTCACTGAGGCTGGCGACTCAAAAGAGCTACATCTCACAGACATGACAAGCATACAGTGGAAGGTTGGATGAGAGGGCAGAGGTGGTGAACAGGATCTCCGCAGCCAAGCTGTGCGAATTACCGAGAAATCGGCTGTACTCGCAACCAGCTTGATTTAGCCAGTCATCTCATGCTGGACCGAAGTGCTTGGCTATCAGAAGGGCACCCCATCTCCAGGCAGCCCAAAGGCTGGGAAGTGTTGATGTGTGTCATCAGCATGGGTCCAAGCAACCACTTCGGTTCACAGGCTGAAGGAATCAGTATGAAAACTGCCCAGAGCTCTATGTCACTTGATGCGACTCAGGAGGCAGAGAATGCACGGCTGCCTGTCAGTGCCAGAGGCTGCTCCTTCTCATTCTCATGTACTGGCAACCGCAGAAGCAATGCTGAGATAAATCATGGAGCCCGAAGACCCCTCCCTGGCCTCTGCGAGACACTGAAGCCCTGACAAGCTTGCTTCTGCTCAGGGATGAATCTCATCACTTTGTCCTGGAGCACCGGATCTCTGGAGGACACTGAATTTCTCTTTCTGCTGTCCATGTTCTTCACTCTGTCATCACCATGGCAACTCAAGAGGAGCCAGCATTGAAATCCACCCTCCCTGACAGGGACGTGGAAGCAGCATGTGTACTTCCTCTCTAATATTACAAAAGTGGAATATTTTTAAGCCCCTCTCCGTGCTTCAGCTTTGGTCCAGAGAAAAACAGACACATTAACTTCAAAAAAGCAAAAACAAAACTGACAGTTCAACAAAATCAACAGGAGCAAAAAACAATAGGTTAAACTTTCTGAAACACTGGAAAACAACAAACAGCAAAAAGTAATGCAGGACTTGGTATCCAACAAAAACATCTTTGAAAAATCAAGGTGAATACACCCACATACATACATCAAAGAACCAAAAGCAATTCTCTGGAGAAAACTAGCCTTTTCTAAACATGGTGGTGAAACAACTGGATAGACAGAAGCCAAAAACAGCCAAACAAAAAACCTTATACCTTATACAAGTTACTCAAAATGGTATTAGCTCTTTCATTCTTGTGAGGACAAGGTCCTGAGATTGATCCCTGGTACCGAACAAACAATGTTATTAGCTCTTTTAGAGATCACATGTGTGCACTGTGAAAGATCCTTTGAATTAAATGAAGAGATAAGCTACAGGTTGGGAGAAAATATTTATAATCTACCTAGCTGATAGAGATCTCATATGCAGAATATAAATTATTCAAAACTCAATAGTAAAAAGACATGCAATTCAATTAGAAGAAAAGATATGATTAGACATTTTAGTCAAGAGAATATGCAGATGGCAAATAAACACGCGAAAAGATGTTTATCTTCATTAGCTGAATTCAATTGCTATGGCTGCTTTAACGAAATACCACACACTGGGTATCTTAAACAACAGACATTGATTTTCGCAGAGCTCTGGAGGCTGGAGGGTCAGTTTCAAAGTATTAGCAGTGTTGGTTTCATTCTGAAGCCACCTCCTTGACTTGTAGATAATTGCCTTGCTCCTGCCTTTTCACGCGGTCTGTATACATGTGCCCTTGGTAGCACTTTCTCTTGTTACAAGGACATCATTTGTATTGAATTAAGGCTCCATCCTAATGGTTTCATTTTAACCCAATCTCCTCTCCAATGGTCTTATCTCTAACTATGATCACAATGTAAGCTATTATGGGTTGGGACTAGTGGACCCTCAAGTTACAACTGGCCTGACATATGAACAACTTGGTTACAATTGGAACTTTAGTTTTAACTTACACCAAAGTCTTGAGCTACAACTCAGTTGTTGGCCACTTGTGCTTCCAGATAGTCTCAGATACAGATTTAACTCTTAAAGACTTCTAGAAGGAACATTACAACATCCTCTCCTGTGTGGGGTTAACAGAGCAATCCTGGCCCAATGTCTCTCAGCGGACACTAAGATCTGCCTGGAAGAAAATGTGGCCTAAAATTATACAGGAGGGAGATGTTGAAGGCATTTGACCAACTTAAAACCAGCACCTACAAACAAATTGAGTTCATAAGTCAAAGGTCCACTGCCTATGAATCTAAGAGGGACACAATCAATCCCACAAAACTAACAGGAACATAAAAAGATGTTAACATAATTAAACACCAGTGAAATACAATTCCAAATCACAAAGAAATATTACTACATTCTCATTGTACTGGACATCATAAAAAGGCTGAATATAATAAGTGTTAACAAGGACACAGAGAAACTGGAAACTTCATTTCTTGATGCTGGGAATTTAAATAATACAGTTGCCTTGAAGAACAATCTGGCCACACTTCGAACTACTAAACAGAGTTCTCCTATAACCTAGTAATTCCACTTCTAGATAGAGAAGTAATGCACCAAATAAATGCATCACTATGAGCATGAAAAGACAAATACAAGAATGTTCATAGCCACATGCCAGATTTGGTGGTACATATCTATTATCCTAGCACTCAAAATGCTGAGGTAGGAGGATCACAAGTTAAAGACAACCTGAATGTCAAAGCAAGTTTGAGGCCAGCCTGAGATCCTATCTCAAATATAGCAAAATGTTCATAGCCACAGTGTTCCCCGCGCCCCCCACCCCCGCCCCCCGGCACAAGGAACTGAACTCAGGATCTTGTGCTTGCCAGGCAGGTGCTGCACCACTGAGCTACATTCCCCGGTTCTACAGTCACAATATCTGCAATAATCCCAAATTTCCCAGCACTCAGGGGGCATAGGGAGGAGGATTGCTGTCAGTTCCACGCTAGCCTGGGCTACACAGAGAGTTCAGGGCTGGCCTGAACTACAAAGCAAGACTCTGTCTCGAAAAACTAAAAAAAAAAGCTCAATCGGAAATAATCCAAATTTCCACCAACAGAATGGGAAAAACACTTCTGTTATATCCATGCAATGAAATATTAATCCAATAAAAGGAAATGGACTCCTAAAAAACCCTATGAAAGCTTCCCAAGTATAATGTTGAGTTAAAGAAGCAAGATATAGAAGGATATATATTATCTCAGAACTTTAAAAAGGCAGAACTGTCTTTGATGTATTTGTTTTATAAAATGGAGTATTACTCTGCCACAAAATGAAAAGTTAGAGTCATTTATACTCAAATAGACATAGCTTGAGGACATACTCATAAGTGAAATAAATAGGTCACAGATGTGTAAATATTATGTCTTTCTCTGGTATGAGAAAATGAAGATGTAAATGAGTTCTAGAATATATAGTAGATATTATAAAATAGAAAATATTCAAAGGGAAATGGGGTGTAGAGGTAAGTAACCAGGGCAAAAATAATGTGATGGTAATAAAAAACAAACAAACTATCTATCTATCTATCTATCTATCTATATCTATATGTATATCTATATCTATATCTATCTATCTATCTATCTATCTATCTATCTATCTATATGGGCAGGGGGTTGTAGTGTGGGTGGGGGAATGGGAAAAAATGAGAATTAAGTCATGTCATATAGTGGTACAAATTCTCAATGTTGAGTGTGATCATGATGCGTATATATAATGTACCAATAAAGATTCAAATTTAAAAAAGAGGCAGAACTAATTTGTGACTTTAAGTCTTAGGACTGGGGTCATCTCTGCAGAGAAGGGGAAGGGACAGGAGTAAGCAGGCCACAGGGAGGGCTCCACTTGGACTCACTTGATGAGAATTCACTAACTTAAGGCACTTATAGTAAAATAATTTACTTCAAAATTCTAAAACATACACAAGATGAACAGAGATTCCACCCATTCTCCAGCTGTTCAGTTTTCCTCAGAGGAGATCATTATAATATGCATCTTACATTTCTTTCCAAATATGCCCTATGTAGTAAAAAGCTCTCTAAAAATTTTTCTTTTTACATTATCAAGTTGACCTTTTCATTTAGTGTGTAGTTCTGAGTTTTAACACAAGTTCAGATCCCTGCAACCTCTACCACAACTAGGATATAGGAGAGTGCCATCACCTAGTAAGACTCCCTTGTGCCATTTCTTTTTAGTCATGTCCTCCCTTGCCCCAATTCCCCAGCAGCTCCTGATCTACTCTTCTTCACTATAGTGCTGCCCTTTCGAGAAAATTTGTCTTGTTTTATTATTTAAGAATCTTAATAAATATGAAGAAAAATAAAATGATGATAAGTGTTGAGTGTTTTGTTTTGCTGAAACAGGGTCTTGGTAAATGATTCAGGTTGGCATTTTAAAAAATCAATTATAATTAGCACAATTTATATATACATTATGATCACATTCAACATTGAGGGTTTGTACTAATATATGACACATCTTGATTCTTTCCCATTCCCTTGCCTTCCCTATAATTCCCTGCTTCCCAGGATGGCCTTGAACTCACTGTGTATTCCAGGCTGGCCTCAAACTCATAGTGATTCTCCTGCCTCACTCTCCTGACTGCTGGATTACAGACATGTGCCAATGTGCCCAGGTTTAGGCATGAATTTTTGTCTACTTAAGTTTGAACAATAATTTAATGCTGAAAAGTAGATGCTGGAAGCACACAACTTTTGGGCAGAAAAGACCATTCCTCAAAGATACACACCAAGGGATGTTATGGCAATTCTTTTCTTTTTTAAAAATAAGATTATGGGGCGGGGGAGTTAGCTCAGTGGTTCTGGCGCCTGTCTTGCAAGCGCAAGGGCCCGGGTTCGATTCCCCGGTAACCACATAACCCACACCCAGCAGCAACCAGTACCACATACCACAGTGCCGGGCGTGGTGGTTCACTCCTGTAATCCCAGCACTCGGGAGGCAGAGGCAGGAGGATTGCGGTGATGTGAGTTGGAGGCTGAGCTCAGGGCCAGCCTGAACCACAAAGTGAGACCCTGTCTCAAAAAACCTAAAAAAAAAAATAAGATTATGTCCAGAAATAAATCCATGGATTTCAACAAAGGTAAGTCTTTTCAATAAATAGTATTGGGAAGATTGAATATCCATGTAGAAAAGAATAAACTGAGCCAAGCATGGTGCCAGATACCTGACATTACAGCACTTTGGGAGGCTGAGGCAGGAGGATTGCAAGTTCAGTCCCAGTTTAAGCAACTTAATGACTTAGCAAGATCATGTTTCAAATTAAAAAGCAAAAGATCTGGGAATGTAGCCTTGGATTCAATCCCCAGTACCATGACCAAAAATCAAAAACCAAAACCAATCAATCAACCAACCAAACAATAACCAAAAGCAGAAATTGGGTCATTATTTCACACTATGAAAAAAAAAGGAACCTCAAAATGATAAAAGACTTAAGTTAAAGACTGGAAATTTTAAGACTACTAAATGAAAATTTAGGGGAAGTTGGCAGTGGTCATCAGGCCGTACAGTAGATCAGTAAAACATTCTGAGTGAGGAATGTCAAAGACGTGCACTCTCACGTTCACTCCACGAAGCCAGTCTAGGTAATCCTTTCTTGGATATGAACCTCAAAGTTCAGGCAATAAAATCAAAAATATACACACGGTACTATACTAAACTGAAAACTTATGGATAGCAAAGGTTCCAACTAATAGAATGAAGAAATAGTCCACGAATTAAGAAAAATATTTGCAAACTGTTCACCTGAAAAGGAGCAAATATCCAGTATAGAATAAGGAACCCAGAAACTCATTAAGAGGACCACAAACAATCTGTTTAAAAAATGAGTGTCCGCGTCCATTTTGGCTGCCACAACAAAGTAATACCTTAGACTGAGTGGTTTACAAATGATAGAAATTTATTGCTCATTGTTCTGGATGCTTGGAAGTCCAAGACCAAGGTGCAAGAGATTCCGAATCCGGTGAGGCCACACACTCCGATTCCTAGATGGTACCATCATATTGAGTGTTCAAATGCAGTAGCAGAAAGGTAAACAAGTCCCCTTCAGCCTATTGTATAAAGTTACTATATGGGAAGTTTGAGCACAGCCTGGGTAAGTTTGTGGCTTAGCAAAAACATGCCTCAAAATGAAAACCAGAAAAAGGGCTGAATTAATATCTCAGTGTGAAGGCCTTGGTTTGAATCCTCATTATTGTCACCCTCCACAAGACACAACCAACTCCTAATCAACATCTTAATAGTACTGCAATGGAAATTAGGTTGCAACATATAAATGTGACCGGGGGTATAGAAACACTTCAGGCCACAGCAATGGGTAAAGGACATAAAGAGATGTTTTTTTAAAAACATACATAAATGGTCAAAACAATGAAAAGATGTTCAGGAAAGTAATCAGCTGTGAAATACAAATTAAAACCACAATGAGATATTGTGAAATTGACTGTTATGAAAAAAGGTTAAAAAGAACAAATGTTGGGAAGGATGTGGAGAAGAGGGAATACTTGTTCTGTTGGTGAAAATGTAAATTAGTACAGTCAAGGAAAACAGCATAATGGTTGCTTAAAAAACAAAACACTACATTAAAATTGCTGTGCAATCCTGTAATTGCACTATGGTGGTTACCCAGGTACCTAAGATTAGAACTGCTCTACAATCCAGTAATCACACTGCTGGTTGTATACCCAAAAGGAGTGAAATCAGAATGTCAAAGACATGTGCACTCTCATTTTCACTGCAGTATTTTTCACAAGGAAGTACACATTTTTCCACAGCTCAGAAAAGTAGGCAATCTAAGTGCCTCTTAACTGATGAATGGATAAATAAAATGTACTGGATATGTACAACAGACTACTCTTCAGCCATATTAAAAGGAAATCCTATTGTTATTGAGAACATGGATGAACTTAGAGGACATTATGTTAAGCAAAACTATCAGACACAGATAAACAAGTACTGAAAGATGCTATTTATATGTATAGTCACCAAAGTAAAACTCAAATAAGTTGAGATACAATGGTTTGTGGTTTTCCAAAAGATTCCTAAGGTTAAAGAAGAGGAAGTTCATGTCAACATGCACTTGGACTGCCAGGGGCTGGGCGTGTAAGAGTAGGGAGGAAATGTGGAAAGAGAAGTGAGTCAAAGAGTACAAAGTCAGTTAAACAGGAAGAATGTTTTACTGATCTACTGTATGGCCTGATGACCACTGCCAACTTTGTATATTTTAAAACTGCTAAAAGAGTACATTATACATGTTCTCAGAGTAAAAATAAATGTCTGAAGTGATGTTACTAGCATGATTCAATCATCCCATGTTGTACACAAAAGGTATATGAAAACATTACATTATACCTCATGGATACATATAATTATTGTCAATTAAAATAAATAGTTTTTTCCCCCTACTGAAAGTTCTTAAAGGAAAAAAAAAAAACAGTGTAGAGAAGACTGAAGGGAAGAAGAATAGAAAATTTCTGGATGCCAATTTCAACCTTGTTATAGTTTTAAAATGTTTTTGTTACTTTATAAATTAATGGTCAGATAAAAAATGGCATTTGGATTTTAATCACTTTATTCTAAATGAATCAGTGTGTTCATTCAGGTTTTGGATTAGAAGAGAAACAATTACCCTGGGCCTCTGAGATTTACTCGCCTAAATAGGAAACAGCAATAGCTAACTTCAGTTTTTAAGTGCAGTCAGGTGAAGAAATTCCTCCAGGAGTGGTCAGCAAGGAAATGAGCACATGTCACTAGTTAGAATGAGATGGTTGGGACATCATTAATCAGTAACTACGGGAAAAAGTATTAACTCTGTAGTTCCCACAAATAACAGGACATGAAAAAGCCCAATTCTCTGGGGTTGGGGAGAATAAGACATTTCTTATAGATTGTTGCTTTTTTTTCCCTTTTCCTTTTCTAACTAGTTTGAAAGCATAAGTTATTTTTCATAAAATGCAACATTAAACAATTAAATGAATTAGAGATAAAATTTGAAATACATACATGCAATGAAAGGATAAGAAATTTTATTCATTACAATTTCGAGGTAGCCTGGAAAAAATGTACATAGCACAAGGGGCTTCTCAAGAGAACTTGAAATGGGGAGACGTTTGCTGTGTCCTCAAGGGCTCTTGTGGAAAGCCCCGTATGTGCAGAGTGAGGACATTAGGAAGGACATGAACTTGAATGGATCAGCCTCAGGGTAACAAGAGAAACAGGTTTGGGGCACAGTGAGATGGCAGATGGCCATGTACTTCCTGATATGAACTTCCTCTTCTGTAACTTCACAAATCTTGAGAAAAAATATTTAAAAAGTCACCATTGGGTCAGTGTGCTTTGATTTCTTTTAGGCGATGATGGAGTGGTAGAGGTTTTGGTACTAAGTGCTTAGTAGCGGCCTCACAAAACCTGTTCGCGTTGAGAAACAATGAGTCTGAGAAACAATGCAGGGACAGGGACAGGATCACTCCTTAAATTAGAGTGGCTTCTAGATGTGATGGGATACAACAGTACTTCAAGAAAATGGATTCATTTGATAATCCATTTTAATCTGATAGCAGTGATGATGATTCTGTTAATATTAGAAGACAGGACACTAGGAATCCATGATTCACAAATGGCCAACCAGCCAAACTACTACCTGCGGGTGTCTAGAAAGAAGTGAATACTGAAGGCAAAGCCACATGGGTCAGGAAGCTGCACTAGATTATTTTGGCATTAGTAATGAATCTAACAACTGTGAAGTAGATTAATTTCTTCTGACTATACAGCTTTAAGAAAGGAAATGATTGGGCCGAGAGTTTAGCTCAGTGGTTCTGGTGCCTGCCTTGCAAGTACAAGGTCCCTAGTTCGATCCCCAGAAACCACATACCACAGTGCTGGGAGTAGTAACTGACACCCATCAGCAATCAGTACCACACACCACAGTGCCCGGTGTGGTGGCTCACACCTGTAATCTTACTACTCGGGAGGCAGAGGTAGGAGGATGGCTGTGAGTTCGAGGCTTGCCTAGGCTACATAGTGAGCTAAAGGCCAGCTTGAACTACAAAGTGAGACCCTGTCTCAAAAAAAAAAAAAAAAAAGGAAATGATAGTCACAGGATTTAAATTACTAGCCAAAGAAATAGGACATTGTGAATTTGTTAATTTTTTAAGAAATGAGATCTAAGTATGTTGTCCAGGCTTGCCCTGAATTACTGGGCTCAAGTGATCGTCTTGCCTGAGCCTTCCAAGTACTTAGACCTTCAGGCGTGCACTGTAATGCCATGCTTTTACTTTTTCTTGATATTCAGTGAACATTACAGAGAATTAGTCATTCTTATCCATTAGATTAAAATATACATTGAATTTACAGCCTTATTGGATCATTTTTGTGAAAGAAAGCATAGTTATTAAGGTGCACACAAAGGACAGAAATGGGGGCTGGGTAGGGTACAGCAGACCTATAATCTTAGCTATTTGGGGGGTGAAGGCAGGAGGATTCCAAGTTTGAGGCCAATGTGAGCAATTTACTGAGTCAGACCACGTCTCAAAATATAGAAGTGCTGGTGATGTTGCTCTGTGTTGCCTGGGTTCAATTCCCAGCACCGTATACATACATAAGCCAATGAATGAACGAACGATCAGGGCGGCTCTGGGAAGACACAGATGATACTAAATACTTCACCAATGAGTCTTCCTATCCGGCAGAAATAGCGCATTTGCTATAACAGTTCACACCTTGCTTGAATACACTGAAGTTATTTTCAGGGGAATATTAACTCATGTACCATTCCTCTCTCCACTTGCTGCATCCAGACAGAATAACTATAGTCATATGAGACATGTAAGAATATTCTCCAAGGATACAAATATAAGTTCTAAATTGGAAGGAGATAAGAATTGCAAGATCTATGTTGGAAATCTGGAGAATATACATAGGAAAGTATTGAGGACACCATACCACGGAGGCAGACAGTGTTAGCTTAGGCTAAATATATCAAAATCTTCCCCAAGATTCTAGATTTTACTGCTGACTTGCCTAACTGGAAGTGGTTCAGGGGCTCAGTGCATTGACTGAAGCCAAAGCTCAAAATTAGCTCATATTAAATGCAGCCAAAGCAGCAGTTATTCCTTGGTAAGATGTAGAAGAAATATGCCAAAGACAAGGAGACAGGGACACTGCGGTGCACTTGTGACACACAGCCTGCTTTCCTGCTTCCTAACTATGTCCCCAGTAGAGCCAAGAAAATACCGTTTTCCCCGAGGCTCCAAAATGACATTAAGACAGGAGCATTAGTATTCTCCAAACATCCTGCAGGGCCTGCCTTCTACAGATCGCACGCTGCCATTACAAGAATTCCCTTTTTTAAAAATGAGAATCACAGGAACCCAGAATGGCAAAGACTATGTGGCAATAGACCAGAGACGGGGTGAGTGGGGTGAATAGGACAGGAGTGTGGCCAGAAACACACTCTGTACATTTCGACCTACAAAGAGCCTTGGCAGTGGTTGAATATTTTTTAGATCCCTTAGAGCAAAATGAACGAGCAGCATATTAATCCTTACTTGATTTGCATAGCCAAAATATTTCTGTCTGGAGAACTGAAACCTACTTTGAGTAATCACAATGTAGATTTACGGTCACTCACAGTTTTATATTGAATCCATCTCAGTGGGTCCATGAATCTGCAAATACATTATCTAGTCATTTCTTAGCTCATGAACATGAAATTGAAATAGCTACAGTCCGCAACTGAGAGAAATACCATGTTTTCCCCTGACTAGTGTAGTAAGGGCTATTATAGTACGGAAAGTTAAGTAGGATTCACTGGATCTATATCCATGGAGAAATCACAGAAATGAATAAACAACCAAGATCTGAAGCACACATGTGTATGTGGAAGCTACAGGGGATTTCTGTCGCATCTTCATTTAACTTACCTATTGAGCCTGTGCAAAAGGTAGGTAGGTCTTGGAGAAGGACAACCAATTACCAAAATTTAATCATCAATCCCAAATAGGATTTTTTTTGAGACAGGGTCTCGCTTTGTAGTTCAGGCTGGCCCTGATCTCAGCCTCAGACTCACAGCAATCCTCCTGCCTCTGCCTCCCGAGTGCTGGGATTACAGGTGTGCCACCACGCTCGGCACTGTGGTATGTGGTCCTGGTTGCTGATGGGCGTGAGTCTCCACATTTGTTATTGTTGTATGTGGTTACCAGGGATGGAACCCCAGCCCTTGTACTTGCAAGACAGATGTCAGAACCACTGAGCTAAATCCCTGGCCCCCAAATAGGATTTTTAAAAGCAAAATATGTCATAAGAAACTTCAGGAGCAATGGAAAAATCAGGATCTTAAAAAGGGCCATTAAGAAAGGACACTGTCTTCAAAGGAAGACACCAATTAGGAACTAGAAAATCTTTTTCTCAGTGGGATGGGGAAAGATTTAGCTCTGGTGACAGAAGTGAAAACTGGAGTATTGTAGTGTGAGCCCTAGGCTTCTTCTGGTGACTATATGCCTAGTAGCTATACTAGGCTATGGCTGTATATGAGATGGCTGCCAGAGATGTATAAAACATCTCTGTTTTATGTAGCTATAAAACACTCAGTCTTGCTGTGAGGGAACCAGCACCCCGGAGCCTCAGGTATCACAAGAGTCAGTCTGCTTCAGGCCAAAGAAACAGATTCTAGCTAATAAAAGTGAAAGACTACCGACCAGTTCTGAACTCAAAAGTTCCTCTAGTAAAGGGGGAATAACGCCTGGGCATTCAAAAGCAGGGTAACTCCTACCTCGGAAGTGGTCTTGATGTGAAGATGCTACAATTTTCACCAATATGTACCGCATTCTCCTCTTTTTGGCTTCAGAAGTTACAGATCCCAGGGTCTGACGAACGACCCCTTCATCACGACTGAGGGGCAGGCTGGGTGGGAGAGGAAACGTCTGAGGTTTCTCCTCTATAAGTGGACAAAAATCTACCGGAGGTTGCTTAGGGACAGGCAGAGTATGTAAAGGATGGAATGAGGGAGTTTAGAGTGATGAACCACGCTGCATTCTAACTGTGATGGTGACAGGTATAGCTGTGCTTAAAGTGCAAACGGAAAAGTTAATTCACAGTATGACTAGGTAAAAGCCCCATACTTGCAATCTCATGACCTGCTGTAGAAATGAGGATTACATACGATAGCCTTTTCATTTTCCCGTTTCTTTTAGGTAGGTATTTATGTATAGGAATCATTTTACTTCCCCATGTATCCTCTACTGTTTTTGTATTAAGGCCAGGGAATGACAACTTACTTCATAATCTAATTCCAACACAGGATGTCAAGCTGGCTTTGAAAATTAATCAGGAGCGGTGAACACCAGCCTTGGGGAGATTCACATTACTGACAGAAACATGGATGTCTCTTAGCAGACACTGGCATGCTTTTGTTTGTAGGAAGGGATCTGTGTTATGGCAGCAGGTGCGCACCCATGTTGCCATTAGCTATTATTTAGAGAAGAAGGATGTACTGCAAGGAGACACAGAAGATGGCAGACTACTGTTGGTGGTGGGTAGACTAGGGGATATCATGTCCCATGAGTCCTGTCCCCTGATACTCGTGCCTGTCTGTAATTCTCTCCATTTGGGTGTGGGCAGGAACTGTTAGTTGCTCTTTTAAAACAGAACCCGGTGAGGGGCTGAGGGGCCAGAACTGTGATGTTATCATACCGAAGACACTTGCTGGCAGAATTCCTTTCCACTCTCCTTGCTGGGTTCATGAAGTGATTTTGGAGAAGGCCACAAAGCAAAGAACTGTGGGGTAGTGTGCAGAAGCTGAGGGCAGGCTAAGAACGGGACACTTTGAGGAGGTGAGAGCAGCTTCCAATCGACTACCAGGAACGAGCTGGTGCCTCTACGCCTATAGTCATATGGAATGAATTTCTCTTGAATGAGCCTGGAAGAGGGCTTTCCCCCAATTGAGCTTCTACACGGGAAGCAGCCTGGTTGACATGCTGGTTTCAGCCTTGTGAAATCCTAGCCAAAGAACCCAGCTGAGACTTTAGTCCTCACCCACGGAAACGATAAGATAGTATGTATTGTGTTAACTCCTTATACAACATTCAAACCCCAAAGAGAATGGTCAGTGTTCATTCGACCCTCTTACTGTGCTTTCTTATAGAGCAGAGGCTAAAAAGGTAAAATTAGATGCCTTTGCAAACTAGATTCCCAGATTCCTTTGCAACTATGGTTCTGGATATACTCTAGGCCACTGACGGGAAACATTTTAGACAAGGGGGTCCAAACTGCAAACCAAAACCCACTTATTTATCGCAAAGTGCCAACGCTGCAATTAAGCCTGAATATTGAAGTTTTAGTTTAGAAACAAGTCATATATTAACATCTTTTGTTTTAAAAACTGTAACAGAGCTTTGAATGAAACAAACAGCTTTTTATTAAAAGGTAAAAGTTATAAAAAATGATAAA